>JADLZL010004068.1:0-11226 GCA_015844335.1 Chrysopogon serrulatus
ACAGAAGAAAGCATAATGTAGCTCACACAACGAACAGAACCTATCTGTCATCAAATTCTGCAGATCTGCGTGAAGTTCTTGCCTCTCTTTTTATGTGCGTGCGTGCGTGCGCGCATTTGAGATCTTGTTGCTGGTCGTCACAAACTTTCTGGGTGGCTTGATAGTACTACAACAGAGGTTCAGGTTACTTAATCTTTCAACTTGGATAATGCAAGCAACATGATGATCTTTGGAAGGAAATGATTAATAAGATTGCATTAAAAATATTTTCTTTTCCTCTAAAGGTCGTGATAGGCTTACGCACGTGGCCCACTTGTAGCTGCAGACCTCACTTTTGATTTTAGAAAAATGAACCGCAAAGCCTCCCACCGACGACAAAGAAGCTTAGAAAATGAAGCAGCAACACAGATACATCAGTACGTGATGCTCTGCCTACCGACACACATCGTGTTCGATTCATTCAACCAGAGCTTACTAGACAAATTTGCATGTCTCCCTTTTTCATAATTCATCCATATTACGCAATCAGGGAGGGGCAGGAGCTTAGTAAGATCGATCGATATTTTACAGTTCAGCCCATCTCGATCTCGATCTCGATCTCTCAGTTGTGTGAAATGCCATCTCTGAACGCTGGTGAATGATGGATTCCTTGATTCCTTCCTTCGCAGTTCACACACTGCGATAACGACTGGCTAAAGGATTGACGTCTAAACAGGACACGACTGGCTAAAGGATTGACACCTAAACAGGACACGACTGAAGAGATTCAGTATTATATTTTTTTTTAGCATAGAGATTCAGTATTATATTAGGTAGTTGCAGCGAACCACCTGCCACTAGGGGTATTTTATGCTTGGGAGAGTAGGAGAACATGCCTGCATGTGTCATGGGCAGACGTGAATCTGACTGCTTTTATTAAGACCCCAACATGGCAACATGTTTTCAGTGGCGTATTATGCGGGCCTTGCAACATTATTCCTCTGATGAAAAATATCAGCACCGTGACATCAATTTTAAGATCTATAGTTCACTAACGTCTATAAAGATATAAAGATTCAAACAGATGAACTAGTGGATAGACTAATAACTAATCTAAGATCCAACTAGTTACTAGTCCACTAGTTTATAAAACCTAACTATTTAAACTAGTTGTTAGTTCATTGGATCCAACAGACCCTAAATATATTTATAGAGAGACGAATGTACATGCATACATATAAACATTTATTTCTTACACCGCGTTTCATAAAAAAAAAGAGATATAGATATACATTGTAAGCTCTATTTATTTGATGTTTTGTTACCAATTAGTCCACATGACTTGTTATCCCCATCCATAGTTTTCCGACTCTACATCGCATCCTCACATATGCTCATAATGTGTTATCTTGACATTTTTACCCTTGAGCAATGTTTATTTTTTGAATCTCAATTAATATAGGCATAGTCACTCGTATATACGTCTATGCACACTTACTTCTATGAACACATGTATGCATATTCTATCCCATTGTTACCCTTAAAAGCCATGCCCATTGATAGATAATTTTAGAGTTCACCGCTGATGGATAATTAGCGAAGTCCATGCTCAAATACAAATAATATTGAGTTGTTTCAACCGAAACGAACTATTATGTGTGTAACAATGACCGGTGAGTTGAAAACTCAAGTTCTCGATTACCCTTAAAGAGCTCCACAAAAACTTAAAATTTGGAACTCAAGTTTGGAATAAAATGGTCCCAACAAACACTTAAGTTTTACTAAATCCTAAAATCCCATCAAATAGGGCCCTTATGCTTATAAGTTTTTATAAGATTTCTCAAGAATTTACTCGAAAGTTTCTTAGTGCAGCCTAATTTTTGCAGTTAAAAAATGGATCACATAATGACAAGGCTGCCACAACCCAAGAGGGGGAAAAAACCCAGAAAGCTCCACCACTAGAGTAGTGCGTGCACAGTGCCCACATGGACCCCTTTTGCCTCTTCGTTCCAGATCTATAGCAATTCGCGACACTTGCCCATAGGAGATTCTCGCAAGAACAGCTCACCGTCACCGGCAACACGCCAATATCATAAGCACAATCGCACCGCTGCCCACCCGGCCACCAGCACGTACCCACCTCCCACTCCCACGCAGCTCGGTTCAAGGTTCAGTAAAAGCTAGTGGCGGTGGTTGGCACGTCGCGGTTGATACGGAGGCGTACCGCGCGTAGGCTGTACTGCTTCTCCCGCGTCGTCGGCGTCGACGGCTGTCTCCACTGCTCCCGTCCGGGAAGATGGTGATGGGGCGCGCGTCTGCCGCCACGCTGCTCGTCGCGCTCGCCGTCCTCGCTCCGGCGGTGATGGCGCAGACGACCTGCGACGACGAGCTGCCGGCCCAGCTCGCCGGCAACTTCTCGGGGCTCGCCTGCGCCCCCCGTCTGGAACAACTTCGTGCTCCGGGTATGTAGTACCTCCCGACCCGCCATTGCTACGATTCGCGAGATTCTTGCCGGCTGGCGCTAGATCCGTGGCGATCCGATCCGGCGCCGCCGCGCGCTCCCAGTTGCTCTCATCACTGAACTATTCCCCGGCCTGCAGTACAAGCAGGGCAAGGACAACGTGCTGCGGGTGGTGCTGTCGACCATGTACAGCACGGGGTGGGTGGGGATGGGGTTCTCCAAGGACGGCCTCATGGTGGGCTCGAGCGCCATGGTGGGGTGGATGGGCAAGACGGGGGTCCCGCACATCAAGCAGTTCTCGCTGCGGGGCAAGACCGCCTCCCAGGTGGTCGCCGATCAGGGCTTCCTCGTCTCCAGCGACCACCACAAGCCCACCGTGCTCGTGCAGCAGGCCAAGATCTACCTCGCCTTCCAGCTCAGCTTCTCCGAGCCGCTCAAGCGCCAGAACGTGCTCCCTCGCCATCGGCCCCGCCATCCCCGTCAACGGTCACCTCTCCGAGCACCAGAGCAAGACCTCCATCGTATTTGATTTCACCACAGGTCCGCTTGATTGCTTCGTTCTAGTGCATTTTACTCTGACAGAAAAATCACTCCATAACAAAGTAAAGTTTCAGTAAGTTTAGGTGAAATAACGAAGTAAAGTTTCAGTAAGTTTAGGTGAAAGATTGCTTCGTCAACGCATAGTCATTTGAACAATTGGAAACTGCGTGTGCAATTCAGTGTGATCTGATCTACTCTATGCTTCTCGAATCAGAGAACCATGGTCAGACAAATGACAAGCAATTGCGAATGCACTTCTGCTCTGACGTCCCAATCAATCATTCTTCTCACTGAAACAAACGAACAAAATTTTCTTGTTTTCAGGAAGCTCTTCAAGCTCATCATCCTTCCCGGAAGGTCTGAAAAGGACCCATGGCGCGCTCAACTTGTTCGCATGGGGTGTGCTCCTACCAATCGGCGCCATTGTTGCAAGGTACTGCAGGAGATGGGACCCTCTGTGGTTCTACCTCCATGCCGGCATCCAGTTCGTGGGATTCATCCTGGGTCTGGCCGGCGTTGTCGCTGGAGTATCATTGTACAACAAGATCCAAGCTGACGTCCCAGCGCATCGGGGCCTTGGCATATTTGTGCTTGTGCTAGGCATTTTGCAGGTATGTGCTTTCTGCTTCTGTGCAGCTGAAATCATGCCATACCATATACTTATACCATCAAAACAGTTTGGTTTTATCAGAACAACCACGCTAGTTATGTGACCAAATGTTAAAGCTGTTCCGAAATCTGAATTCCGATAGCGATTTGCACTACTAATGAGTAGTACTCTAATATCATCAGCAATTTGAACATAGACATGCTACACAGATCTGAATGTGTCTCTGTTTCTACAGATTCTGGCAATTTTCCTGAGGCCCAATAAGGACTCCAAGTACCGCAAGTTCTGGAACTGGTACCACCACTGGGTCGGCAGGCTCGCCCTCTTCTTTGCAGCCATCAACATTGTGCTCGGGATCAAGGTCGGCGGCGCTGGCAACTCTTGGAAGATCGGCTACGGTTTCAACCTGGCCGTCCTTCTGATCACCATCATCACCCTGGAAGTCCTGCTCTGGACAAGGTGGAAAAACAACAGCGGCTCGACGGGGGCATATTAGCGACTTTTTAGCCGATTTAGGCCTTGTTCGTGATGGTCACTGAAGGAGGTTCAAATTCTTTCTTCCAATAGTATTTTCAAGTATAATGTCCGTAAATGCTGTGGGATCTTTTATAGCAGCAAAGATCTGGCAGACGAGTAGCCTATGTGGCTATGTGCGTGGTGCGTTTTGGTGTTTAGAACTGGGTCAAAAAAGCATGATAGGATGGATGTGTATGTGTCCGATGCCTTTTGGAGACTGCTGGGAATGGAGATGGAATGATGATTTCCGCATTTCCATTGGCGTGAATGGTGGTAGATCTGGTGTGACATTCTGTGTTTCTCTCTTCTGTGGCAAGTACTACTAGTAAAGGTAGTACGTGCGCACAGACGCGTGGCTATTACCGAGTAAAGAGTGAATTTCCAATTTTGGTATTGCGAGAACTGCTTCAAAGTCGGTGTTGGCCTGTGTTGGGTGGAAAGAATTGGAGATCAAACAGTAAGTCGTACCAATGTGGATGTCCCGTGGAAATTTCGCATGAAAATTTTAGAAATTGTACAAAAAAAAGAAAGAAAACAGCTTAATTTCATGAAAATGTATATTTTTTAAACCCGCGTTCCAAATAGGATCCGAAGACGCGCAAGTATGCAACACCAACGCGTAGAACAGCAACGCACTTGTACAGCTAGATTTTGGCTTGATCTGGTGACAAATCTACCTGGTCTGGAACTGGAAGAGTGCTGCCAGTAAAAGCTGCCAGCCTGAGAGAGAGGGACGTGAGAGAGCCGAGAGATTTGGGTTGAAGCCTCACGGACACTTCCTGGTATGAAGCGATTGCCGCCTGGGCATCCGCAACCGCTCCATGGCCGCGTCCCGCGTGGAAGAAAGGCAACGGACGCCTTCACTCATCCATCGTCTCTCCAACCAGAAATCGCCCGGAGAGCAGGAGGACCAATTTTTTCCCACCCGAGAAGTGGGCAGTGGGCTGGAGGCCGCCGCTTGGCTCGGCGCCTGATTTGGAAGGGTGACGGGGACTGGAGCGAGAGGGGGCGAGGACGAGGCCGGACCCGGACGAGTCCAGGAGAAGAGAAGAGAAGAGAGGAGACGAGCGGAGCGCGGCAGGAGGAGGGCTATTGGGAAGGGGACAAGCCAATTGGTTGGGCCGGGCGTGACGAGGAAACAAGCCTCATGCGTGAGGTGCTGTGCCACGGCATACTGACGACGCAAGGCATCCCTTGTGGATGCATCCACAGGGTTCGGATCCGTGGCCACGCATCATCCTGCACTGGAATGTGTTACGATGCTGCGACCGAACACTTTCCTTGAGGCTTGACCGAATTATTATTGGCAACATTGCAGCTTGGATACAATTGACCAAGCAGCTGTTTTTTTACACTGGAATGTGAGTCATTTTGTGGAGACAGGCTTTCGGAAGGAAGCTCTCGCCGTTCTTAGCTGCTTGGTCGCAAGTTGTTGCTGCGTAACTAGCTCTTATGTGTTCCTTAGCCTTTTTAATTTCTCTTGTTTTTCTCCTTCAAATGCTATAAGGCTATCCGCACTGGGTACGCTATCCTGTCCTGGAGGACCAGATAGCAGATTGAAACCGCTACAGCGGCATCCTGTAAGCCATCCTGGAAGCTCACCTGTCCGCTATTCATAGCGAAGTAGCGAACGCCCGCTATCTGCAATGTGGCGTGAAGTCCATGCGGCGAAGCGAGGGAGCAGGGGAGTGAGACGCTCGTGCCTCGAGGAGTTCGCCGCCGCCCGCCAACGTCGGCGAGCGAGCCGAGCCGCGCCGTCAAGGAGGTCCACCCGCCCGGCCAGGGAGGAGTTCTGCACGCCATCGGGCCATCCTCTGCGCCCGAGTGGCCCTCCGCCACCCGGCCCCTTCTTGAGGCCTCTACCGCCCCGCTGAGCCGTGCATCCCGTATGGACAGAGAGGAGGAGGAGGGAGGAGAGGGAATGGAGAGGGAAGCGGCGGAGAGAGGCGAGGTGGGGAGGAGACCAGTGTAACACCCTCGGTGTGAAGCATAAATAAATTGGCATGTAATCATACTGAGCATCAAGCATCATATGTAGTAAATTAACAAGGTTGCATTAATCAAGTGAGGTATGTTGCATTGATTGTCTATGTGTTGCTTCACATGAATTGCTTTGTATTAATCATTAAAGTAATTTAATGATTAATTAGGGTTTAGATAAATTCTTAAGCTTAAAACCCATATTGGAATGCTAAGTGCATGATTAACTATTAAATTGCAGTTAAAGATGTTTTTCTAATTCAAATAATTAAAATGAGAGCCAAATATGAAATTGAGTTTCAATCCCAACTTCTGAATTTTTTCTAAGTGTTGGAATTGGAATTTCAATTTCAGATTTGGGAATTTAATTCCTAGAAATTTTGTAAGTAAAAACTTCCAAACTTTTGTTCTACTTCAAAGTACAAACTTTGTTTTGTGTAGTGTAGCAGTTGGTTGGATCATGTTGTGCCTTGTTGATCATTAAATCAATTGCCCAAAAGTGAATCAGCAAAAGGGGATTCCAAAACCCTATTTCAACTCTGAAAATTTATTTTCAAAAATATTTGGAATTTGCACATGAGCCTAAAAGCAAAGTTGTAGGGTTTAAAATTTGGAACAACTTTTATTTTGGAAAATTTTCAAGTTTTTATACAAATTTGAAAGTAATTTTGAAAAAGAAGGGGAGAGGTGCACTGCTACAGGAACCCGAGGGGGAAAACTCTCATTTCTCCTCTGCCCATGCCGCTGCGTCACCGGCGCCGTGGCTCTTCTCGCGACCTCGCCGTTTTCCCGTGCTGCCGCACATCTGGCCGGAGTCGCGAAGGCGCTGGCCGTCGCCACGACCCCTCCTGGCCCTATAAAAGCCGAGCCATGGCCGTCGTCGTCTTCCTTTTTCCGCACTGCTTCATCACCGGCTGTCAAGAAGCAACGGCGAAATTCGCCATCACCAAACCACCTCCGTCCAATTGCTTTGGCCAGAACCTCCGTAATCTCGTTGCGCATCTTCTGAAACCACTCCCAGCACTTGACATCACCGGAAGCAGCCGCTCGGTCGTCTTCTTCCTCGCGGCCGGCCGCTGCGCCGCCGCGAGCATCTCACCCTGGGTAGGGCAGCTCAGAGCCCCTCGCGTCCTTCTTTCTTTAGTTTTAGCTTCGCCTTTGATCACTGATCACGGTCGGCCCATTCCTTTTCGCAGCCGAGGCTCGGACGCTCCGAAACATTGTCATCCTTCTCGGTTCACGCCGCCGTGACCGCCATCACCGCCGGCAGTGCCTCTTCGCTCGATTCCAGTCTCAATTCGTTGATCGGTCAAGGTCGTGGTGAGCTCCTGAGTCTGTCACAGCCTTTACCGAGCTCGCTACCGCATCCAATCGGCCGGAACACCGTGCGCCGGCGAAGCTCCGCCGTGCCGACCGCCGCCGTCGCGGTCTAACAAGCTAGCTAGGGTCTAGGTGCTCGTTATCTAGTTGCTTGAGTTCATTTCGATGAGTTTCGTTCGTCAAGGGTGTTGGTTGCGCCGGAGAAGCTACCGGTGGCCATCGCCGTCGAGTCCGTGCGCCGCCATCCGCCATGGCCATCGCCATGCTCGCTGCGGTGCACGAGTTGGCGAGATAGTGCTACCAGGGCACGCGGGAAGGAGAAGGGAGTCCACCGGTGAGGTCTCCGTCGCCGACAAGCTCGCCAACGGTGAGCACCCGCCGGTCAGAGGCCAGTCTCCCGCGGCAGCGCACGGAGCACTGTGCAGTTGACCCCGGCCCCGCCTGTTAGCTGCAGTGGCTGGCTGAGCGTGGGTAAGAAAGGGTTTTGACCCTTTTCGATTTTCAGAAAATGAATTATTTTGCTGATTCTTTGATAAATAATAACTAAATAAATATGAGTGATAAAAATGCAAGGAAAATTGTTCTGGAAACCTTGGGGTGTGATCTATGTGAGAAAAATATTAGTTTGCTATGTTCGATAAAATTTGTATGGATTAAAATTGCTCCTTTTAATTCATAAATGCTCAGTTTTTTTATTTTTGTAGGTCACAATATTAATCCAAAAATTCTGAAAAATTAGAGTTAAACTTTCTATGCTAAAACCTATCTCCACAAAAATTTTGGCTCTGTTTGAAGTATTTCACTTTGGATAATAATTTTAAGCCTACTAAATGATGTAAAAATGGTTAATAAATAATTATTTACTTAAAGCAAGTTGTTAATAAATTGTTGAGTGATCTTTGGGATTCAGTGAAGACCAAGGATCAGTACACCCCACTGGTCCATGGCGAAGTCATGTTTGATTAGTAGTAGTGCTAGTATCATGTAGTAGTAAATAAATAATAAAAAGACGAGAAAGGTTTAATGTAGGAATTGCTTGTTTTTGGAAATTGCATGAAGACCATGAGCCACAACAACCTTTGCTGGTCCATGGCTTGAATGATTTAGAAGTATTAACAATAGTGCTCGTTATATGTATTAAATAATTAAGAGCAAGTATGTAATGTTTACTACGCTTAATTAAGTTGATGCAACTTTCATGAAGGAAAGTTGTACTCAAGATTATGTAATGTTTACTACGCTTAATTAAGTTGATGCAACTTTCATGAAGAAAAGTTGTACTCAAGATTATTTAGTATTAACCTTTTTCATTCACTCATATAAGATCATCTCATCATGCATTAATATTTCAATTTCTTGTTAAGTAAAGCATGCATTCTTACCTACGTTTAGGTTCCGAGAGCGAGGTGGTTTTCAGTGATCCTAATTCAGAAGGAGCTCCTCCATTGGAGCCAGTTGGGTTTGATATTTGTGGAACATCTGAGGAATTTGATCCAGCTAACCAAGGCAAGCCCTGGAGCATAAAACATCTCCTCTTGTGATTTGGAAATTCTACACACTATTTATATTTTGTGCATTGAATTGGATTATGCAAGTATACCACTTGATGCATTACCTACCTTGGTACTTTATTTACCTTACCTTGATCACCCTGTTAGCCTAGATAACGAGCCAGCTCGGCTCGTTAGAGCTCGGCTCGTTATGGCTCGGCTCGTTACGGCCCATAACGAGCCGAGCTCTAACGAGCCGAGATGTAACGAGTCGAGCTCGAGCGGAGCCTTTAACGAGCGAGTCGAGCGAGCTAGCGAGTTTTGAGTTTTTCGTCTAGGTTTATATGTGGCCCCGCCTATCCCTCCAAATCAAGGATGCAAGTTCAAATTATTTTGGGTCACTCGGCTCGTTAGAGCTCGGCTCGTTATGAAAACGAAGCTAGCAGACCGCTCGGCTCGGCCGCTCGTTAGCTCGTTCGAGCTAACGAGCAGCTCGCGAGCCGATCGAAGTGGGCTCGTTATAAATCGAGCTAGCTCGTTATAAAACGAGCCGGCTCATTATAAAAAACGAGTCGAGCTCGGCCGAGCCATTAACGAGCGAGTCGAGCGAGCTAGCGAGTTTTGAGTTTTTCGTCCAGGCTTACCTGTTAGTTAGGATAAGGTAGAAATGCTTAGCCATGCTTAGTAAATAAAAGTTGGTTTATGAGCTACCTTTCTTTATAATGGTTCGCTACTCAGGAGTTGTCCTGAGTAGATGCTAATGAATTGATGTTGAACTTGAGACCGGACGGGACATGGGAAATGTCTCTGGTGGAAGCCGACAGGGTCGTGCTAGTCCCGTCTGTGTCGATTAAGGACCGTTCTGTTGATTGGCCCTTGGATCGAGAACTTTTGTAGTACCTGCCACACGCTCCGGTAAGCCCGAGTACCTCGGCTATTCTATCGTGAAACGACAACCAGCAAGACCGGGCGTGGGGAGATGGCGGGAGTAAGCGTGAACCCACCCGGGGAATCTCGGGGGAGATGTCCACCCGGGGCGGTGGTGTTCTCGTGCTCTCGGGCAGCGCGGACGTTTCGGGTATGGAGGATCCGAGGGAATGGTTGATATATGCAAGGCTCGAACCTACATATATCGTGTGGTTTGGGGAATCCCAACCGGGTAGTTAATCGGTTCGAATCGTTGTTTGCTCCACGGTAACAGGAGACTTGATCCTCGCACCGTCATCGTAGTGTAATGATGGAGCTGGATTCATTATCATGAGATGGATTAATGTAAGAAGGTTAGAATAGGTGCAACAATGAGTTTTGTTAATACATAAATAAAACTTAAAAGTAAGGAGTTATAATTAGTAAGCTTTTCCACAAATGTTTTCTCTGGTTTCTGGCCTAGAAATCCCATTAAGCCAAACATCTTTGTTGATACTCTCTCTCCTGCCGGGTAAGACTTGTTGAGTACCCTCATGTACTCAGGGTTGTTAACCCCTGTTGCAGGTCAAGAAGATCGTCTGCCGATTGTCTTGTGTGCACCCGTGGGCAGGGTGATTTCAGTTGAGTGTTTTTAATAAAGTTAGTAATGCTACTTATTCTGTGAGCAATAGTGCAACAATAGTTTGTAATGATGTTTAAATCCTAACTTGTAAAACTATGTTGTATACTTCCGCTTACTCGATGTAATCTATTTTGTATATTTATGAAAACCCAGTTGTAATCTTTGTGATGCCAATGTAACCACCGATCCCTTTCGGAGAAACAGTCTGTCTAAGTTGTTGTCTCTCATGTACAATTAATCGGAGGCCCGAAAGGCGATGATAATAACATGTGGGACATACAATTTAGCCGGTTCTGTGACAACCGGCGGGATGGGAGAGAGAAAATGGGGGTGAGAGTATGATATGTGGGGTCCATGAGCTGGTAGTTGGGATAGAGAAAGATATAAAGTATGGATGGATGCCGAAGAAGTGTGTATAGAAGAAAGAATCTTGATGATTAGGCCAGATAGAGGATGAATTTAGAGTATGACAATGGATAGCCTAAATCATAGCTTTACTTTGTGTACAATTTACTACCCTCTTAATAAATTACATGCTCATTGAGAGCGGTCGTGAAAAAAAAAATCATTTTAGAGAGACAGAGAAGACATGGTAGAATCTCCTGTGCTTTTTTCTAAAGATAGATCTAGAGAAAATTAGTCGTTTCAATTTATCAGCCAACTTATAAGTTATATGAAAAAACTCATAATTAATAATAGGTGTGAAAGCAAAGGGATACATTCTGTGTACAGTTTTAGAACTGGATTGGGAGGCTACAGTAGAGCCAATATGCTTTTGTTT
>JADLZL010004069.1:0-122630 GCA_015844335.1 Chrysopogon serrulatus
TGGATGATGAATTATTTCATATGATCGTAAGCGCTTAGCTCATTACTCGAGTGGGTTAAGTGGTAGTAATTATGTAAGCATGGTGCTTAGATATGCTCTACCTACGAATGCACCTTGTAGGCGGGTTCGGTGTGGTCGTCGCGGGTGTGACATTCTGTTGAGTCCTATGTATTCCATCCCCGTCTATAAGATTAGCGAACGCTATTGCGAAGGAGGAGAGTGTTCTATTCATAAACCTCCCTAGTAATGTTCCTTGTGAGTAATTTAGAGTCATCAATACTATAGATGAAAGTAACATGCTAGAGTAGATGCAAAGACTTAGTAATTCTAACACTACATAGGAATTCAATTTCTTAACTAATCTCTTTTTTTGCCTTGCTACATTAGAGTTTCTATTTCTATCTCGGAAGTGATTTATCATTGCCCTACACTTATCATATACATATCTATGTGGCTTACCCCTGTATAAGTATGTCCTTGTCATGTGGATTCTATCTAAGTATGTATACACATCAATATTCTCTAGCTGACCTTTCCCATGGGATTAAATAAATTCGACAATTGGGTTCACTCCCAATAAAATGCTACAATGGTATTTTATCATGCGCTTGCAGATACTCAATTATATTTAAGATAGTTGCATGATTTAATACCACACCTCTTATGTCATTGCTTTGGGGATGACAACCGGTGTAATGTGCATGGTGGCTTAAAAGGTGTCAACAAGCATTTTTGCGCGGATTCTTGAGGGAAAGGCTAAGCTATAAAGAGATATTGATCAAATGCATACTTATAGATGGAACCATGACTAGGTACCTCTGCTTACTTGAGGCTTACCCTTGTTTGTCTTTGTCTATATCATATACAGGGGTATTTTGGGATTGGTCTTGATTCATCATCATCTTTCATCAATCTCAATCAAACCAATCAAGAGTTTGTTTCACACCGTTTTCGAGCCATGGGCGACAAGACTCTGAGAGTTCTCTGCTCCGAGCACGAAGGACATTCGCATCGGACCAACACTCCCAATCAACAATCTTGAGTTTGAGCTCAAGCCAAGTCTCATTAACATGGTGCAAGCAACTCCATTCGGTGGAAAGATCGGTGAAGATGCTAGTGCTCATCTTTAGAATTTTTTTTTTGGAGATTGGCGCACACTCATCATCAAGAGCGTCGCTCAAGACATCATACTTCTTCGTTTGTTCCCGTTCTCATTGGCGGGGAGCGAAGCGATGGTTCTATGCAAATCAAGAAAACATCGAGACATGGGCGGATTGTTCGAAGGACTTTACGGAGAGATTCTTCCCTTCGAGGCAAGACCGGTGCCTTAAGAGAGAAGATTACTGGTTTCCAACGGCGAGAAAGATGAACCTATTCAGAGGCATGGGAACGCTTTTCGAGGGACTATATAGCAGTTGTCCTCATCATGGAATAGAAGATTGGTTGCTCATGCAAGGCTTTTATCATGGATTATCCAAAGGAGCACAAGGGCAACTAGATGCTACTGCTTTTGGAGGGAACGCGTTCTTGTCGCTCACTATCAAAGAAAGCCAAGTCAATTATGGAGGCGATAGCCTCTAATCAAGGCTGGTCGATGGACGATGCTCCGCACCGCAAGATGAGTGAAGAAGCCGACATTGAAGAGTTGAGCGTAGTTTCGGCCAAGATGAATGTGTTATTAGATTGGCTCGAACAGCGAGACAATTATAAGAAGGATCGTCAGGCTATTCAGGATGCTATGGATTCTCAGGCAAGAACGGAAAGATATTTAGGAATCACATATTCCCACGATATGCGGGAGATCGAGCATTATTGGCAACACCCAAGGATTGGATCAAGTCAAACAACCATCCTTGTGGAATGTGATTAGGCGGCGGTAGAAGATCAATGAAGAGCTATCACAAAGGCTAGCTTCTAATGAGAAGATCATAGATAGTATGAATCGTAAGATGGAGAGTTTTTCTTCCGCCATAAAGGATCGAGCTATAACTTAGAAAGATTAAGTCACAAGTAGCAAAGTTGGCTCTTTGCTTTTGCCTATTGCCGCCTGACTCGAACAAATCAATGCAATCACTACAAGAGGAGGCAAGAGTACTCAAGATCCCCCATATCCACGAAGGTACACATCCTAGAAGAGGAGTAAGAGTACGACATCGCCCGGCCGCACACTGCGGGAGAGAAACAACGATGAATTAGAAGAAGTCGTGCCACCATTAGAGCAAGAGCCTCGGCGCAATTATAACAACACCAACTTCTTACCATTTTCGTCGGCGAGAGAAAGGAAAGGATGGATGGCGGTTTGGGAAATTTGTGGAGGTTATACGTCACTTATATATTAATGTGCCTCTACTAGATGCCCTACAAGTGCCTACATATGCAAGATACCTCGGAGACATTCTAAACAACAAGAGGCCATTGCCCACCACCGAAGTTATCAAGCTCACGAGAGGAGTGTAGTGCGGCTATCACGAACACATCACCAATCAAGAAACAAGACCGGGGGCGCCCCACTATTGAGTGCTCAATTGGAGATCAAGTGTTTGAACATGCACTATGCGATCTTGGCGCCCGGCGTGAGTGTTATGCCCAAGGCGGTCTTCGACAAACTCAACTACTCCAAACTCACACCCACGACGATGTGCCTTCAACTCGCGGACCAATCACTTCGCCGCCATACTGAAGGAATCGCCGAGAACATCCGGTAAAAATAAGAGAGTTCTTTATTCCGGTCGATTTTGTTGTGCTTGACATGCGAGGAAGCAACAAATACACCATTATATTGGGAAGACCCTTCTTGAGCAGCGCTGCTAATGCGCACATTGATGTCGAAATTGGAGAAATCTGATTCCATATCAATGGTAAAGAAGAGAGGTTTGCATTCAAGTCACGACCGGAATAATACACTCACACTACTACACAAAAGGATTTAGGGTCAATCAAAGAGGTGTGAGGAGCAAGAGGATTTAGGGTCTCCAACTCCAGGACCGACAGAAGCTATAAAGACATAATCATTAGGAGAAGTCCAGTCTGGAGGACTATAAAGATCAGACCCTCGCCGAAAGGTAATCGGTATTTATCCATTGACTTCTTATATTCTAAAAAATCCAAAAAAAATATTTTTCTTTATCATTTGGTGTTTCTATAATTCTAAAAATACAAAAATAACTAACCAGCGGGACCCACAAACACTGGGACCCACTTGTCATATCACTTCACATAGGATTCTCATCTCCACTCACCTCCTGCTGTCCTCCACTCCCTCTTTTTCACCAAAAGTTGCAAACATACACAGTTGAAGGGGCGTAGGAGCACCGGGGAGGAAGGAGTGGCCAAGTGGGCTTGTGTGGTGGGGGTCCCACACCGGGGCCGGTCTCCCCCCTCCTCGCCTATAAAAGGGCAAGTGCCCAGTGAGCTCTACTCACTCTCCTTCATCCAGATTTCTGCCTTTTGTCTCTGGATTCCGAATTTCTCTTCCTTATTCTTGCTAAAGCCAATCCTAGAGAGGGAGAAGGAAAGAAAAAGAGGAAGAGTAGATGTGCTAGGGGGATGCTTAGTGATCAATGGAGGGAGGTCTTGCTGAGGTTTAGAGGTAGAACAAGCAAAAGTAGAGGAGGAGCTGCCCAAACTTAGAGGAGATAATCACTTGTCTAGGGGAAACTCTGCTAAAATTTGGTTGTGGAGGTAATCACCCCACAAGGACCACGACCACGGGAGGCCCGACCCCTAAGCTTGTTGTGGTGGAAACCTTCCCCGCAAGGACTACTAACTCCCTCTAACTTTTCTTCTTGTTACTAACTCGATCTATTTATTTTCTGCGTGCATTTATTTTCTATATTTACTTCCTTGTGTTTTTTTTCTTGTTATGTGGAGGTAACAATATCCCACATTGTTTCCTATATTTATTATGTACTAACCCTTTTGTGGAGGAGTTCATTCCCACAAGAGTAATTCACTCTTGGAGCGGTTATCTTCATTTTTCATATTGTCTAACCCCGCTCCTCGAGTCCTTGTTTTTTTTGGTTCTTAACTTATTTGCAGGATGAGTGGCATATGGAAAGGGATCAGGAGTGGACTGAGGTCCCGGTCCACACGATCAACTCGGAGCTCCTCTTCTCGAGAGAGCTCTGACATGCAGGTTGACGAGACGCCACCCGCAAGCAGCAGGCCATCTTCTTCCTCGACGGTTATACACCGTCTGATGGAGGAACATGACCTCAAGTGGAAGAACGATGAAGAGAAGGAAAAGTTCAAGCTCATCAAAGACCGCAAGTTCGTCCTGACCACAGTGTACGATCCTGAGCCCCTTCGAGACACAGGTATGGACACCGAATTCCAAACCATCTTCTCAACTATGGGTTGGACAGGATTTGCGGATATTTCTGAGCCAGGGTGCAAATTGCTTACTGCTGAATTTCTATGCACCTTAAACTTCATTGAGAAAGGGGTAAAATTCCGACTCTTTGGGATTGAGAAAACTTTGACTTGGAAGGAGTTAAGTCTAGCTTTAGGCTTCCAGGCTGAGTGCTCTGTAGATGTTGATGCTGTCATCCTTGATTTTGTGAGAGAACAATTTTGGAGAGCCAAAACTCACCCACGCATGCCAAGACCAGTAGCATTCAATTACCTACATTAAGGTTCATGCATAGGTGGTTGGCATTTACTCTTTTTCCACGAAGTGACACTAGTACAGTGAGGATAGATGAGCTCAAGTTGCTTTATGCCATAGTTAAGAGTAGGAAAGTTGCCCCGTTATAATGATAATGAGACAGTGGCTAGAGGTTTTTTGATTTGGCTATGATATCGAGTTCACTTCCCTTGTGACTCGAATTGCTAGCTATCTCGAGTTATGGCAAAATTCGCTTGTTTCGTACATTAGAGGAGGACGAGGTCGTATATCATACGACTACTTTCGAAAAGCCAGACCTTGGTGAAGAGAGGAGACACTTGTGATTATGAAGATCAATAACAGGTAGATCCGGTTACCTAACCCGGAGCTCAACTTGTACACCACCAGTTCTCTTCTTGTCAATGTGCGGTAACAGAAGCAACACCTATCGAAGTGCATCGGCACGGTTCACCAACGTGCAGCCCACTCATTACTATGGTGCCGATGCAACGCCACAAGGACCAGCCTACACCGGCTACATGAATTTTGGAGAAGCGGGGGGCCTTCCGCAGGGGGACAACCTTCACAAGATAGTTGGGGCCGATGACGCCCAACCATCACCAAGGCTGAAGTCCCCGGGGGAGAGGCGGCGGATTGGCCAGCAGGTAATTTTAATAACTATCAAGGAAGAATGTGCGTTGATTCGCGAGGAAGTATCCTCGGAGGGTACCGGCGTGGGCGTGCATCGAGGCGTAGGGATGAGCTACCACGAGCAACAAATGTTACATCAAAGGAATGGCCAGGAGGCTTCGTGTTGTGGAGGAGCAGACTGCCACACTCGTCGCGCAAAACACCTCCATCCTTGGACAGCTACACCTACACGACCCAGTACCACCGGCGGCAGAGATGCAGTTCCAAAAAGAAAAATAAATATCAAGTGTCAAGAAAAAAAAAAGAAAAAAAAGAAGAAGAAAAAAAAGGGGAAGAAGAAAAGATAGCTCACATCCCGGCAAGATTTTGATATTTCCAAAAAAAGAGATTTATTTGAGCATGGTAGAACTAGGTCCCCCCATACATCCATCATATCCCACACATATGCACATCTTGATTTGATTGTATGACTTGTTTCTCTTTGGATCCCTTGTTTGACTTTGCAACACATGCAGTACAAGTACATTCATGCTATCTCTACACCTATGAGCTCCACATAAGCTTTAGATGTAGGTTGAGATAAAGGCATAAGCTTCATTGCCTTGGTGAGGAATCCAAAAATACCACATACATGAGAGATTTGAGAGTGTCATACAAAGAAGCTCTGAGCTTTATTTTGAAAATATATAAAAACTCCAGAGACTTGGTTGAACAAAAGAGCTTGAGACATAGTGCTTGACTTGATCTTTCTGTCTTTCAACTGCTCATGACCAAAAGAAAAGGATGTTAAGCTCCATGGTTAAAGGTAACATGGGTAAGTGTGAAAGTCAGAATGGTTCACTTTAAGACTAAGGAGAACTTTTATCTAAAAGCAAGTGTGCTCTTGAAAAGTTGATATTGTAGCAACTCCTGATCCATTTAAGAGAGTGGTTTGCTAAGGGACTAGCAAAGGTTAAGCTTGGGGGAGTTGTTGATGGCCATTATTGCATAAATTTAACCGCCAACTAGCCTTAAAAAGAAGACAATCGAGAACACCAAACTAGACATAGGGCTTACACTAACCGAATTCCACGAGTTTTGGTGTTTCATTATTCCTGCAGGCATAAACCGGAAAAGACGCAATATTAGAGCTTATCGGAACAAGGAAACGGAAAAGGGACACCACGGCAATGCAGGAAGGATCTAGAAGGAACGAGAAGGCACCACGTCGAGCCGGTGGCCCGGAGGAGACCAGGCCAGACCGGCCGGTCTGGGCCTGGACCGGCCGGTCTGGGCCAGGCTCCCCTCGGGGCCCGGTTCGCCCGGATCGCTCCACCGCCTTTGAAGATCAATCTCAGCCGCCCGTCAATGTCGGTTTGATCCGATGGCTCACGATCATCGCCCAGGGCTATAAAAGGAGAGGCACCCCCCGGGAGGAGAGCCCAGAAACCCTAATTCATTATTTCCTCCCTTGAGAGAGAGCAAAGGGTTCCATCCTCAGAGAATTAGATTAGAACTCCAATACTTCAAGTTCTAGTTAGGCATTAGCTAGCAAGGTTTCAGTAGAGTTGAGCTACGCTCGGGATTGCGAGTCGTCATCCGGGAGGCTGGTATAGCTTTGTATCCCTCTTTATTTATGACTTTGTTCTTAATTATTATGTTTTAGTTTATTAAGCTCCTAGTTTATTCTAGTGTTTTGCTTGATATAGTATTGATTGATGATGAATTATTTCATATGATCGTAAAGAGCTTAGCTCATTACTCTAGTGGGTTAAGTGGTAGTAATTATGTAAGCATGGTGCTTAGATATGCTCTACCTACGAATGCACCTTGTAGGCCGGGTTCGGTGGTCGATCGTGGGTGTGACATGCCTATTGAGTCCTATGTATTCCATCCCCCGTCTATAAGATTAGCAGAACGCTATTGTGAAGGAGGAGAGTGTTCTATTCACAAACCTCCCTAGTAATGTTCCTTGTGAGTAATTTAGAGTCATCAATACTATAGATGAAAGTTACATGCTAGAGTAGATGCAAAGACTTAGTAATTCTGACACTACATAGGAATTCAATCTCATAACTAATCTCCTGTTTTTGCCTTGCTACATTAGAGAGTTTCTATTTCAATCTCTGAGTGATTTATCATTGCCCTACACTTATCATATACATATCTATGTGGCTTACCCCTGTATAAGTATATCCTTGTCATGTGCATTCTATCTAAGTATGTATACACATCAATATTCTCTAGCTGACCTTTCCCATGGGATTAAATAAATTCAACAATTGGGTTCACTCCCAATAAAATGCTACAATGGTATTTTATCTGTGCGCTTGCAGATACTCATTTATATTTAAGATAGTTGCATGATTTAATACCATACCTCTTATGCCGCTGCTGGGGATGACAACCCGGTGTAACTGCATGGTGGCTTAAGTGGTGTCAACACAAAGCAAAGTGATGGAATGGGAAGGAGGAGAGGTTTGGAGGGAAGCTGAAAATTAAGGGATGACAATGGCTGGAGTGGTAGTACAAGAAGAGTTTGAAGGAAGGGAGTTGTTTGCTACATGGGAAAAGGATAAAAGTGAGGAGAACAGAACAAATGTTTGGAAGCCAAGTGAGCAAGAGTCTGCTAACATTCTGCCTTTATCAGCTTTGTCCAAGAATGGAGAGTTGCTGGTATTTACTGAGGAGATGCTAAACTCCCAGGAACCACCAGCTGAGGAAATGTCACAGCCAGGAGAGGAAAACTCAACAACAATAGAAGACAAGGTGAATGGGAGTAAGTTCTTAGGGGATTTTGCTGCTGTGGAAGACTCAGGTGAAGGGGTGACCAAGAATCAGCTGAAAAGATACCCCCTAGTGAAAGCATTGAGACAAAGCGCTAGGTTAAGGAAAGAAAAGGAAGGAGACATTTCAACTGGGAAGCTGGTCTTCAGGAAGGAGGAGGAATTCGTGGCAGGTACGGGTGATAACCTCAATCCCTTTACTGTTCTTGATCTTATTAATGAGGATGATCTGGTTATTCTGTCTGAAGATTGTGATATTGCTCTGGGGAATTCTAGTGAGGAGAGGAAAGAGATTTTAGAGGCCATGCAAGTAGAAGAGAAACTTAGGGCGACCGTTGCTGAAGCCCAATATAAAAATATTCTAGAACAAAGGTTTATCCAATCTAATAGAGTGGAATTAGAGAGTCTAGAGTTGGGGAAAATAGACAATGGTCATAGAGGGTATAGCCAGAAGTCAGGGGAGGTCTCTTTTAGTCAGATGGGAGAGAAGGAAAAAAATGAGGATTGGGACAGTAGAGAATGTTTATATGAAGCAGGGTTGAGGGTCTTGAATCTTCTGGAAGCGTCGGGAGGACTGAGCACGTGCTCCCACCGGCTGCCAGCCATGGCGGAGAAGCTGGGCCCCGAGAAGCGCCACACCTTCGTGCACAACGGTGAGCCGCTCCCCCCTTCGTATCCTCCACATCCCGTCTTCCCCGCGGCACCCCCACCCCTCTGACTTAGGGTCGATCCCAATCCTCCGCTATGAGCAGGGCAGAAGGTGTTCGAGTGGGACCAGACGCTAGAGGAGCTGAACATGTACATCGAGCTCCCCAAGGGCGTGCCCACCAAGCTCTTCCTCTGCACCATCCAGGCTAGCCACGTCGAGGTCGGCATCCGCGGCAACCCACCATACCTCAACGTATGTGCTCCTTCTCAAGGCTCCCTTGCGATTCGGTTCCACTAGGTTCCCAAGATTTCCTCGCTTCTGGTTGGGGATTGATTTTTTTTGGGTGTGAATTTGTAGCACGACCTGACGCACCCCGTGAAGACCGACTCGTCGTTCTGGACAATAGGTGCGGTCGAACTTATCGCTCTTGAACCTTGCATCATTTTTCTGAACCTGAACTGTGGATATTGATTTCTGTAGTATTTTTGGCATCTTCGCGAGAAGTGTTCTTGAAATTGTTGTTCGGTTGTTACTTGCGCATATGATTGTCAAATTGGCACGGTGCTTTTATCAATCAATTACAAGGCTTAATTGATGAAAGCGATTGCTCCTGCTTCGCTGATACAAATAAAAAACTAGTTAGCAGCTGTTCTAATAATCATTGGATATTATTGGGTGACTTTAGTTTTTGCTAGGGTTACTTGAGAGCTAGATAGCAGAAATTGTTGATGAATACAAGTGTACAGATGATCCTGATTTGCTACCCTTTTGTGTTTTACTAGTAGTTACTTTAGACAATAAAATATGTCTCCAGTGAACATCTTTGTCCTTTTATAGTCTTACTTACGCTGGTAATAATTATCAGTTTGTCATAAATATAATGATATGAATATATGAATATATCTTTCATGACAAATGCAGTATCAATTCCATGCCAATGATCTTATCGATCTGTATAGTATATACTAGAAACTTTTGGCACTAGGTATTGTCTATAGTTGGTCGTTTCTTTTATAATCTGAGTTAGTGCGAGAACTAGAGCAAAACTAGCATTGAATTGTGCGACCAACCTAGGGGTGTAGAAAAACTCATCTTTTACGTCAATCTACGAGCAGGTGAATTTTATCACATACTTTGCTAGAATCAACAATTAGATATATACGTCTGTGATAATTTTGGAACGCCCGGTAAAACTTGTGAGCTAGTGATGACATGAGATTATGAATAATGGCATGCTAGCATCTCGCCGCTCACATGAACTTTGTCACGAACCTCCACTATCAATCACAAGTTCAAGGGTATTTGATATAAATTGAAAAGAATCAGAGGGAGTTTAGATTGGGAATAGCGAGGGGGGTCGAGGGGGGGAGATACCAAGAGCACAAAGAGCGGGGTTCTCGGACAAGTACATAGGAGGAAAACAACTTGTCCAATTTACGTTCGATGCCTTCACGTGTCTTTGTAGTTCTCCGTATCCAGCTTTGTGTATTGTTGGCCCATTGACTTGTCCGCTCTTGCACTAGTGTTGGCCCATAATAGTGGCCCAGCCGGCCTGGTACATGGCATTCCCCACTGCTTGAAATGTGACTTGTCCCCAAGCCGCTACCGTAAAAAGCGCCGAAATTTGCGCAAGGTGCTTCCAAGCCCTCGATGGTAGTTGTTCGATCATGAAGGCGAAAATGAACTTTAACCGGGGTGCCTATTTTTTTCTGTACACCCCCATGATCTTGAATGTCTTTCTTTGGACAAGGCGCAAGCAAATGTTGTCTGAGAGAACTTCCATTGCGGTGATGCCTATGGTGCCTTAGCCATATCTCAATTTGATCCAATACTGAGTTTATTCCAAACAAGAATAGAGTTGTTACCAAGCAGAAGTTTCTATAGTTGTCCAGGACTCTATCACCATTAGCATGGAGTTTGTCATGACTGAACTGTTGCACATGATGGAACACTACGCAGATTTGAACTGAATGCGTCTTTGTTTTGGATCCTCAAGCGAGTAATATGAAATGCATTTTGATCCCCAAATTAAAATAAACTTACGCATTTCTCTTGACTTACGTACTCAAGTGCCATGATGCATGGCCATCCCATGGTACCCAAATGTATGTCTCTATGACAATCTGATCTATGACAATCTGATATATGAGCCAAGACTAGCTGAGAACTCCAAAATGAGAGTCAAAATGCTTATTTCCATTGGTAGAGTGAGTCTCTGAAGAAAAGATGAGGTTCCTGCCTAGGTGCACAACACTATGCTCCTCTTGCACAATCCAACCCAAACTAGCAAGACTTCTTACAGCAAGCATAACATGTGAGAATGATTCTGCAATGCAGTGATACATGACAAACTTCCACCTAGTCATGTAATGATTCTGCAGTGCAGTGATACATGACAGACTTCCACCTAGTGATGTCAATGGTGACCATTACTTGTCTATTGAAATAAGTAGTTCACTGATCTCCCAAGTTCTGTCTTGAGGAGGTGGTGGCCAAGGAAGTATGGGCATGTCCTGCTTGTTGTTGCAACCAACCATTGTTGTTGCACCCAACCATTACATGAACCATTATCAGACCAACCAATGTTGTGGTAAGCAATGCATCGATAAGACACCATCTACACTTCTTTGAACTGCAGAGATATTTTCCACTGGGTAGCTATCAGACAAGTCAAATATGTGCTTGAGAAATTTGTCAGCCGCACACCTATCGTGTGCATCAGGGGCATCCATTTCAGAACACTAGAGCAGATCATTGAGTATCATTGAAAACTATGGGCACATATCCTCCTGAGCACTCTGGACAAAAACTGAGCAGTGAACCTTATAAGGGATGGCACAAATATAAGGAGCTGAACCACAGTTGATTTGCAATACAATTGTGGTTGCACAGTCAGGTGAACTAATCCTTTATTGCACTCTACTACTCCAGGCTTCAGGAACTTGCAACCAATCCTTTGATTTGGGGGTGGCCAAGCTGCAAGACCTCAAACCTATATTTGTGAGATCAAAGTACATAGGCAGTGACCAATATTTTTGATAGAACCTGTTACCCATGAGATTTAGTACTCCCAAAGCACAGCAATCAAACAAACCAGAGAATTTCCATGTTCCTGCAATCATGCCAATCCAACAACCATCGAAGGATTGCCCCTGTGATCTAGTGCACAACACCATATTCTAAAAAACTTCATGTGCAAAGAAAACTATAGAGATTGGCACCATGAAAGGTGAAATAATTTGTGCATATGGCTTACTGCTGAGATGTCTTGAGGTACGAAATGCTGATACAGCCTTGGCGAGCCAAGATCAACGATGGCAATGCTTGCCAGCCAAATGTTGACAGTCACTAATGTCAATTATAGCCCATCAATTATCATCAAGCTTGACATGAAATGAACCACAGAGCATAGGTATAGGGTTTTGATCTAACGAGTTCCACGAGTTTTGGTGAATCTATGTTTCTACGGTACATCTTTGGAAAAGCTATCAAAGTTGATCAATATGACAGTATAAAAGTATCTCAAATAATGGATTAGAATGCACCATTGCAACGGGCTCGTCAAGGCGATCAAAACGGATATATCATTTGCTATATTTGAAGTCGGATGGATGAAAAGATATCGCGGTTGCAAGTGACACCTACACGGGAAGGATCTAGAAGGTACCCGGAAGACACCACGCCGAGCCGGGGCCGGAGGCCACCGGGCCGAGCCCGGCCGGTGCAGGCTGGACCCGCCGGTCTGGGCCTTGGCCCAATCGGGGCTGCTTCACCCGGGTTGTTCCACCGCCTTAGGGTTTCAATCTCGGCCGTCGCCAATGTCGGTTTGATCCGATGGCTCACGATCATCGCCCGGGGCTATAAAAAGGGCGAGGACCCACGGGGGAGGCATCCCCGAAACCCTAATTTATTATTCGTTAGGATCCATTCGAGAGGCATCCCTTGAAAGGATCATACTCTCATGGAGATCAACACACCAGGGAGAATAGGGCTAGACTCTTCAATGTAATAGTTTAGCAACTTGAGAGCTAGGGTTGAGAGGCTTCGTTCCGGATCTTGCCATGGAGCCTTGGAGGTCTGGTATATCTTTGTATCTTATCTTTGCAACACTTATGCTTTAGTATATTTATCTTCTCTATTTACTTCTATGCCTTATTTGTATGGTTAGTGTAGTTATTGCATCTTAGCATAGGATCTCCGCCTGTATTAGGTGCTCTAGTTATCATATGTGGCTAGAGTAGTAATCGATAGTGTAGACATGGTGTCTAGACTATAGGTTACCTGAGGTTGCGCCCAATTCTTACGGTTAGTTGTGGTAGCCCATAGGGGTGACAGCTCTATGTGGCCTTCGTATTCCACCATGTCGGGGTTGGTGTTTCGTAGGGCTTTTGGCAGCCTTCCCCAACTACTTCTTTCTCATCTATTCGAGAGTTGGAAAGGCACTGTTGCCCTGAAGTGCTATTGTGTGTGCTATAATACCCATGCATTAGTTACATTCTAGTGTCAACTAGAATAGAACTCGAGTAATAGAGAAGCACATAGGAACCTTGAACTCTCCCGTTGGCCTCTCAAGTTAGCTGACTAGACTATATTATAGGATTCTCCTCTGTGTGTGACATTATGCATAACTCTTATCATTTATGACTTACCCCTGCTTAGGTCTAGTTGGTATACTAGTTAGTAGATACATGATGGAGAACTATCAAACATCTTTAACCATTGTTTCACAGTGGTAAAATATAAATAACGATACCTAGAATACTCCTGGTAAAATGCTACAATGATAATTCTGTGCGCTTGCGGAATCTTTTATATTTTAATTGTGCATAAGAAATACCAATAAGCATTTTTGGCGCCGTTGCCGAGGAAACAATTGGCGTAAAGATTTTGATATTGATCTTGATATCTGCTAACCTAATCTACCACTAGCTTTAGTAGGATTACCCTTGTGTTTGTTGAGTTGTGGAATAAGCAGGAAATCAATGGTTCAACCTTTTGACGAAATTCCGTAATAACAAGACAAGGGAGATATTAAAGAATCCAGGGTGCCTGAACATTCATGATTCATCAACATTGGAACCCTGCCATCTTACAGGTATATATAGACTTGTATATATTATTCTAACCCTGTGTAGATTGGAGAAAAAGATCTTCGTCACAAGAATTCAATCATATCACGTGTGACGAACAAAGACGCTGCACAACTCACAAATTCCATTGTGAGTCAAGGTAAGTATGATCAAGAAAGGTGAGATAGTCTTGCTCATGGACTCTAAACTTAATGAGTAGTTATCATGTTGCATTCCACTGCATGTTTGCTTTGAACAATCCATGCATCTACCCCATCTCATAACAAGTCTGCAGCATAGTTAGTTCCTCACATACATGTCAATGCATCTTTAGTCAAAAAAAATGAAAAAGAAAAACTCCTCACCATGATCATGCTCTTTCATCTCTATTTGTGTCAAATCTCTATATGCTTTCGTGCTACCTCTATTTGCTATACTATGCTTAGGTTTGGAGTGTCTTCATATATCTTTTAAATTAAGCATGGTGCTTAGTTTAAATCATAGATATTTTGATCTTGCTTCCAAAGGCATTTTAAATTAAGCATGGTGCTTAGGTTAAAATGCTTTCCTAAATCAAATTAGATGTGTGTCTAGTTTGATTTCTGAACCAAAAGTATAGTATAGTAGACACTGGTTATTTTATCGGACTAACCCCTGCAGAAAGCTCACAAATACAATCTGGATAAGTCCTGAGATGAACTCACATCAGAGATGAATCAAGGCTTGTGATGAAGTCCAATAGCTTTGCGCAAAAGAAGAACAACTCATCATTCATAGAAGAACTGTAAGTATCAAAGTTTATCTTTTGCTGCAAAGTTACCTTTACCTTGAGCCATGAAAGAATGTAGCAAACAAGAAAAAAAAGATGACAAACAAAATCTATGCTAAAAGTGATCCTAAAACCATCTTTTCATTAGCGTAGATGAAAATGGACAACAACCCATGTTTTAAATTTGTTGCAATCCTTCGGGTATGTGTCCATTAACATTTTTGCAGGAAAGAAAGAATAAATGTCTATTCATGGTTTGAAATGAAAAGGAAGTAGAACAAGTGTATAGAAAGGACCAAGATAGAAAGAAACCAATATGAGAACACTTCAACACTTCTTACACTTCATCATGATAGTGGACCAATCACCCCGCAAGACAAAAGGAACCTTCAGGCCAGTAAGAGTAGATTGACCAGCTCATTCCATGCATTGGCCAGTCGACCTACCATTTGTGCTCTGCCACAGTTCACCATCCCAAGCATGTTTGCATACAAGTTAAAAGAACATAAGGCAAGTTTGTGGTTTGTTAAGGAACATGAAGTGGATCACTGGAACTGGAGTGACCCTTACTGTCTTCAAGTGAGGAAGGCGATGACAATCAGGATGCAACTTTCCCTACATAGGCCACACTGATGCCTGCTCTCATCATCATCTTCGAAGACACCCGGATGTCGACAACAAAGACCAGGATGACGAGATCCCACTACATCATAGTGTGCATCCCTATATCAACAAACTTCAGTCATTAATGGTGGTATGTCGATGGTGTCTCCTAAGTTTGTGAACAATCATGGAAGGAGGATGACACCCATAAGTCATTAGAGATGAAGCTCTCATATAAGTACAAATGGAGTTCTTTCCTCAATCATCAAGATGGCTGGTGCATCATGAAAGAAGAATAAACTTTCCACCCGCCATTAGAAGACAAAGAAAAGGAGGAACTCAAGTTTGCAGTTCCAATGGACATCAACTCATCAACCCAAAATCAATGAAGATCAACAAAGGTTGATAGAAGAAAATACAACCATCTACATCCTCATCTCCTAGATCAGATGGTGCAAAATAGGTCAAGATGAATATTGTCAATGAGGAGCCTCGATCAACGAAACACTAAAAGAATCAACCTCAAAAGGACAAGATGGATGAACAAGGTGGATGAACCTGTCCAACCAATATCAAGTCCAAGATCCTAATAAGTTTGGCACGAGAAGGTATAATCATCCAGTCCTTCATCTCCATCATCAAATGAGGCACTCATCCAAGAAACCTACAAAGGAGAAGTCTGGTTCGGCAGACTTAAAACCACCGAACCCTCGCCGAAAGGTAAGTCGGTAGTTATCCATATTTACTTCCTTGCATTGCATCAATTATTGTTTAGCATGTTTACTCTTTTGCACTAGCACTGCATTAAAAATAAGAAAAAAATATAATACATCCATTTTGCATCTAAAAAGTAGCATGCATATTTCCTTTCTGTTCAATAAAAAATCCAAAAATAATTATTGAGCATCTTGTGGCACTGTATGAACTGTAACAACCTTTAAAAACCTCTCACAACAACCAGTCCAGTCCCAAAACTTGACTAACCACTAAGCGCTTATCCTAACCCGTTCCATGAGTTTTGGTGTTTTGTGAGATGTTTGCTACAGGATGACTCTAAGAGCTAGTCCACCTAGGAACCATCATCTACATCACTCGAAGTACACCTTCCCTACACACAGCTAATCACTGTGTGGAGGAAGCAACTTCTTGTTGGATGAGAATCGAGGTTCCTGGCTACATCAGCTCTTGCAAGCATGAGCTCCATCGAGAGGATTGCTCACCTCCAATGCTCAACCACGACAACAACCAGCTTGGGGGAAGGCATCCCCTAGGTACCCAGGTAAGTGTACCTACGCGATTATCAAGTCAGTCATAAAAAATGAAAATACCAAAAATATGTGGACACATGAAGGTCCATACTTTTTAGAGTCTTTAGAGTTTTATATAATATGAGTCTTGAAAAATTGAAACTCAAATAAAAATGTTTATCTATCTAGAGTCAATAAAATGAAGCTCTTGAGATGATCTAAAATGATGATAAGCTACTCTGTTACAACACATGTGAAATGCCTAGAGTTTAGACAAAAGTTTTCCCAAGTTTTAGCTCCAACTGTTTTGACATGAAGACTTGCTTTGAGCCTAAAACTTGTGGGTTACATATGCTTGAACTAAGTCTAGGTACCTGATTGATAAGATTGAGAAAATCTAAGTTGCTATCTATCTTGTTCTAAGTGACACTAGAGTTCTGGAGATCTACCTTTTGAAAAATACAAAAACATGATGAGTTTCTATATGACAAAGCTTACATTCCCACCAAAGCCAAACATGATGAGATAGGCTAGATAAACTTCCACATATATGTTGCTTGTCTTGCATTGAGTTTTGTCAACCTTTGTGACCCTAGTAAGAAATTTGTCATACTCTTGAATCAAGATCCACCTCCATATGCACTACTCTACACTGGAGTAGGCGCAACAACATGCCATTCCATCTACATCCATTCTAAAATTGTTTTCTTCTACACTGGGAGAGAACACCAAAAATATTCCATTAGGATAGCCAACCAATAAATGCTCCAGGATCCTATTGCTATCTCTCTAAATCCCTAAGTGCCAAAAGGAGTGTTATGAGCTATGCAAAAAGATAATTAAAAACAGAGAGAAGGGAGAAGAAAAGAAAAAAATGGACAAGTGTCCAAATGCTAAAAACAATGGGTGCATAGATACCCAACTCCCTGAAGAAAAAAAAGAGAGAAAAAGATAGCTCATAACCTCTGGCCAATTCTTTAAAGTCTAAAGGAGAGGTAGGCATTCAAGGAGCTGAGTAGAATTAGGTTCCACCATATATCCACCATATCCATCCACCCATATACATCTTGATTCGATTGCATGACTTGTTTCTCCATGGATCCATTGTTTGACTTAACAACACATGCATTGCAAGTCTGCTCTTTCAGTTTTCTCCTTACCTATAAGCTCCACATAAGCTTTAGCTATAGGATGAAAAGAAAGGCGACCATCATCACTGCTTTGGTGAGAATCCACAAATACCACATATATTGAGAGACTTGAGAGTGTCATATATGGGAAGCTCTGAGTTTTATTTGAAAACCTCTAAAAAACTCTAGAATGATAGTTGAGCGAAGAGCTTGAGACATAGTGCTTGGGTGGGATCTTTCTGTCTATCAAGTACTCAAGGCCCAAGGAAGAGCTGATAACCCCATAGTCAAAGGTAACATGAGTAAGTTTGAAAGTCAGCTTGGTTATTGCTTAAGCTTGGAGGAGAATTTTTGTCTGAATGCAGGTATACTGTTGAGGAGTTACTTCAAGGTTGCGATAATGCCCTAAGAATTACGAACATCTATATATCTGTTTCTAAGTTTAGCTTTGCTAAGGGACTAGCAAAGGTTAAGCTTGGGGGAACTTGTTGATGGCCACTAATATCAATTATAGCCCATCAATTATCATCAAACTTGACATGAAATGAACCACAGAGCATAGGTATAGGGTTTTGATCTAACGAGTTCCACGAGTTTTGGTGAATCTATGTTTCTACAGGTACATACTGGAAAAGCTATCAAAGTTGATCAATATGACAGTATAAAAGTATCTCAAATAATGGATTAGAATGCACCATTGCAACGGGCTCGTCAAGGCGATCAAAACGGATATATCATTTGCTATATTTGAAGTCCCGGATGAAAAGATATCGCAGTTTTGCAAGTGACACCTACAGAAAGGATCTAGAAGGTACCGGAAGACACCACGCCGAGCCGGGGCCGGAGGCCACCCGGGCCGGACCGGCCGTGCGGGGGCCTGGACCGGCCGGTCTGGGCCTTGGCCCAATCGGGGCCTGCCGCCCAGGTTGTTCCACCGCCTTAGGGGTTTCAATCTCAGTCGTCCGCCAATGTCGGTTTGATCCGATGGCTCACGATCATCGCCCAGGGCTATAAAAGGAGGGCAGGACCCCCTGGGGGAGGCATCCCCTGAAACCCTAATTTGTTATTCGTTAGGATCCATTCGAGAGGCATCCCTTGAAAGGATCATACTCTCATGGAGATCAACACACCAGGGAGAATAGGGCTAGACTCTTCAATGTAATAGTTTAGCAACTTGAGAGCTAGGGTTGAGAGGCTTCGTTCCGGATCTTGCCGTGGAGCCTTGGAGGTCTGGTATATCTTTGTATCTTATCTTTGCAACACTTATGCTTTAGTATATTTATCTTCTTTATTTACTTCTATGCCTTATTTGTATGGTTAGTGTAGTTATTGCATCTTAGCATAGGATCTCCGCCTGTATTAGGTGCTCTAGTTATCATATGTGGCTAGAGTAGTAATCGATAGTGTAGACATGGGGTCTAGACTATAGGTTACCTGAGGTTGTGCCCAATTCTTACGGTTAGTTGTGGTAGCCCATAGGGGTGATAGCTCTATATGGCCTTCGTATTCCACCACGTCGGGGTTGGTGTTTCGTAGGGCTTTTGGCAGCCTTTCCCAACTACTTCTTTCTCATCTATTCGAGAGTTGGAAAGGTACTGTTACCCCAAAGTGCTATTGTGTGTGCTATAATACCTATGCATTAGTTACATTCTATTGTCAAATAGAATAGAACTCGAGTAATAGAGAAGTACATAGGAACCTTGAACTCTCCCGTTGGTCGTGCTGGTGCGTTGCTTCCTCGGTGTCCTCTTCATGATCTTCTTCGTCGCTGCAAGCAACAGCAGTGTCAGAGGCTGACGAAAGATGTGCGTCGGGGATGTAGTCATGGCCAAAGGCAAGGCAGTGGAGTCCGGCAAGGTACTGGACGTCGATGCTAACTGGCAGCTGTGGTGGACGTCGTCGGACGAGTGTGTCGTGGGGTGGCCCGCATCCACTGAAGTGGCGGGCAACTAGGATGCAGACGCTACGCTGCTTGACGGCGAGGATGCCGGCAAGGCACCATTGAAATGGTCCAAGATGGTGTTCATCTGATGCAGCATCTTCGTCATCCTCATCATCGACGTCGAGAGGCCTGATAGTGACGCAGAGGTCCGTCACCATGGCCATGGCTTACTCAGTTTGGGGAAAAAGTTAGGGTTCCCCAAATTCCAGGTTCTGATTACCAATTGTCAAGGGTATTTGATACAAATTGATAAGAATAAGAGGGATTTTAGATTGGGAATAGCAGGGTTGAGAGGGAGAGATAGCAAGAACAGCAAACAGGTTCTCGGATGAGTACGGAGGAGGAAGATGATTTCTCCGTTTTGTGTTCGATGCCTTCCCGTGTCTTCGTAGTTATCCTTTTGTATCCAGCTCTGCAAAGTGTTGGTCCATTGACTTGTTCGCTCTTGTGCTAGTGTTGGCCCATAATAGTGGCCCAGCCGGCCTGGTACATGACAAAATTTAGTACTATGGATATTAGGATATGTCTGCAATGACAGATGAGTCATATACATCTTATTCGACTCTAATTTTTAACATGGACAATGGTGATGACAATGCAGAGGATGGTGAGATGCATATCCCACTACAAAAAAGAGAGAAGGGGAAAACATGGTCATCTCCAGTACAAGGGCAAGGAATTTTGGATCCATATGCTGCAGATCAAGAGCAAAAGCAGCTTATGCTCCAAAGGTTTTAGGAAGAGGTATGATCTCCCTCCCTGCACTGTACAAGTTCTATTTCCATGCATTCCCATCTCATTCTTTCATGCTTCATTTTGTTTTCTTAGTTTGTTGAGTTGTATTCAGTTTTCTAACTCAGTCATCTGTACATAAATACAATATGAAAGAGGAGGAGGATGAAAGTGACAGACTGACTGAATGGGAAAAGATGAAAAAGGAGTACGAGTCAAAGCAGAAAAATGTAGATAAACCTGAGAGCAGCAAAGGGGGGCAAGAGAAGACAACCTATAAAAAAGAGAGCCTGCAAAGTGTTGATGGCCATTATTGCATAGATTTAACCGCCAACTAGCCTTAAAAAGAAGACAATCGAGAACACCAAACTAGACATAGGGCTTACACTAACCGAATTCCACGAGTTTTGGTGTTTCATTATTCCTGCAGGCATAAACCGGAAAAGACGCAATCTTAGAGCTTATCAGAACAAGGAAACGGAAAAGGGACACCACGGCAATGCAGGAAGAATCTAGAAGGAACGAGAAGGCACCACGCCGAGCCGGTGGCCGGAGTAGACCAGCCAGAGCCGCCGGTCTGGGCTCGACCCGGCCGGCCGGGGCCGGGCTCCCCGGGGCCCGGTTCGCCCGGATCGCTCCACCGCCTTTGAAGATCAATCTCGGCCGCCCGTCAATGTCGGGTTTGATCCGATGGCTCACGATCATCGCCCGGGGCTATAAAAGGAGAGGCACCCCCCCGGGAGGAGAGCCCAGAAACCCTAATTCATTATTTCCTCCCTTGAGAGAGAGCAAAGGGTTCCATCCTCAGAGAATTAGATTAGAACTCTAATACTTCAAGTTCTAGTTAGGCATTAGCTAGCAAGGTTTCAATAGAGTTGAGCTACGCTCAGGATTCTGGAGTCGTCATCCAGGAGGCTGGTATAGCTTTGTATCCCTCTTTATTTATGACTTTGTTCTTAATTATTATGTTTCATGTTTCAGTTTATTAAGCTCCTAGTTTATTCTAGTGTTTTGCTTGATATAGTATTGATTGATGATGAATTATTTCATATGCACTGTACAAGTTCTATTTCCATGCATTCCCATCTCACTCTTTCATGCTTCATTTTGTTTTCTTAGTTTGTTGAGTTGTATTCAGTTTTCTATATCGGTCATACGTACATAAATACAATATGAAAGAGGAGGAGGAGGATGAAAGTGACAGACTGACTGAATGGGAAAAGATAAAAAAGGAGTATGAGTCAAAGCAGAAAAATGTAGATAAACCTGAGAGCAGCAAAGGGGGGGCAAGAGAAGACAACCTATAAAAAAGAGAGCCTGCAAAGCCAAGTGATGGAATGGGAAGGAGGAGAGGTTTGGAGGGAAGCTGAAAATCAAGGGATGACAATGGCTGGAGTGGTAGTACAAGAAGAGTTTGAAGGAAGGGAGTTGTTTGCTACATGGGAAAAGGACAAAAGTGAGGAGAACAGAACAAATGTGTGGAAACCAAGTGAGCAAGAGTCCGCTAACATTCTGCCTTTATACTTTGTCCAAGAATGGAGAGTTCTTTGGTATTTACCGAGGAGATGCTAAACTCCCAGGAACCACCAGCTGAGGAAATGTCACACCTAGGAGAGGAAAACTCAGCAACAATAGAAGACAAGGTGAATGGGAGTGAGGAGTTCTTAGGGGATTTTTTTCTTTGTGGAAGACTCGGGTGAAGGGGTGACCAAGAATGGGTGAAAAGATACCCCCAAAGTGAAAGCATTGAGACAAAGCGCTAGGTTAAGGAAAGAAAAGGAAGGAGACATTTCAAACTGGGAAGCTGGTCTTCGGGAAGGAGGAGGAATTCATGGCATACGGGTGATAACCTCAATCTCTTTTATGTTCTTGATCTTATTAATGAGGATGACAACCGGTTATTCTGTCTCAAGATTGTGATATTGCTCTGGAGAATTCTAGTGAGGAGAGGAAAGAGATTTTAGAGGCCATGCAAGTAGAAGAGAAACTTAGAGCGGCCGTTGCTGAAGCTCAATATAAAAATATCCTAGAACAAAGGTTTATCCAATCTAATATAGTGGAATTAGAGAGTCTAGAGTTGGGGAAAATAGACAATGGTCATAGAGGGTATAGCCAGAAGTCAGGGGAGGTCTATTTTAGTCAGATGGGAGAGAAGGAAAAAAAAATGAGGATTAGGACAGTAGAGAATGTTTATCGGAAGCAGGGTTGAGGGTCTTGAATCAGGGATCAGAGACAAAAATCTTAGTCAGAAATGGGTCTGATTAGGAGAACGTTTCTAAGAAGGTAAGTGGTCAAAAAGAGGGAAATTATAAGGGTAACAAGGAGAGAGAGATAGGTGGTCAGAAGAAAAGTGTGGAGATAGTGGAAGTCAGTGTTGGGTGCTTCATACTAGAAGGGGGAATAGACTATATGGACAAAGGAGAAAATAAGGAGGTTCACACCCAGACCAGGGGTTCAAATGAAAATCTCTCAAACATAGAAGAATCAATAGAGAATGCAGATGAGGCTTCTGAAGTTCAAAAAGGGGGACAAAATAGTGGTAGGGGAAGCTCTAGACTAGAGAGGGAACTTAAGAGGTTAAGTTTAAAATGAGGATCCAACTATGGAATATTAGAGGGATGGGCAAAAAGGCCAGAATTGGGCAGCTAAAAGAAATTATTTCTAAAGAAAGGTGTGATATAGTGGGTATTCAAGAGACTATCAAGCAGGATTTTCATGATGAGCTAAAGGGTTTGACTTAAGGGGAACCTTTTTTCTCGAATGGATAGACAAGGGGTCATAGAGGGTGGGATACTTTTGCTGGCCATACCACAAATTTAGGTTGTTATTCCCCATCGATGGGTAGAACCGTTGTTTTCCAAACCGGTGAGTCGCCGATTGGGTCCTCGCCTCTTAGAGAATGTTTCGTCTTCGAGGGCCGGAGAGGGGTTGAGCCGAGTCTTGAATCTTCGGGAAGCGTCCGGGAGGATCGCTGAGCACGTGCTCCCACCGGCTGCCGACCATGGCGGAGAAAGCTGGGCCCCGAGAAGCGCCACACCTTCGTGCACAACGGTGAGCCGCCCCCCTTCGTACCCTCCACATCCCGCCTTCCCCGCGGCACCCCCACCCTCCCGACTTAGGGTCGATCCCAATCCTCCGCCATGAGCGGGGCGAAGGTGTTCGAGTGGGACCAGACGCTAGAGGAGGTGAACATGTACATCGAGCTCCCCAAGGGCGTGCCCACCAAGCTTTTCCTCTGCACCATCCGGGCTAGCCACGCCGAGGTCGGCATCCGCGGCAACCCACCATACCTCAACGTATGTGCTCCTTCTCAAGGCTCCCTTGCGATTCGGTTCCACTAGGTTCCCAAGATTTCCTCGCTACGGTTGGGGATTGATTTTTTTGGGTGTGATTTTGCAGCACGACCGACGCACCCGTGAAGACCGACTCGTCGTTTCGGACAATAGGTGCGGTCGAACTTATCGCTCTTGAACCTTGCATCATTTTTCTGAACCCGAAGCGTGGATATTGATTTCTGTAGTATTTTTGGCATCTTCACGAGAAGTGTTCTTGAAATTGTTGTTCGGTTGTTACTTGCGCATATGATTGTCAAATTGGCACGGTGCTTTTTATCAATCAATTACAAGGCTTAATTGATGAAAGCGATTGCTCTCGCCACGATACAAATAAAAAACTAGTTAGCAGTTTGTTCTAATAATCATTGGATATTATTGGGTGACTTTAGGTTTTGCTAGGGTTACTTGAGAGCTAGATAGCAGAAATTGTTGATGAATACAAGTGTACAGATGATCCCGATTTGCTACCCTTTTGTGTTTTACTAGTAGTTACTTTAGACAACAAAATATGTCTCCAAAGTGAACATCTTTGTCCTTTTATAGTCTTACTTTACGTTGGTAATAATTATCAGTTTGTCATAAATATAATGATATGAATATATGAATATATCTTTCATGACAAATGCAGTATCAATTCCATGCCAATGATCTTATCGGTCAGTATAGTATATAGTAGAAACTTGTTTGGCACCGTGTATTGTCTATCGTTGGTCGCTTTTCTTTTATAATCTGAGTTAGTGCGAGAACTAGAGCAAAACTAGCATTGAATTGTGCAGCCAACCTAGGGTCTGTAGAAAAACTCATCTTTTACGTCAATCTACGAGTACAGGTGAATTTGATCACATACTTTGCTAGAATCAACAATTAGATACTTACGTCCCTGTGATAATTTTCGGAACAACCCGGTAAAACTTGTGAGCTAGTGATGACATGAGATTATGAATAATGGCATGCTAGCATCGCCGCTCACATGAACTTTGTCACGAACCTCCACTATCAATCACAAGCTCAAGGGTATTTGATACAAATTGAAAAGAATCAGATGGAGTTTAGATTGGGAATAGCAGGGGTCAGAGGGGGAGATACTAAGCACAGCAGGCAGGTTCTCGGACAAGTACATAGGAGGAAAACAACTTGTCCAATTTACGTTCGATGCCTTCCCCGTGTCTTTGTAGTTCTCCCCCGTATCCGGCTACGTGTATTGTTGGCCCATTGACTTGTCCGCTCTTGCACTAGTGTTGGCCCATAATAGTGGCTTGGCCCGGCCTGGTACATGGCATTCCCCACTGCTTGAAATGTGACTTGTCCCCAAGCCGCTACCAGAAACTGCCGAGCTGCAAGGTGCTTCCAAGCCTCGATGGTAGTTGTTCGATCATGAAGACCGAAAATGAACTTTTAACGGGGTGCCTGTTTTTACGTACACCCCCATGATCTTGAATGTCTTTTTGGACAAGGCAAAGCAAATGTAGTACGTAGAACTTCCATTGCGGTGATGCCTATGGTGCCTTAGCCATATCTCAATTTGATCCACCACTGAGTTTATTCCAAACAAGAATAGAGCTGTTGCCAAGCAGTAGTTTCTATAGTTGTCCAGGACTCTATCACCATTAGCAAGGAGTTTGTCATGACTGAACTGTTGCACATGATGGAACACTTACGCCTTTGAACTGAATGCGTCTTTGTTTCGGATCCTCAACCGAGTAATATGAAATGCATTTTGATCCCCAAACTAAAATAAACTTCGCATTTCTCTTGACTTACGTACTCGGTGCCATGATGCATGGCCATCCCATGGTACCCAAATGTATGTCTCTATGACAATCTGATCTATGACAATCTGATATATGAGCCAAGACTAGCGGAGAACTCCAAAATGAGAGTCAAAATGCTTATTTCCATTGGTAGAGTGAGTCTCTGAAGAAAAGATGAGGTTCCTGCCTAGGTGCACAACACTGTGCTCCTCTTGCACAATCCAACCCAAACTAGCAAGACTTCTTACAGCGGGCATAACATGTGAGAATGATTACGCAATGCGGTGATACATACAAACTTCCACCTAGTCATGTAATGATTCTCAAGGTGCAGTGATACATGACAGACTTCCACCTAGTGATGTCAATGGTGACCATTACTTGTCTATTGAAATAAGTAGTTCACTGATCTCCCAAGGTCTGTCTTGAGGAGGTGGTGGCCAAGAAAGTATGGGCATGTCCTGCTTGTTGTTGCAACCAACCATTGTTGTTGCACCCAACCATTACATGAACCATTATCAGACCAACCAATGTTGTGGTAAGCAATGCATCGATAAGACACCATCTACACTTCTTTGAACTGCAGAGATATTTTCCACTGGGTAGCTATCAGACAAGTCAAATATGTGCTTGAGAAATTTGTCAGCCGTACACCTATCGTGTGCATCAGGGGCATCCATTTCAGAACACTAGAGCAGATCATTGAGTATCATTGAAAACGTGGGCACATATCCTCCCGAGCACTCGGACAAAAAAATTGAGCAAATGAACCTTATAAGGGATGGCACAAATATAAGGAGCTGAACCACGGTTGATTTGCAATACAATTGTGGTTGCACGTCAGTGAACTCATCCTTTATTGCACTCTCTACTACTCTAGGCTTTAGGAACTTGCAACCAATCCTTTGATTTGGGGGTGGCCAAGCTGCAAGACCTCAAACCTATATTTGTGAGATCAAAGTACATAGGCAGTGACCAATATTTTTGATAGAACCTGTTACCCATGAGATTTAGTACTCCCAAAGCACAGCAATCAAACAAACCAGAGAATTTCCATGTTCCTGCAATCATGCCAATCCAACAACCATCGAAGGATTGCCCCTGTGATCTAGTGCACAGCACCATATTCTAAAAAACTTCATGTGCAAAGAAAACTATAGAGATTGGCACCATGAAAGGTGAAATAATTTGTGCATATGGCTTACTGCTGAGATGTCTTGAGGTACAAAATGCTTTGATCTGACCTTGGTGAGCCAAGATCGACGATGGCAATGCTTGCCGACCCAAACGACTAAGGCTCGGTGTTGCCCGGCTCGGATGTCATGGAGATCGCCGGCATAGCCATGATCATGCCTATCACAAGTGAGGCCACAACCGCAGCCTCATAGTTTCTGGTGTCAACACTAAGGCCCAGAGTCGATTAGGTAGTGGGCGCAGCAGTGACAAAGGTCGTCCTCCATAGTTGGAGTAGTGAAAGAGGATGCCGTAGGGTGCGGCACGCCACCCAAGGCTTGGTCTGCCTCAACCGATGAGGTGGAAATCGTCGATGGCGATGCTGTGCTGCTTGCAGCCGTGGTGGTGATTGGCATCAGGGGAGTGAGGGGCGTCCCGGTGGACTTCTTGGTGAGCACAGTGTTGAGCCCCGGGCAGAGCCCCTCGAAGGCGACGAGCCCAGCGCGCCACGGCCGGGTTGACGACGAGGTACCCTTGGTGCACTACATGGCGAGGGTGCGGCAGAGGCGAGGTTGAAGAAGGTTTGGTGGAGGAAGATGGTCGTGCTGGTGCGTTGCTCCCTCGGTGTCCTCTTCATGATCTTCTTCGTCGCTGCAAGCAACAGCAGTGTCGGAGGCTGACGGAAGATGTGCGTCGGGGATGTAGTCATGGCCAAAGGCAAGGCAATGGAGTCCGGCAAGGTACTGGACGTCGATGCTAACTGGCAGCTGTGGTGGACGTCGTCGGACGAGTGTGTCGTGGGGTGGCCCGCATCCACTGAAGTGGCGGGCAACTGGGATGCAGACGCTACGCTGCTTGACGGCGAGGATGCCGGCAAGGCACCATTGAAATGGTCCAAGATGGCGTTCATCTGATGCAGCATCTTCGTCATCCTCATCATCGACGTCGAGAGGCCTGATAGTGACGCAGAGGTCCATCACCATGGCCATGGCTTACTTAGTTTGGGGAAAAAGTTAGGGTTCCCTAAATTCCAGGTTCTGATTACCAATTGTCAAGGGTATTTGATACAAATTGATAAGAATAAGAGGGATTTTAGATTGGGAATAGCAGGGTTGAGAGGGAGAGATAGCAAGAACAGCAAACAGGTTCTCGGATGAGTACGGAGGAGGAAGATGATTTCTCCGTTTTGTGTTCGATGCCTTCCCGTGTCTTCGTAGTTATCCTTTTGTATCCAGCTCTGCAAAGTGTTGGTCCATTGACTTGTCCGCTCTTGTGCTAGTGTTGGCCCATAATAGTGGCCCGGCCGCCCGGTACATGACAAAATTTAGTACTATGGATATTAGGATATGTATGCGCAATGACAGATGAGTCATATACATCTTATTCGACTCTAATTTTTAACATGGACAATGGTGATGACAATGCAGAGGATGGTGAGATGCATATCACACTACAAAAAAGAGAGAAGGGGAAAACATGGTCATCTCCAATACAAGGGCAAGGAATTTTGGATCCATATGCTGCAGATCAAGAGCAAAAGCGGCTTATGCTCCAAAGGTTTTAGGAAGAGGTATGATCTCCCTCCCTGCACTGTACAAGTTCTATTTCCATGCATTCCCATCTCATTCTTTCATGCTTCATTTTGTTTTCTTAGTTTGTTGAGTTGTATTCAGTTTTCTAACTCAGTCATCTGTACATAAATACAATATGAAAGAGGGCTAGATATTTTGAATCACCAATCATATGGTTTGCTTGCTAATGCCTGAAGCCAAATTATTAAAGAACTTGCAATGTAACTAGAGAATGTAGGTAAGATGGTTGAATCAAAACAAACAAGCTAATAACGATGTCTAGCCAGTTTGAATTTGGATTGACCAGTTTTCCCGTGATCTATATTAATCTCATGTTTGTTACTGATAATAAGGGCCTAAAACTAAGTAGATTGCATGATTCACTTGGCGGTAACTTTGAGTTGAAAATGATTGATGCTGTGTAATAAGATGCTGTGTAATAAGCTAGAGTTGGACAATACTGGGTTGAGTCAAGATTTTAGGACTTGCAGGTACTGTGTATGCTACAGTTCATCCCTCAATTCTTTGAAAGTGGAATTATCGGTAATAAGAGAATTGTTTACTGTGGGTTTGGTAGACTGACTCCGTCAAACATCAGAATATAGAGAATACCCTGGCTCTATTATGTAGTGATTTGGTGGTAATAGGAGGAAAAATGGCAAAACACTGCCATGATACAGGAGTTGTGGTTGAAGTTACTAATAACAGTTTGAATAATACTATTCTGGAGGACAACTACGTATAATGTATGTAGAAGTCCCATATGATATGCAGCAGCCTTGTCATACACATTTCGAGTTTCATTTCACATGCACCTTTTCTAATTATGTTACCTACCATTTTTACTTTTTTTTTAGAATCTAGGGTTCGACTTTTCTTAGGCTCAGTTCAGTGGAACCTGCCCTGACCCAAGAACCTTCATGGGAGGAATACGCTCCGAGTGAAGCTCTGTACCTGCCTATGTTGCTGCTATACCCGGCATCTTGTTAGATGCAGCAGGTGTGCTTATTGCGTCTGTAAATTGGTTGGTGTCTTTCATGGAAATAATCGTGATGTGTGACCATTTGTGTGCTACCTCATTAGCTGACTGCGAACCTTTTTGGCAACCTTTGCCTTGTTAAATTCTAATTGTAGTTGTGATCACCATTCAGTTCTCATTTGGTGGTATCAAAATTTGGGGAGAGCTGATGACAATGTAATCTAAACGCTCATATGAAACCAAAGGGCATATGACTCCTTATTTCCTGGTACAGCACTCTCTACCTCTAATCAATCGAATCTTTAGAACAAAGTACATACATCAAGGTCTGGGCCTTTGACTCAAGCACACTCCGCATTCCAGCAGATGCTTCCAGATTTTCTATTATGCAAGAACGTACCATCACAATTGATTTTGTAAAACCTGTTTGGAGGTGGTCGCCATTTTCCATGTTGTTTTCGTCCTAAGAGGGGCTGAATTGATTTTAATTTCTGCATTTGGCAAGTGATACAAGAGAGTTGCATATTTCTTCAGTGGTGTACCTTCCTTTCCCCGATTTGTTCTGTTTCTCGCATTCCACTAGCACCGTATTTGAGTGGTCACCTTCATTTTCAGCTTTGTTTCTTCTTGAGTACTAGTAGATCTTTGATTGGGGAACTGCATCCTCAGAACCTCTATGTCACTTGTCCAAACCTATTTTGACAGATTTTACATTTGATTTGATTTTGAACATAAAACCAATGCAGAAAATTTCTCTTCTTAAATTTGGGGCGCCACGGCCGCCATTCAGGGGATCCACCTGGCACCGGATTACTGTTTACCCACCGATATATCTTCCGGACACGCGTGCCTCTTTCATTTGACCGTCCTGCGGGCATCCTTATCCTCCTTTTTTCTATATCCGTCTTTGCCCGGTCCCCCACATCGAAAAAAGAAAAAATCGTCGTCTCCTCCGCCCCCGTGCTCGCCTCCTTTCCGTGGCGCCGCCCGCTGCTGCGCCGCCCCCCCCCCCTCTCGCAAGACGCGGGTGGCGGCCGGCCGGCCCCGGCGCCACCGGCTCCATGCGAGGCGCGTGCGGGAGGGAGGCACGCATCGCCGGGCGGCGGCGGGCCCGGGCTGCGGCACAATGCCGCGCCTAGGCCCTAGCGGTGGCTGTCTCTCGGCGCACGGCGCTGCCCGAAGCGCCCGGCGACGGCGCGAAGCGGCCTCATCGGAAGCCGCGGGCGTGCGGCGTGCGCCTCTCGGCGCCCGGTTTGTGTGTCCCGCCTTCGACGAAACCCTAGCTCGACCGCTTGTCGATCCAGTCGTACCTCGCCCTTCTACTTCACATGGCTCCTCCCTCAGATTTTTTCTCCTTCCATCCGCTGGTAAGCTTTTGATGCCTTTTTGTTGTGTGTGTATCATGATTTCTATCAGTATAGGTGACGATATACCCGCTGTCATTCTTTCCCCTATGCAGCTTAAGTCAGGTCTAACTTCAGTGGTTGATTTCGTTTCTGAATTAATGTTCCCTTGAGATTTTCGCTACACCAACCTTCCTGCTGCTTAGAGTAGTAAAAAAAACATTGATCTTTTTCTGTCTAATCTTGCAGTTACGCTAATAACTGCGGTATGTTCGTTCTAAATCACTAGGTGTGTATATTTATATTTGTATGTCGTTTGCAGCATCCTATTGCCATATATTTCTTGGGTACACACGAAGTTAATTTTGGGTGCTATAGGAACGGGTGAAACTGAATATTTGGTACATCCATTTGCAGCAAGAAATGTCGCTGCGAACTACTATTGTTTATCTCACCGTTTTTCCTGATTTATATATCTACAGATGATTTATTCAATGTTGATGTCTACGATATACTTCTACATCCAATAGACATGTCAATAATCTTATACTATCAAATTTGCTTTTTATAGATGGGTATCCTACTGATAATATGCTATTTACTATGAACAGAGGATGGTTATGTTGTTTTGCGGAGGCTCTTGGACCCAAAAAAAAGGACTGCCCATTTTAGGTCCTCAGGATGGCAACAGCACCCTACTAGGTGAGTCCTTCTCTGCTAATAATTAAATTACCTCCTTTTTTTAGGAGATGAGATCTGGAAATGTAAATTCATTCTTGGGCTTCCCTTTGCTAACCAACGGACCAAGATATTTAAATCTCCTTTAGTTATCTACTTCCTTCCTATAATTGTGGACGGTATTGCAATGCATTTACCTTTTACTGCCTATTTATACTTCCTAATTATGATGTGATGCTTTTACCTTTTACTGCCTATTTATACTGTCTAATTATGATGTAATGTCGTTTGCTAGACTAAACTTCCTCTGCCGCTACTCATTTCATCATTCTATCGAAATGTTTACAGGTTCAGGTTAACCACTTCTGGCAAAATATTTTTGCTTAAAAAACCCTCCTGATTGCAATTTTTCCCATTTCGGTAGGTTCCCTTCCTAAGTTTTTGATCCCAACTGGATTCTAAGATTATTGTATCTTCCATGCATTATTTAGTTATTTTTCACCTTGTGACAATTGAATAGTTCACAGCATTAGTGCTTTTGTTAAGGGATTTTGCAACTCCTTTGTATACTTGGTTTGATCATATAGAGCAACTGGTGTGACCTCATCTCTACTAATTTGCTTACAAGTTTGGCTCAGCACCCACCATTTGGTGTTGATTTTCCTTGTACTATGTACCATGTCAATTGTGCGCTGTCCACGCATATTTAGTGGTTCTCCATTTGTTTGGTATCCCTCCTACATCCATTTTAATCCATTTAATCTTCTCCAGTTCTGACTATGTATAACAAAGTGTGCAAAGTATGATTATTAGGATCAGCTCATCATCCATAATGGTGATTTATTTACTATGACTTATCTTTGTTGTATCTATGGTATTAGCTGATCCCTGTCTCCCCTTCAAAACAAAAGAAAGCCTTTTGCATCTTTCCTATCTCAAGCAATACATGCATGGCAAGACTCTATAGTATAATCAGCTTGTTTTAGAGACAGGAGTAGTGTTAGGGTTCCTGCATCCTATTCCTTTGTTGGCATCTGTATCCTTCTACTTTGCCTTCAGGTGAGGCACTCACCAAAGATCTAGCACAAGCATATGAAGATTTGAACAGTTTCCTCTTGTGATTTTCTATTCTTGTACTGATTTTCTGTTCTTGTTTGTGCAAATGACGGATTAGTTAGCCTTCAAAGACAACATCTCAGATGTTTGTTTCAGCCTTGCTTCTTTATTACTAGGTCAACTATATTGTGTTTCCTGTCCTTACTGGTACAGTTGGTTGCTCATCCCTTTTGTTAAATTTCTTCGTTAACTACACTATACCTTTCTAGGGGAACCATGCATCATTTCACTGGATAAATACCAAGATTATGTTGGTGGATAACATATGATATTCCCTGCATGAATATAACAGTTTCTACTTTCCCTTTTGCCTTCTGCCAATAAGATGTAGTCAAGATATCGTATCGATTAGGCGATTCATACATGGGATTACTGTTTACTCTTGTGGTTATTGCTCTCTGATCCTGAACACTTGGGCAACTGCCTCATTCACATTTCTATTTCTTTTAACATTAACATCCTTGTTAAAAAAATGCCAGTTGATTACCTTCCTCTAATTACGTGGTACTATGGTACTATTTATTTGTGCTATTGTTTCTTCCATTGTTAGTTTACTCTTAGATTAGTTACAAATTCTAGATTAGTGTGTAAAGAGAACTGGCATTTTATATGAAGGTTTATCGGTTGCCACGTTCATATGACCTGACATGGCTAATAGATTGGCCTATTTTTTTATCTTTATTTTTGGGTCTCCTCTTTCTTTAGTTTATTCTTCTATTCTTGCTTTATTTCGCTAATTAATTTCCTCTGTTCTTTGGTTCTATTTCCTTTTTGCCTGTAGGACTCCCCATGAGAGAGACAGTTGCTTCCAAGACAAAAAGACAATCGAAATTTGAATTTGAATGCATTTAGTTTTTACTTGAGGGCACAGGTAAATTCTTAATTTCTGATGTCCTGTTGCTTCCAAGACTGAAAAGGAGCAAATCATGTACTAATCTTCTCGCGGATGACCATGACCTTGATATTATTTGCTATTTTTTTCTTTCTTATATTGGGTACACATATAAATGATACATGGCTACTCACAATGAACCGGCCTGAACTGCAATGATGGTTTTCATAGCTTGCATATGTCCCTGAGTTTTGGCCTCAGACATGCACTTTTGTACTCATTTTTTATAGCAGAAATGTCTTCTTTTTATTCATCTACAAGTTATATTCTTCTCAATCAATTTAAGGTAGCGAACACATTCTGAATGTCTATCAAGTTACCTCTTGGATTCATGTTCCATGTATGCATAGCACATGTACATTAGCAGCCTTATGTAGGAAAAAAAGAATTAACAGTTATTGTTCATACTAATGCATGCATGAACTTTCTATGATTTGTTTAAATTACCAAATGTACTTAGTGATATTATCATCCTTTGTTCTATATGGATCATTCATGTTCAGACTCCCTGCTCTCTAGGAAATCAGTAGGATTGCATTTTCAAAAGTAAACCTTGTTATTCCTATAATTAGTATCATTGCTAACCTGATGTAAGGGTTTTTGTGGATAAGAGATCTAAGGGATTCATGGCTGTTGTATTGAGTTATATTTTAAATAGTACATGTTGTTCCTTGCTTGGGCTTCCAATTTTTATAAGAAATACCAAATGGACTTTTTCCTAAATTGCCTTATACTTACTAATATCTTCTTTCCTTTTATTTTGTGCTTATAGCCTTATACTGATTCATATGGATTTTGGACTGGCAAGAAAGACCTCTGGCAGGACAGCCCCACCATGCCTGCCTCGATCGCTCCCTAGATAGCAAAATCACCCTCGTTGCCGGTGAGTTCCAACAGCGAGGCCAGATAAGGCTCCTTCATTACATATCTCAAGGTAATAACTTATAACCTATTTCATTCTCAGCAAAAGAAATAGAACAATGGTAACAGAGCCTCGTTTGAATTTGTTACCTCTATATAATAAGGACAAAAATGTGTGGCAAGAGCTACCAAAATTAGGCTAAGTTGGAACTCAGCTCATATTTATTTGAAACCTTCTAATTTCCTAGACCATAATTCAAAAATAAAAGGTTAGATATAGGTAATATAAATAAACATCTCTGTCTGGTGCAAGTTATAGCCTAAGCCCCATCATCACTTTCAGTTTCATAAAGCATCTCTGCCTGGTGCAGGTTATAGCTTAGGTAAGTTCCCTTGCACACGAGACAAATGTAGCACACTTTTCCTATTCTCCAGTCTCCATAATTTCGATTGAGTAAAACTGAAGTCTGCTGCCCATAATCATGCCATAGTTTCCTTGTGGTAATAGGTTCAGGTCCGTTATGCCGTACTTCTTGTGACAACAAAGATCTTCCTAAATGGCCACGAAATTTTGGCTTCCACTCCCTGCATACACTGGTGTGCTCTCCAACCTGTTGAAAGTTATGCCTCTATTGTGCAGATATTTTAGGAATTGTTCAATGTTGTGGCATAAAATTTCACATTAAGACAGAGAAATGAAACACATGGTGCAGTACTGTTTCTTAAATAAGATCTACAACTCATGCATCAAATTTGATAACTCATGCATCAGATTTGTTCCTTAGTTTCTAACAAAATTGGCTCTTGTTGCCAGTGACAAGATACAACTATTTGTGATTTAGGTCATAAAGTTAGTCAAAATATTCATGTCTATGCTCATTCCAGATATAGCAGGCCACATTTATCTAAAAATTTGCTTCAAAATGAAACTTGGTAGGCTGCATGCCAGGCATGGGAATGTAAGTTCACAAGCTGCAGCAAGGGTAATTGATCGGTCATAGGCCACCTGCCTCCGCTAGCTGCAACAGTTGCCACCCCAGGCCTCTCCATGATAACATTTATGCTGTCAGTTTCCATTGGAGAGTTTGCTGATTTGAATAGAAGATTGATCATGTTTCTTGATCACTGTTGTGTTCACATCCCTCTTCTTTCTCGGTAACTCTTGTTTTCCAAAATTTGTTTTAAATTCTAGGTTCTGTGGAAGTGCTCTGTGTCTAGGATGATACAGGAAAATTGTTCTTTGGTCTATCATGTGCCTAAAAAATGAGCATAATGAAATCAATAGAGATTTATTGCTTCGTGATGTTTTCAGAGCCAATTATGATATGCCTATATTCTCTAGGTTGCTCCTTTGAGGATCCAGGGGGACAACATTTTCTTAGTTGTGGGGAGGACAACTCAAATTCAGTTTATTGTTTTGGTGAGTTATCCTCTTCTTCTATCTTCGTAGATTTTAGATTGTTTCATAATAGTTCTGAATGCTGAATACTGATGTAATCTTTGTTTCCTGTGTTCAAATCAGGTTCTATCTGTTCAGGGTCCGTTTGGATCACAGGATTTTTGTAAGTTCAAAAGAAACTAAAACAGAGGAAAGGAAAGCAACCATCCTGTGGACAACACAGGAAAACACCCCTCCCTTTCTTATAGAATACTGTAGTGTTTAGGGTTAGCAGGAATGAAAAAAAACCACTGCATGTTCTGGTTTTCTCCTCTTTTGAGAGAGGTCCGAGGCGGCAAAGATGTTCTTTGTTAAGGCCCTAACACAACTAGGGGACAAATGATTAGTCAAACCGTATGCTAGCTTTGTTCTCGCTGGATGAACAACAACTCTTCTGGACTTCTATAATGTATCAACCTAGGAACCCTTTTGGATAATAGAAGCTGCCAGATTGCTAAGTCAACAAGGCTATATCAGCCTACTATGCCTTTCTACTTAGACCATTCTTAAAGGGAATTTCTAACTGTCAGCCGACTGACTGTTTTTGGTTTCTGCCGTCGATCGATTCTGTCTGTGTTGTATTTCTATTATGTGGGCTTGCATCGTGGGCTTCCATCTCCCTCGGCCCATCCAGCATTCGAGTTGTGGCGACGAATCTGCACGCGAAACCCGTTACCGATTTTTTTTGAACTCCGCGCCTATTTTTGTCGCTCATTTTGCTTTTATCCGTTTTCTCAAACAGCCCTTCCTCCTGTTGTTCTTCCAGAAGTGAGCAACCAATCCCATTCTCTCCTCCCACTCATACCCCCATGAACTCGAGATGATGCGTCGCTCATATGTAGATGGGGGAGCCCCTACGCAGCGCACTCTCTATCACCCGCTCGGCTCCTTGTGCTGCTCGTTTTTTGCGACTGAACCTCGAATCCTTTACTGGCTTTTGATTCATCCCCTTATCAAAATCTTTTTTTATTCCCCCAGCATCTGGAGACGAGAGTGGTGGTGTAGGGTGTGGAGGAGGTTGTTCGTTTTCGGTGTTGTTGATGTGAAGGTACTCTTCTATTTCTGCCCCCCTCCAAATCCATACGGCTATATCCTTTTTTTCTATTCATCTGAATGGATCCCCTAGGTTCGTGCACATGCAGGTGCTGTTATGTTCATTTTCCTGGAGCAGACACTTTGATTTTTTGCAGATATTTCAGTATCAGATTGCACAAGTATTTGGACTCTATCTCAAGCTCGAGCCCTATCCCCGCAAAGAAATCTAATTTTCACTATCACATCCCCCCACCCCCAATTTCGGATGTTTTTTGCTACTATATTGTGTCAAGCCAGGTCTAATTAAACCAGAATTGTAACTTAAGGTTCAGATTTAGTTTTGAATTCTAGTTCCATTTGTTTTGGTAGTTGAACTATGTTTTCATTTTTTTCAGTTTAGCTTTTGCCTGATGCACTTGTATATACAGCATTTCACATGGGTTTTTGGTAGCTGTAGCTTGGCTTTGGTCAGAAGAAGCCTTTTTATCCTAGTTTTATTGCTGTTTCTGTGAGTTGGACTACTTGTAGTTTCCTCAGTCTAGCTTATAGTTTATACTGATGCTCAGTTTTTAGCTTTTCAGAAATTTTCAGAGAGAGATAGAGCTACGTGAGCTGAGTGTAGGTCCATTTCAGTAGTTTAAGTTCATTTCAGGCTTTGTGTGTTTGTTTTAGTCTTCATTCCTTTCATGTTTATTCAGTCATGTTTTAGGTTCATTTTTATTTAGGTTCAATATTATTTAGTTGCTAGCAAATTGTTTTTTTAGTTTCAGTCTAGTCTATTCTGCAATGTTTTTCTATTCTGCAATTTTTTTTCAGTTTCAGTTCAATGTTGTTCTGTTCTGAACTTGATTTGATCCAGCTTTGAGATAAAGGTCATCTTAGTGAGGATCGTGGTGGTGCAGCATGAACTATTCTATTTCACATGGTGGCAGATATGTGCACTATTTCAGTTCTAGTTGAGTCTTTTAGAATTTAGGTTCATTTTTTCTGTTTTTAGTTCATGTTCAGTTCAAGTTCAGTAAAATCTAGTTTAATTCAAAGTCTAGGTTTAGTTTTGTAGAATGTAGGTTTAGTTTTAGTTCGATCAGTAACCAGTTTCAGTGAACTAAATCCCATTGTGATTCAGTTTTAGAATGTAGGAGCATGCATGGGCTTTTAGTTTCAATTTTTAGTCATCCTTTTAGATTTGAATGTCTTTCTAAATCATAGGTATTAGTTGCCTCACCTGAAGTTGTGACAACAAGATAGCCATTGACACATAAGCTGCCACAATGGTCATTTGTATTCAGTGTTGATTGACCGATGGACCTATTCTTTGATTTCATGTGTAGCAGCCTGAACTGAACCTGCCCTTCTGACTGCAATAGGTCTATGCCTAACGTCAGGCTCGTTAAATACATAAAGGTTGGTGGTCTCTCAAAGTTGATTCAGTGGTTCTCTTCTGAATTTTCTGATAAATGATGCTCAGTTTATCATAGTTATGCTAATGAGATTGGAAATGTCAATTGCATACTATATAGCATAACAACTAGTATATAGCATAACAACTAGTATTCTTATATCAGCTTTGTAGTTTTTTAGTTTTAGTTGATGCATGACACATGTTCACTAGGTCACTATGTCATACTAATGACAATAGACACTAAATCCTGCATTCTGTCTAAAATAGCTCACATATTCAGTTAAGAGTACCTCTATAGTTTCTAAATCCTGCATCCTATCTAAAATAGCTCACATGATTTTAGTTTTGGTCTCCATGTTGTTTAGTTGTGTCTAGGTTTGTTTAGGAGCAGCTGTAGATAAGTTCCAGTCAAGCTTCAGTCCATGTTGTCCTAGAATTACATTACCTATGTTGGTTCAGTGAATTGAATTTCAAGTTTCAGTTTATGTCAGTTTCAGTTCTAGTTTTGGTCTCCATGTTTTTTACTAGATGCCTGCTAAAATGGTGTGTTATTCTGATGAGAGCAGAAATGGCATCTCTTCCTAGTCCCTATTCCTAGTGTTTTTTGAGTTTAGGTTTCAATGTCACTTTTATGTTTGAGTTGCAGTTTCAGTTCTTGTAATTTCAAGTGAATAAATTTTAAAGCTTCTGAAATTCAGTTACAGTAAACCAGTAAAGCTGCAGTGCTTGCTTTTCAATTTCTATCTGAATGGAACAAGGGTGCAGTTCAAGTCTAGTAGAATCTATTTTAAATTAAAGTTTTATGTTCAGTTTGTAGAATGCAGGTTTAGTTCAGTGCTTTGGTTTTCTTTCTCAGTTTTTTTTAGTTCAGGTTTCAGACTCTTAGATTCAGTAAATGGTGCTTTCAGTTTCAAGTTGAACTAAACCAGTTTAGAATTTATCCTATTATTATCAGCTTCTAAATGCAGGTTGGTTTAGATTCAGTTATAGTAGATTCTATGATTCAACTCCAAGAGGTTTTTCTTTTTTTTTTTCAGCTTTGACTTTGAGGGTGTTCAGCTATTTTTTAAAACCTCTGTCACATACAATTTCTTTTTGGGTGAATCAGTTGTTTGGCAATGTTTTAGGCAAGATTTTGGACTATATATCCTCCATTTCAAGGTCGACACATAAGTGCGTATTCTTCCTATATCACAAAGATAATTATATATGCAGCAGATTGTGATTTATTTCTGCACCTACTAAATTAGACTATCATGCATCCTTATTCTATAGCTAGTTCATGTAAATTCAGTTTGGAGTTCAATTTAAACACCACGTGCTTTTTTGGAGTTCTGTCATGATGTTCTGTGAGTCTGAACATTCTGTCAGACAGAGAGACACAAGTTGATTGGAGTTGTTCAATTTCAGTTTTATTTGAGTAGATAGATTATTTTAAACCAGCTAACAAATAGCTGCCTCAGTTCCAAATGATAGATTATGTCTGGATTGTTCTATGTTCAGGATTGGCAGCTATTTTTTGGTCTTTTGGTGTGGGTAGAAGCAGGATTCTGTGTGTGTTGCTCCTGCTGCATCAGAGATCCAAAAACAAAGCTGGGATTTAGAATTTTTGTACTGACGCACACAAGCAAATAACAAACTGGGATCCGTTGTTTTTTCAGGTTTATATGGAGAATTTTTCGAGTACAAAGAACTAGGGGAATCAGAACAATATGATCTAAGAGGGGGATAATTTTTTTGTTTTAAACGGGTCCCCCATTAACAGGTTTTGGTTCAGTTTAATTTTCTGCATCATCTCCATATATTCAGTGTTTGTCAGGTTTGGGTTTCTTTTTTTGCACAGACCACCCGCGTGTGGTCTTTTTTCATTGGCTGAGGGAAAATCGACCATGGATAAACAAGAAATCAGCCGGATCGAACCTGGCTGTCTTCGCGCCTGCCACGCTCTGTTTTCATTGGCCTAGGAAAAACGACTGAGACACAAATAAAAAACAGCCGAATGATGACTAGTCATTCCCTTCTTAAATCTGTGTAATATACAAACAATGTACGAATACCATATATATCTATGTACATACTATGTAAATTGCGCATTGTACGCAAGATATTTTCACCACAGAGGTTGCCCAACCTACGCGCGCCATTGCGCGCAAATTACACTAGTATGTTATTACTCGCGCGGCCTTTCATTGTCGTGTCTCATCACAGTTGGGCCCTCCATCACTCCAAAGCCCAAAAGTGCCAACAGTAGCACAGCCTAGCCCAGCCCATCAGAGAGAGACGTGAGGGGCAGAGGAAGCGTGCGGCACCCGGAAAAAGGAAGCAATCCTTGGGTCCGTTTGGTTCATAGCCAGAACTTGCCGCAACTAAGGTTAGGCATATGCCAGAGTAGCGGCATGCCAACTTTGCGGCAAAAAAATGGTGTTTGGTTCACTACCATGCCTAACTTTGGTTTGGCAGATTTAACTCAGGCAACTGTTTGGTTCATAGCCATATGAGCTGCCACAAATTTGGCAAATGTATGTGGCAAGTGTTTGGTCCACAGCCAAAGTTGATTACAATTACCTGATTCAAGAAAGGGGTGAGGTTACCACTTAAGTCCTAGCACCAGCAGTTCAACACTTTTCACTCCAACACAGTGCAAAAGAATGCATTTTTACTAATATTAGCAAAGTAATTAGCACTACTGAACATATTGAGCAATAATTAATGAGAATGGCAACTTGTCATATCCGTTGTAGTCCTTAGCTATATTAGTATACACAAAAAACATGATGATCTACCGGGCATGAGTTGCAACGGACCACTTGATCCGTCTCTATATAAGCGGCGGCGGCAACTTTGGTCTTCAATTTACGGCTATATATAGCCATACAAAAGCATCAACTACATCAGCTGCAGAGGACCAGTTAAGTCTACCCTATTCAAGAGCATCAGCACATAATGGGCAGAAGCCTCAACGATCAGTATGCTTAGATGATGACCACTTCCATAGTTCCATGTGCAAAAGAAGCAAAAGAAGTTCACTGAAACACCCTTCGGTAGAAGACTATCTAGTCCCATGTGCAAAAGCGTTGAAACACCTTGGTAGAAGTCCGACCTGTTTACCATCTTGGTCACACAAGAACTGATACACCCAAGTCTCCAAAGTTGTGTTACTAGAATGACCGAGCCAACCACGCATACCTTCGTTATCAGGTCGTGCCAAGTAAAGACCAAAGTGATTTTATCCTCACATATGCGAATAGGCAAAGCTTCTAACCTCTTCCACAATTCAGCATGCTGATTTTCGAAAGTTGGGACTGGTGGTGCCGAGCAAAGACTCTGCAATTACCTTTATACTTGTGCTGATCTGTTCGGTGGAACGGCGAGAAACGACTCTTAGGCTTTGTTGGCTTCTTACTAGGGGACTTAACCCCTCTTGCTCTCTTCTTTCCAGATCGATGGGGGCTCGAAGAGCTACCACTCGCTTCATAGTTAGGACTAATTTTAGGACCTTTAGGTGAGGGTAATGTGTCCGAATCATCACCTTCAAGGTCAATTGGATGTGCATAACCAGATGTGTCATTAAGCCCTTCACTATCATCCGGCATCCACAGCCCTTATCATTATGCAAGCATGTTTACGGATCCATGGCAAGAGAACCATCTGCATGACTACCTTTGAAGAGTTCTTCCATCTCAGCAAAGAATTTGATGGGCTTAGAAAGCAAGCGCCTCTCCACATCCTGCACGTGAATACATGATAAATGATTAAGACCGACAATGAGTATTCGGAATTTGTAATGCGAAGCAAAATTATGAGACATACCTTTAGCTTTTCCTTTTCAGATTCGGAAATAATTACTTTGCACCCGGTGGCATCAAATCCATTTCCACTTTGTTACTTAAAGCTCTCTCAACTACCTTCCACCTGTCCTTGTAATCCCTATAGTGACGATTAACCTGTTCAATGGTCACACCCATGGCAAACTCTTTGTTTAAGGCATCGGCACACCGCATGGTGTACCTTCTTCCACACAAAGCCCTGCATGTTGGTTTTTCTTATATTCAATATACCAATTCAGCATGAATTTTGTGCGCTCCTCCTCCCAACTTATGGTTCTCACACGGATTGGCCCATCAACATCCACCTTTTCCTTTTCTTTTCGTCATCTTGCCCAACTGCAAGAAAGATGCATCAACTACTGAGGAATGCACAACCTGCAGACAATCATTCAATAGAAAAAAAAAACTAAAAAAAAAAAAGAGCAACAAAAATTATGCTTTTATCTATACTCTACTCTAAAAAAAAAGAAGCAATTGTATGCTGAAATACATAATATTAGAATCAACCATCACAACACGAAGTCTCATTACATGGCACACAAATTAAGTAATACTGCGTTCTTCATTACATGCCAAGTATTTGTGCATCACTACATGTTAATCATATTCTCGGTGGTCCGATTCAACTCGAGCTTGATTCGCCTACTTTATCTCTCCACATAGTACGTGCTATCGATCTCTTTTTAAGTACCCCGGGCGACTCTCAAAGACGTATGTCACGATATGTCCCTCTTTGCTCCTTGGCAAAGCCCTGTACCATGATTCATCGTCATAGACATACTCATCATAAGTATCACTATGGTCTAGTATCCGGTTGTGAAGCCCCAAAGCATGCGAGAACAATCTTAACTTGTATTTTCAAAGGAAAATTTGGTTGACTTTTAAGGATTGGAAATCGATTCTTCAAGGTACCAAAACCGCCGCCAACTGTTGTCCTAAGAGAGGAATGGCGGTGATTGTATAACTCCTTATAATCTTGAGGTTCTCTACCACCTTTATATTCTTTTTTAGGTGATAACGGACGCCACGGTATGGAGGGAGTATACCAGGTCTTTTGCATATCCAAGCATCCGCCCGAGGAAAAGAATTTTCCTAAAATATGAAATGTTGCCTAAGGTTAGAGCTGAACTATGTATTTCTTTGTTTAATTTGTGAAAAACATGAATCACTACCTTCGGGTATTTTTTTTAGACCCAGTGGGGCGTCTTAGAGCATCTTCAAGTACATGAGAGTCATGAGTGATCCCTCCCATCCAGCTAAGATATATGAATCGCAGGTCAAAATCAACGGCCGGCGAGAACATTTTGAGTGGGGACCTTCTTTCTACCCCTAAACCTGTCTTGCATGTGTGCAGGGACAAATGCTGGTATATGAGTACCATCCAAAGCTCCTATGCATCCCTAAGGAAGACAAATGATGTTTTATTAGAGTAATTAGCATCCCTAAGGAAGACAAATCGTAGCTGAAGGTGTTTCATGACTGTACCTCAAAGTAAGGGTGGAACCTTCCTGGGTTGCTTGTGATCTTTGGGTGTGTTTCAGTGGTCCTCATATATATGAGTTCTCTAGCAAGTATTACACATGCATCTAAAACCTCATTGAAGTACCTACTAACAGTCTCACCTGATCGAATGAACTCAAAACCAATAGCTCTATTAGACCAGTTTTGACCCACTACATGCATAAACATTGCAACTTGTTCTTTGTCACATTCAATGAGTCCATCAAAAGACCACGTGATCTAAGACTTTGTGAGCATATGAAAAACATTCTTTCGCATGCGCAGTTCAGAAATACAATGGGCCTCTGTACCATTGTACAAAGCGATCTAAACGGGTTTGTCTTGCGATATCTCTCGCCAACATAGGTCCATATGTCACACCTTCTCTGTCTCGCTTCCGCATGTTTAGCAGATAAGTGTAACTAGCTAGACACAAAGCAATAGCAGCTACCAACCTTCTCCTCCAAATGTAGTACTGGTAGTAATAGCTGAAGTAATAATATATGAACTGACTCATCCTTCCATCCATCTGGTTAGCAAATATTTACCAAAAAAAATTACAATTTCAACGCATATCAGATTAGGGAAAAAATAATTTACACAAATATTACTCACTTTTACTAGATGATCTATAGCAGCAACTCGTCAAAAAGAAGCATTTTTTAATGTCCTATGTTCTTGTATTATATGAATATGATCTGAAGTAATAATATATGATCTATAGCGGCAACTCGTCAAAAAGAAGCATTTACTAGATGATCTATAGCAGCAACTCACTTTTACTAGATGATCTGAAGTAATAATATATGAATATGAACTGACTCGTCCTTCCATCCATCTGGTTAGAAAATATTCCCCCAAAAAAAAAAATCAACACATATATCGGATTGGGGAAAATAATTTAGACAAATATTAGTCACTTGTATTAGATGATCTGTACCAACAACTTATCAAAAAAAAAAAAATCATCGTTATCCACACAAGGCATGTACTGTTGCAAACTAGTTATACTTGTAGCCTACCAGTGATATTCACTCTTGCAAAAAGTAATCCGAACATTATTAATCCTTAAATGTCGACACATGGACCTAACATGCAGGAGGAACCATTGCAGGGAGAACCGGACTGTGCGGATGCACGTACTGCAAGATGTTTGAGAGAAAGCTCCGCGTCGAGATGGAGGTCCCTATGCAGTGATGCGGAGGCGGACGACAGCCGGACACGGGAGTAGACCAGGCGGACGAAGAACCTCCGCGGCTTCCGTGGCCGCCGCCGACCCCCCGGACGGCCGGACCGGGACGTCAATCCACGCAGCGCAGCGGCCGACGCGCCCGGCCCGGCGGCCAAACACGGGCGTCAAAAGGCGCTTTCGGCGCTTTGCTTTCGGCGCCGGGAGTGCAAAAACTGCAATGCCGCCGCTGCGGTCCTCTTTTACCCCACGGTGAGTGAAGAGATAAGGATGATCGAGCGGTGAGGAAATATCTAGAGGAAGAAAAGGCATCGCCCGTTGCGAGTTTCAGCGCCATTTTCTTGTCTTGCGCGCCGATTTGGCGCCATTTGTTACCTCGGGCGGATACGCACAACGGCGTCAGCGTCGCCCGAAGTTGTGGCGAAGGAATCGTTCGCCAAACTTTTGGCGAAATACTGGCCGCGTACGGGCAGGGCCAAAGATTGTTTGGCGGTGGGAGCCGGGGTAATAAACCAAACACATGCCTGCTTCAGCTTGGCATGCCTAACATTAGGTGTGGCAGACTTTGGACACAAACCAAACGCACCCCTTGTCCTCCTTCCCTTCCCCATCGCCGCCTCTGTTTATCGTCGGCTGCTAGGGTTTTGTAGTTGGCGCCGCGACCCGAGCACAATCGCCTCCATCCCCGACGCCCCCTCATCGCGTGGCCGATCCTTCGCATCGCCGCCGTCCCCGCCCTCTCCTTCCGTTCCCCTGCGGCCTCCCTGAACCTCGCGCCGCCGCCTTCCAACGAGCCGACCTGTGCGGAACGGACGGAGATCCGTCGGCCTCTGTCCTTCTCTCGGTAAGGAAGCCCCGATCAGGCCTTTGTTTGTTCCAATCCATCTCCGGTGCTTGGATTTTTATTGCGGGGAAGGGGGTTAACTCGCCGCCCCATTAGTGATGAACTAATTTATGACACGCGCTCAACCACGGGGATTTGTGATACTGATACCTGATGAATTTGAATTAAAGGGAGCGTTTGCAGCAGGTCCCACCCACCCCCACCTTGTGCCTTGTTGAGCTTGTTTCGTGGTTATTAGGATTAGGATGTCATGCTCTCCTAATTCGTTCTAGATATTGTGCAGAGTACTTTCTCCATGTCATGTTGCATTTGTCTACCTGCTTGTAAGTTAAGAACATTAGCGACGGTTTGACTGCGCTTTGTTGAAGTACTATGACTTACGTGACCTTGCAAATTTAGGTCGTTATTCCCCATCGCAGCACTTCTGCAGAACCGTTGTTTTCCAACCGGTCCCGTCGCCGCAACCGTCCTCGCCTCTTCAGTTCCGCTCTTCGTCTTCGAGGGCCAGAGAGTCACGCGAGCCAGAGTCCGGAATCTTCTGGAAGCGTCGGGAGGACTGAGCACGTGCTCCCACCGGCTGCCAGCCATGGCGGAGAAGCTGGGCCCCGAGAAGCGCCACACCTTCGTGCACAACGGTGAGCCGCTCCCCCCTTCGTATCCACCACATCCCGCCTTCCCCGCGGCACCCCCCACCCCTCTGACTTAGGGTCGATCCCAATCCTCCGCCATGAGCAGGGCAGAAGGTGTTCGAGTGGGACCAGACGCTAGAGGAGGTGAACATGTACATCGAGCTCCCCAAGGGCGTGCCCACCAAGCTCTTCCGCTGCACCATCCAGGCTAGCCACGTCGAGGTCGGCATCCGCGGCAACCCACCATACCTCAACGTATGTGCTCCTTCTCAAGGCTCCCTTGCGATTCAGTTCTACTAGGTTCCCAAGATTTCCTCGCTTCTGGTTGGGGGATTTTTTTTTTTTTTTTTTTTTTTTGGGTGTGATTTTGCAGCACGACCTGACTCACCCCGTGAAGACCGACTCGTCGTTCTGGACAATAGGTGCGGTCGATACTTATCGCTCTTGAACCTTACATCATTTTTTCTGAACCTGAACTGTGGATATTGATTTCTGTAGTATTTCTGGCATCTTCGCGAGAAGTGTTCTTGAAATTGTTGTTCGGTTGTTGCGCTTATGATTGTCAAATTGGCACGGTGCTTTTATGTTAACGACCTGGTAGCTGGAATGTAGAGAGAAGTAGGAATCAGAGCTTGAAAGCAAAGTATTGCAGAGGAAGAAGATGAACAGTAGAAGGGGAAGGGGAATTTCAGAGGAGGAGATAACCTGTTGGTTGTTTGTAATTGTTTGATGCCTTGTCCACTCCTGCTCTCTTACTTTTGTACACACCCATCCAAGCCGAGTCCGAGATGGGCTCAAGGCCCAGGCCCAAGCAAAGGCCCAGCCATAGCTGATACTAACATTCCCCTCTCCTTGAGATTCGGCTTGCCCTCAAGCCGATTGAATGGAGCCACCGGGATCCCAAGGAAACTGCAGAAACTCTTGATCTGAATTGATATCCAAGAAGCCCACATCAAGGAACATCAAGTCCTTATTGGTAGTCCCATTTTTCAACTGTGTCATAGTACTGGCAGATATAACAACATCAGTTACATCAATCTCTGAATCTTCCATTTTATCAATCGATGAAAAGCTAAACTGCTGGCTAGGAATAAAGCTGTTGGTATATGTCTGATAGTTCCCAATCTGATGCTGATACAAAGAATCATCTGGATCCCACGGTTTATGTAGAAACTGAAATACCACAGCTCTGACCATGGAAGTTTCACCATGTTTCTGCTGGGAGGGCACAAATAGTTTCTGAGATGACCATGCAGCACTTGAGTCCTTCCTAGCAACATGTTTAATCAGTGCATGACCTCTAGCTATGAGCTCATTCCTCTGACAGTGTACTAAATCAAAGTACAGAACCACTCTTCTCACTGCCTTTTTTCTAGACCCAACTGAATATATCCATGTCCAAGGTACCCATAGTGTTTCCAACTTGACAAACACACCCTGTGGACTGGACTTACGCTGTAGCTTGAACACCTTGTAGGCAGCTACTAGATGAACTCCATCAGAACCACCAACAGAGATTGATATATGCAGGTGATACCACAGAATTGCAGTCTTTTCTTCATCCCTGAGTGATGCAGCATTTGATCACTTCCCATTTGAGCATGATAGAAACAAGGATGCTGAGCAAAATGAGAAGCTAGCATCTCAATTGTAGCTATGGAAGAAATGCTGAACGTGATGCAACTCTGAGAGCAACAAATTCCTGGATCATATGGCATAAAAACTATGTGCAGTTTGGTAGCGAGAATATGTCCTGTACAGAAAACCCATTAATAAGAGCAGGCCACAGATGTAATCAGCTTGCTGGCAATTGAACTGGTCCTGAGTAAAGAAGTTACCAAATAGTTGCCATATACAAGGATTGATAGTAAGCTGCAGTCCCAGCAAGTGTGCATATAATTATATGTGACTGTAAAATCAGCTTGCCCATCCATGAGTACTACCAGTGCAAGCAAATAGCAAGAAAAGCTCACAATTGCAATTTGAAGAATTCCAGTTTCCATTGCCATCTCATTTTCCACTAAGCATCTGGTCTTGACCAAGAACATGCCGAATGATTTGCATGATAAGAATACTCGTGGTGGAGATGAACATAACAATGACACACTGAGACCTTCCTGATGGCTGTGCCTAGCAGGCCATGGTTTCAACAGAATAAACACCTTACATTGGCACCTGATTTGTTGGAGAATATGTATAGGCCATGGGGGCTTCCAAAGTCAACCATAGGAACTCCTGACTGTGAACTTCTCAGCCATGTTGAACGACGGCTATGGTGTAGGCCGTAACTCAACATCACAGCTTGTCAACCTCAATCAATCAGGTGGTGGCCATTGTTGGTGTTGATGAACTCCCATTGACATATGACTCAGCAGCTCTAAGCCAATACAGATGTTGCAGAAGATGTTGGCACACAGTGACAATTCCTCGAACACCTGGCGTGCACCCTGGACGGCATGCTGCTTAGTGACGTCAGGAGTCTGTTGTGCAGCGAAAGCACGGTCCAGGCGGTAAGCCCGAACTGGTGGGAGGTCCATCTCCTTCCAGCTGGGTGCCGCCCAGTGGTGGCGGTCGCAACCGGTGTTGCCCAACTCCAGGAATGCGGCGTTGACGAGGATGGCGCAGCCGTCCACCACAACAGCGGCGAGCTGCGCGGGGTTGGTGCTGTTGAGCCCGTTGCCCGTCAGGCGGAGATGCTGCAGCTTGGTGACGTCCAAATCTCGGAGCGAGACGAGGAGGACGGTGCCGTCGGGCAGCGCGAGGAGGCAGATGAGGCGTGCATCCAGCGACTGCAGCGCCGTCATGTGGGAGGTGTTGACGAGCGAGTCGAGGTCGGCCCGAGGCAGCTGGTACTTGAGCGATGGCCTGGGCGCCCCCGAGGCGAAGAGCGCGGGCGCAGCCTTGGCGAGCGCGGCAAGGTGGCGGGGGAGGAGTCGCCGCAAGGTCGGACTTGGCGCTGGTCGCCGCGCGGGTCGGGGTTGGGCCCGCCGAGCGATCGACGTTGACGCGGGGGATGCTGCCGAGGATGACCTGTGGTGACGCCTGGCGGTGGCAGGGTGAGAGCCGGGGCGGAGGAGTCGCGCTGTTGCCGCCAAATGCCGATCTCGCGGACCTTGGTGACTTTCTCCCAGCAGAGCATGGCGGCGAACTCCTCGATCCGCTGCTGCTTGGTGGAGAGGTCTGCCTCCATGTGCTCCTGTGAAGAGGCTGGGCGCCGGGGCGTGACCAAGGGAGGAAGACGGGGGCTGGCCGGGGGTCGTGGAAGGTGAGTGCACTCTCAATGTGGATCTGGTCGGTGGGCGCGAGCCCCGCGAAGCTGGCGTCGATGGTGGAGAGGGCGAGCTCCGGGACATGGGCAGGCTGCTCGAACAACCCACCCTAGTTGTCTGGGACGACGGGTGCCTTGTAGCGCTGCTCAACGGAGTCATCGCGACCGAAAAGGCCACCCCAGTTGTCGGCGACGACGTCACCTCCGACGACAGACTGGGTCGGAATGAGGAGGCCCCTGGAGGTCTCCAGCGCGGCATCTGGCTTGGTAAACCACGCGTCGAACGTGCCACGCAGCTTGCGGAGTTCGTCGAGGATGAGCTTGGCGTCGAGGGGACCCATGGTGATAGATAACGAGAATCGACTGTCTCTGATACCAGTTGTTAACAACTTGGTAGTTGGAATGTAGAGAGAAGTAGGAATCAGAGCTTGAAAGCAAAGGATTGCAAAGGAAGAAGATGAACAGTAGAAGGGGAAGGGGAATTTCAGAGGAGGAGATAACCTGTTGGTTGTTTGTAATTGTTTGATGCCTTATCCACTCCTGCTCTCTTACTTTTGTAGACACCCATCCAAGCCGAGTCCGAGATGGGCTCAAGGCCCAGCCATAGCTGATACTAACATTTTATCAATTAATACAAGGGTTAATCGATGAAAGTGATTGCTCCTGCTTCGCTGATACAAATAAAAAGCTAGTTAGCAGCTGTTCTAATAATCGTTGGATATTATTGGGTGGTTTTAGTTTTTGCCAGGGTTACTTGAGAGCTAGATAGCAGAAATTATTGATGAATACAAGTGTACAGGTGCTCCTGATTTGCTACCCTTTTGTGTTTTACCAGTAGTTACTTTAGACTACAAAATATGTATCCAGTGAACATCTTTGTCCTTTTATAGTCTTACTTACGCTGGTAATAATTATCAGTTTATCATAAATATAATGATATGAATATATCTTTCATGACAAAAGAAGTATCAATTCCATGCCAAAGATCTTATCAGTCTGTATAGTATATGGTAGAAACTCGCTGGCATCAGGTATTGGCTATCGTTGGCTGTTTCTTTTATAATCTGAGTTAGTGCAGAACTAGAGCAAAACTAGCATTGAATTGTGCAGCCAACCTAGGGCTGTAGAAAAACACATCTTTTCTGTCAATCTACAGAACAGGTGAATTTGACCACGTGCTTTACTGGAATCAACAATTAGATACTTCTGTGGTGTGATAATTTCTGGAACAGCCAGTAAAACTTGTGAGCTAGTGATAACATGAGATTATGAATAATGGCATGCTAGCATCTGCCGCTCACATGAACTTTGTCACGAACCTCCACTATCAATCACAAGTACAAGGGTATTTGATACAAATTGAAAAAAATCAGAGGGACTTTAGAGTGGGAGTAGCAGGGGTCAGAGGGGGATATAGCAAGAACAGAAGGCAGTTTCTCGGACAAGTACATAGGAGGGAAACGACCTGTCCAATTTCTGTTCGATGCCTTCCTGTGTCTTCGTAGTTCTCCTGTATCCAGCTCTGTGTATTGTTGGCCCATTGACTTGTCTGCTCTTGCACTACTGTTGGCCCATAATAGCGGCCCAGCTGGCCTGCTACATGACATTCACCCACCGCTTGAAATGTGGCTTGTCCCCAAGCCGCTACCAGGAACTGCTGAGCTGCAAGGTGCTTGCAAGCCTCTGATGGTAGTTGTTCGATCATGAAGGCTGAAAATGAACTTTAACCAGGGCGCCTGTTTTTCTGTACACCAATCATGATCTTGAATGTCTTTGCTGGACAAGGCACAACAAATGTAGTACAGATAACTTCCATTGCGTTGATGCCTATGGTGCCTTAGCCATATCTCAATTTGATCCACCACTGAGTTCCAAACAAGAATAGAGCTGTTGCCAAGCAGTAGTTTCAAAAAAAGTCCACCATTAGCAAGGAGTTTGTCTTGACTGAACTGTTGCACATGATGGAACACTTCTACACTGAACTGAATGCGTCTTTGTTTCAGATCCTCAACTGAGTAATATGAAATGCATTTTGATCCCCAAATTAAAATAAACTTCTGCATTTCTCTTGACTTCTGTACTCAGTGCCATGATGCATGGTCATCTCATGGCACCCAAATGTATGTCTTTGTACTGAAGTACCCAAATGTATGGGCCTATTTGGCTGGCAGATTAGCGGCTGTTGCTGGCTGTTGGCAAAGCATGATTCTGTAGAAGTCCAATGTCTCTGAAAATATGAGCATGCTGATATATGAGCCAAGACTAGCTGAGAACTCCAAAATGAGAGTCAAAATGCTTATTTCCATTGGTAGAGTGAGTCTCTGAAGAAAAGATGAGGTTCCTGCCTAGGTGCACAACACTATGCTCCTCTCGCACAGTCCAACCCAAGCCAGCAAGTCTTCTTACAGCAGGCATAACATGTGAGAATGATTCTGCAATGCAGTGATACATGACAGACTTCCACCTAGTGATGTCAATGGTGACCATTACTTGTCTATTGAAATAAGTAGTTCACTGATTTCCCAAGGTCTATCTTGAGGAGGTGGTGGCCAAGGAAGTATGGGCATGTCCTGCTTCTTGTTGCACCCAACATTACATGAACCATTATCAGACCAACCAATGTTGTGATAAGCAATGCATCGATAAGACACCATCTACACTTCTTTTGAACTGCAGAGATATTTTCCACTGGGTAGCTATCCGACAAGTCAAATACATGCTTGAGAAATTTGTCAGCCACACACCTATCGTGTGCATCAGGGGCATCCATTTCAAACACCAGAGCAGATCATTGAGTATCATTGAAAACTGTGGGCACATATCCTCCTGAGCACTCTGGACAAAAACTGAGCAGTGAACCTTATCAAGGGATGGCACAAATATAAGGAGCTGAACCACAGTTGATTTGCAATACAATTGTGGCTGCACAGTCAGGTGAACTAATCCTTTATTGCACTCTACTACTCCAGGCTTCAGGAACTTGCAACCAATCCTTTGATTTGGGGGTGGCCAAGCTGATATCAAGACCTCAAACCTATATTTGTGAGATCAAAGTACATAGGCAGTGACCAATATTTTCGATAGAACCTGTTACCCATGAGATAGAGTACTCCCAAAGCACAGCAATCAAACCAACCAGAGAATTTCCATGTTCCTGCAATCATGTCAATCCAACAACCATCGAAGGATTGCCCCTGTGATCTAGTGCACATCACCATATTCTAAAAAACTTCATGTGCAAGAAAACCATAGAGATTGGCACCATGAAAGGTGAAATAATTTGTTCATATGGCTTACACTGAGATGTCTTGAGGTACGAAATGCTGATGCAGCCTTGGTGAGCCAAGATCGACGATGGCAATGCTTGCCAACCAAACAGCTAAGGCCCCGGTGTTGCCCAGCTCGGATGCCGTGGAGATTGCCGGCACAGCCATGATCGTGCCTATCACAAGTGATGCCGCAGCCGCAGCCTCATAGCTTCTGGTGTCAACATTGAGGCCCAAAGTGGATTAGGTAGTGGGCGCAGCAGTGACAAGGTCGTCCTCCATAGTTGTAGTGAAAGAGGATGCCGCAGGGTGGGGCACGCCACCCAGGGCTTGGTTTGCATCCGACCGATGAGGTGGACATCGTTGATGGCGATGCTGTGCTGCTTGCAGCCGTGGTGGCGATTGGCATCAGGGGCCGGCGCAACCAGGTGAAAGGCGAAGCCTCATGGTCGACGGCGAGAGAGATAGGAGCGCCCTGGTGGACTTCTTGGTAAGCACAGTGTTGTGCCCCGGGCAGAGCCCCTCGTAGATGAGAGTGCAGCGCGCCACGGCTGGGTTGAAGAGGTGGTACCCTCGGTGCACTACATGACGAGAGTGCGGCAGAGGCGAGGTTGAAGATGGCGTGGCGGAGGAAGATGGTCGTGCTGGTGCATCGCTCCCTCGGTGTCCTTTTCATGATCTTCTTCGTCGCTGCAAGGAACGGCGGCGTCGGAGGCTGACGGAAGATGTGCCATGGCCAAAGGCGAGGCAGTGGAGTCCGGCAAGGTACTGGACGCCGATGCTGTACTGGCAGCTGTGGTGGACGTCGTCGGACGAGTGTGTCGGGTGGCCCGCATCCACCGAAGAGGCGGGCAACTGGGATGCAAACGCTGCGCTGCTTGACGGCGAGGATGCCGGCAAGGCACCATTGAAATGGTCCAAGATGGCGTTCATCTGACGCAACATCTCCGTCATCCTCGTCATCGACGTCGAGAGGCCTGACAGTGACACAGAGGTCCGTCACCATGGCCATGGCTTACTCAGTTTGTGGAAAAAAGTTAGGGTTCCCCAAATACTCAGTTTAGATTGGGAATAGCAGGGTTCAGAGGGAGAGATACAAGACGAGTACAGAGGAGGAAGATGACTTCTCTGTTTTCTGTTCGATGCCTTCCCGTGCCTTCGTAGTTATCCTTTTTGTATCCAGCTCTGCAAAGTGTTGGTCCATCGACTTGTCCGCTCTTGTGCTAGTGTTGGTCCATAATAGCGGCCCAGCCGGCCTGGTACATGACAAAATTTAGTACTATGGATATTAGGATATGTCTGCAATGACAAATGAGTCATATACATCTTATTCGACTCTATTTTTTAACATGGACAATGGTGATGACAATGCAGAGGATGGTGAGATGCATATCACACTACAAAAAAGAGAGAAGGGGAAAACATGGTCATCTCCAATACAAGGGCAAGGAATTTTGGATCCATATGCTGCAGATCAAGAGCAAAAGCGGCTTATGCTCCAAAGGTTTCAGGAAGAGGTATGATCTCCCTCCCTGCACTGTACAATTACTATTTCCGTGCATTCCCATCTCATTCTTTCATGCTTCATTTTGTTTTCTTAGTTTGTTGAGTTGTATTCAGTTTTCTAAGTCATCTGTACATAAATACAATAAATATGAAAGAGGGCCAGATATTTTTGAATCACCAACATATGGTTTGCATGCTAATGCCTGAAGCCAAATTACAGATCCAATGGAAAAATCTTGTTTGGCCAGATTAGTTTCACATTCAAATTTAATTTGTGTACTGTTAAAAGAACTTGCAATGTAACTAGAGAATGTAGCTAAGATGGTTGAATCAGACAAACAAGCTAGTCAGTTTGAATTTGGATTGACCAGTTTTCCCGTGATCTATATTAATCTCATGTTTGTTACTGATAATAAGGGCCTAAAACTATGTAGATTGCATGATTCACTTGGGTGTGGTAACTTTAAGTTGAAAATGATTGATGCTGATAAGCTAGAGTTGGACAATACTGGGTTGAGTCAAGATTTTAGGACTTGCAGGTATTATGTATGTTACAGTTCATCCCTCAATTCTTTAAAAGTGGAATTATTAGTAATAGGAGAATTGTTAACTGTGGGTGTGGTAGACTGACTCCGTCAAACATCAGAATATAGAGAATACCCTGGCTCTATTATGTAGTGATTTGGTGGTAATAGGAGGAAAAATGGCAAAACACTGCCATGATACAGGAGTTGTGGTTGAAGTTACTAATAACAGTTTGAATAATACTATTCTGGAGGATAACTTTGTAGAAGTCCTGTCTGATATGCAGCAGCCTTGTCGTACACATTTCGAGTTTCATTTCTCATGCACCTTTTCTAATTATGTTACCTACCATTTTTTACCTTTTTAGAACCCAGGGTTTGACTTTTCTCAGGCTCAGTTCAGTGGAACCTGCCCTGACCCAAGAACCTTCATGGGAGGAATACGCTCCGAGTGAAGCTCTATACCTGCCTATGTTGCTGCTATACCCGGCATCTTGTTAGATGCGGCAGGTGTGCTTATTGCGTCTGTAAATCGGTTGGTGTCTTTCATGGAAATAAACGTGATGTGTGACCATTTGTGTGCTACCTCATTAGCTGACTGCAAACCTTTTTGGCAACCTTTGCCTGTTAAATTCTAATTGTAGTTGTGATCACCATTCAGTTCTCATTTTGGTGGTATCAAAATTTGGGTAGAGCTGATGACAATGTAATCTAAACGCTCATATGAAACCAAAGGGCATATGACTTCTTATTTCCTGGTACAGCACTCCCTACCTCTAATCAATCGAATCTTTAGAACAAAGTACATATATCAAGATCTGGGCCTTTGACTCAAGCACACTCTGCATTCCAACAGATGCTTCCAGATTTTCTATTATGCAAGAACGTACCATCTCGATTGATTTTGTAAAACCCGTTTGGAGGTGGTCGCCATTTTCCATGTTGTTTTCGTCCTAACAGGGGCTGAATTGATTTTAACTTCTGCATTTGGCAAGAGTGATACAAGACAGAGCTGCATATTTCTTCAGTGGTGTACTTTCCTTTCCCCTTGATTTGTTTTGTTTCTAGCATTCCACTAGTACCATATTTGAGTGGCCACCTTCATTTTCAGCTTTGTTTCTTCTTGAAGAGTAACAAAATCCATGACATCAAGAGTAGATCTTTGATTGGCGAACTGCATCCTCAGAACCTCTATGTCACTTGTCCAAACCTGTTTGACAGATTTTACATTTGATTTGATTTCTATACCTAATAATAAAAAGGTAAAATTTCAGCCCATTTTTTTTCGTCCATCTATTTTTTTAGTCCATTTCCCTTCAACTACCGGATGATAAAGAGTTCCTTCTGTTTAGACTTATATATATAACCCGTGCTAGATAGCTCTTGTCTAACATGATACGGAGTTCGAGTTCAAAACGAATTGGTGAGTCCGGTTTGAAATAAACTAACAAACCTGCTATTACTAGAGTCTGGTTCCAAATAAAAAAAAAAGACCGATGTTCATGCAATAGACCGAATTGTTTAGGTTTGTGTTCTCAAAATGAAGTCAAACTCCTCTATCTCTTGGGAAACAACGATGGCTGTACACGGAGCACAGTTCATGTGCGTTTCGATTTTTTTGCTGTTCACGTCACGTCACCCTCCTATCTAAATACTTCTACTTTTTTTTTATTTTTCTATAAATGCAAAATGTACATCACCTCCCTTTCTAATATTTATATTTGTATTTATTTTTCCATAAATATGAAACTACACCGCCCTGGTTTCTAAATACTTCTATTTTATTTTTTCCATAAATATAAATGTTATAAATAAATAATAAATATAGTAATTAAAGGTCTTCGAGCCCTTGACTCATTTGTATAAATATGAAACGGGCATCACCTTGGTTTCTAAATACTTCTATATTTTTTATTTTTCCATAAAAATAAATATTCTAAATAAATAATAAATATAGTGATTAAGGGTCTTCGAGCCCTCAACTCATTTCTTAACAAATAGAGGGTTTTATCATTAAGTTGTTGACACAATTTTAATTACAATAAAATCTATTATATACCTAATATCTAATAATAAAGAGGCAAAATTTCAAACTTTTTTGCCCATCCAAATTTTTATCTTTCTTCATCTAACTATGAGACAATGGAATTTCTATATACATAACACATGAATAGCTCCTATCTAGCATGATACAGAGCTTGAATCCATTTTATTTTTCTGGTTTCTATGGTCCATATCAGTTTTTGCTCTTTTAGTTTTCTATTTATGTATCTTTTCTGGTATTTTCTATTTTTTCATATAAAAGATAAAGAAAATATTTAAGCTATCTATGTCCATTTATAGAAGTTTGTTTAGAATGATTCTCACATGCTGCATGCCTCATTGTCATTCTATTAGACACAAGCAAAACGGGCGGCACGAGTGAGCAAAGCTAATGTTCCACCCGCACCACGCTACTCCATCTACTACTGCGACCTGTCGACTAAACTAGATACATGCCACCGACACCAATGAAGCGGGCCAGTGACGAGGTGGATGACGCGGGCGGACGAGATTGATGCTAGCTGCAGCTATATTACGACTGTGGCTCCATGTACATTGCCCACCACCGTTTGACAATGACAAGGCAGAGGACAAGGCAAGCGAGCTACCCGTTGCGCCATGCCAACTTCATCTGCACTGACAAGGGCATGTCGCTTGACACCGACGTGGGGGATGATGTAGGCAGGTAAAGCTCATGGTCTGGTGGCGCAACTCTAACTAACGGGCTGACAAGGCTTCTACTTTGATGACTTCTACCTATCTCAAACTCTTTAGCGTATCCCAAAGAGGTGGCTGAGGACGTTGAGACGGTTCGACGACACCATCTCCATGGTTGTGTAACCACCACTACATCTCATTCGATACAGACAAGACGAATGGTGTGGGCAGGTGTAGCTAATGTGCTAGCTACACTATATGTCTGTATCGGGCCATGGATGCCAACAAGGCCATAGATCACGCCGAATTGCCATCTACACTTACACCAACACACATGTATTTAGATAACGACCATCACAACATAATTGGAGGTACTCTATGAGCCTTTGAAGGTGTAATTAAAGTGGGAGCTTTATTTTCGAGGCCCTAGAAACTAGAAGACCATGTTGCATCATAAAAAAAGAAGACCGTGTTGCCCAAGCCAAATTGGTGCCAACAGGCTACACTTTTTTAAAATATGAATAAAAGTATATATTGTCTTTGTTTCTTTTTTTATACTTTAGTACATTAGCATGCCCATGCTATTTTCTATGCACAAAGATATCCTCTCCTTTTGTGTGATTTTTTTCCAAACAGGCACGTAGTTTGATCCAAAGAAGAATTTAAACATATGATACAATCTCAAACACTGTTAAAGTGCACTCTCAAGATAAATGAAAATGCACAAACAATCGTTTGATAAATATCAAAGCATCTCTTGCTCATATATACAAAGTTAGAGCACCACGTGTTTGTTAGATAAAATTCCAAATTATAAATCATCTACACAAACTATGCAACAAGTTGTATCTCTCGTTGCATCGCACAGTCATATTTTCTAGTTTGAACATAAAACCAATGCAGAAAAGATGTTATTACTCGCGGCCTTTCATTGTCGTGTCTCATCACAGTTGGGCCCTCCATCACTCCAAAGCCCAAAAGTGCCAACAGTAGCACAGCCTAGCCCAGCCCATCAGAGAGAGACGTGAGGGGCAGAGGAAGCGTGCGGCACCCGGAAAAAGGAAGCAATCCTTGTCCTCCTTCCCTTCCCCACCGCCGCCTCTATTTATCGGCGGCTGCTAGGGTTTTGTAGTTGGCGCCGCGACCCGAGCACAATCGCCTCATCCCCGACGCCCCCTCATCGCGTGGCCGATCCTTCGCATCGCCGCCGTCCCCGCCCTCTCCTTCCGTTTCCCTGCGGCCTCCCTGAACCTCGCGCCGCCGCCTTCCAACGAGCCGACGTGCGGAACGGACGGAGATCCGTCGGCCTCTGTCCTTCTCTCGGTAAGGAGCCCCGATCAGGCCTTTGTTTGTTCCAATCCATCTCCGGTGCTTCGATTTTTATTGCGGGGAAGGGAGTTAACTCGCCGCCCCATTAGTGATGAACTAATTCATGACACGCGCTCAATCACGGGGATTTGTGATACTGATACCTGATGAATTTGAATTAAAGGGAGCGTTTGCAGCAGGTCCCACCCACCACCACCTTGTGCCTTGTTGAGCTTGTTTCGTGGTTATTAGGATTAGGATGTCATGCTCTCCTAATTCGTTCTAGATAGTGTGCAGAGTACTTTCTCCATGTCATGTTGCATTTGTCTACCTGCTTGTAAGTTAAGAACATTAGCGCTGGTTTGACTGCGCTTTGTTGAAGTACTATGACTTACGTGACCTTGCAAATTGAACAAAGGACTGTTTGTTCAAACCTGTTTTATAAGGATTGAAAAAAGGTACTGCATTTGTTCACATGTCTTATGTTACACATTCCAAATTGAAGAAAGTGACTATTTGTTCAAACCCCTTCCTTTGCTACATATTGTCAGCGTTTCAGTTGGTCTGTCCGCTCATTGTTGAACAATTAAGGATTCTATAGCCTTAAGATTTGAAGGAAAAGGTGCTGCATCCCTTCGAATGTTCTATGTTATGTATTACAATGAGGCACAACAGGGTTTGTGCACTCATTTTTGAACATTTATAGGTTCTGTAGCCTTGCACACTCGAAAGGAGGCTGCATTTTATGAAGTGTCTTCATATTCCAATGGCAGCAAGTGGGCTTAATGGCCATGATGGTTTACCTTAATTATTAATTCTAAATATACTAGTAGCATTTATGCTGTTGTAGCTACCAAGTTGCCTTTGCATATATTTGTTCCTCGCATGGAGCTTGTTATCAACTTAGATAGCAGATGGCATGCTAAAGACTAAACTTCACATATTTTGGGTGATGGAACTTAGCTTCTTATTGTATTTTTTTTTTCATTGTTTGGTTGTACTGATTACTAATTATAATTGTTGTATATTTTGTACTTTGAAAGATGCTGTTTTTCAATGTGGAGCTAGTTTGCTAAGTATCTTGGCTAATTGACTTGTTAATTTCTGCAGGTTGTATCATTTTATCTTGACTCAGGAGCTTTGTTAACAATTTGAAATCATTGACACATGGAATCCCAGAAGAGTTGTCTTCTGATCACTTACTCCCAGGAGATTGTAGATGGAGTGCCTTTGTATGTTTCATCAAACTGCCTGCCTATAAAAGCTTTGAAATATGAACCTGCTGGTCATTCATTCCATGCTGCGGCAATGAAGCTTCTTGGTCTTGGGCAGCATGAAGACATAGAAGCTGATGATCGCAGTGTCTCATCAGATGACAAAAGCCAAGATTTTAATACTGCTTCTGATACCTTTAGCAGCAAAGGGAAGAAGAAGTCATCTGGCAGTCAACAGCAGGATCACTATGCATTGCTTGGGTTGGGACACTTGAGGTTCTTGGCCACTGAAGATCAGATTCGGAAAAGTTACCGTGACATGGCTCTCAAACATCATCCAGATAAGCAGGCTTCCTTGATTCTTGCAGAGACAACAGAGGAGGCAAAACAAGCAAAAAAGGATGAGATAGAGAGCCATTTCAAGGCCATCCAGGAGGCCTATGAAGTCCTCATAGACCCTACAAAGAGGAGGATTTATGACTCTACAGATGAGTTTGATGATGATGTTCCAACAGATTGTGCCCCACAAGATTTCTTCAAGGTTTTTGGCCCAGCCTTCATGAGAAATGGACGCTGGTCTGTTACCCAGCCTATTCCTTCTCTAGGAGATGATACTACTCCTCTAGAGGAGGTTGATAAGTTCTACAATTTCTGGTACAACTTCAAGAGTTGGAGGGAATTTCCAGATGATGATGAGTATGACTTGGAGCAAGCTGAATCTCGTGAACATAAGAGATGGATGGAGAGGCAGAATGCAAAGCTGCAAGAGAAGGCCAAAAAGGCGGAATATGCACGAGTACGCACTCTTGTGGACAATGCTTATAAGAAAGACCCAAGGATCCAGAGGAGAAAAGAAGAGGAGAAAGCTGAGAAACAGAGAAGAAAGGAGGCGAAGTATTTGGCAAAGAAATTGCAAGAAGAGGAAGCAGCAAGAGCTGCTGAAGAGGAAAGGATAAGGAAAGAAGAAGAGTCTAAGAAAGCTGCAGAAACTGTTCAACAACAGAAGAAGCTAAAGGAGAAAGAGAAGAAGCTGCTCCGCAAAGAGAAAACTCGTTTGCGCACTCTTGCAGCACCTGTCGTTGCAGATAGCCGCTTTGGTATGTCAGAGGAAGATGTTGAATCAACATGTGCTAAACTTGATATGGAACAGCTGAAGAAGCTCTGTGATGGAATGGATGGCAAGGATGCAGCTGAAAAGGCCAGGTTGATGAGCAATGCACTTCACAATGAAAGTTCCTCAAAGGAAGCGAAGAAAATTGAAGCAAATGGTGTGGAGTCTTCTGCTCCAAAATCCAACTCTACTGGAGGTAGAGCAACAGATGGCAGTAGCAGCATATTGAACAGCTATGAGAAAAAAGAGAGACCATGGGGGAAGGAAGAGGTTGAGATGCTTAGGAAAGCAATCCAAAAGTATCCCAAGGGAACTTCGAGAAGATGGGAGGTTGTTTCTGAATTTATTGGGACTAACAGATCGGTTGAGGAAATTCTCAAGGCCACTAAGACTGTTCTGCTGCAGAAGCCAGACTCATCGAAAGCTTTCGACTCTTTCCTTGAGAAGCGCAAGCCAGCACAATCTATTGCTTCACCTCTTTCGACCCGAGATGAAATTAGCTCCTCAACTGAGGGAGCTGGGACTGCATCTTCAAAGGCTGTGGCACAACCTGCGAGTAGCCAGACAGCCAATGGGAAAGCTGCAGCTGATCCTGTCCCTGATGGAGCACCATCTGTGGCAGATCCAGATGCCTGGACAGAGGCGCAGGTCCTGGCTCTAGTCCAAGCTTTGAAGGCTTTTCCCAAGGATGCAAGCCAAAGATGGGAGCGTGTGGCTGCTGCTGTCCCAGGTAAAACTGTAGTCCAGTGCAAGAAAAAGGTTGCAGCAATGAGAGAGAATTTCCGGAGCAAGAAAACTGGGGAGTAGACTCAGGCATTTCCTCACTGGAAGTACATTTTGCAAGGAAGGATGGCAATATCGATAGATTGGATTTAGCATCTTGGCTGGTGAGGTATTGCTTGGCGAATCTCTCACGCCTCCAGTGGTGAGGATAATTTTGTTAATGAGCTCGATAACTCATTTATTGTGCCAGGCTACCAGGGTTGTTTTACTTTGGTCCTCCGGAGGATGCCATTGAAGCTCATCTTCTGTCAGATGGACTGATGATTGGCATTTTGTAGCAGTGGTTTGTGTGGGACTTTGTTTCGTCTGGCTCCTGGGGGTTATCTACGGTTGCTGGAAGCCATTGGTGCTCTGGTTCGGTGAAAATGTAGAGAACCATATCTGTTTTTATTATTCATTAATAACTAGAAGATAGGAATATATGTTACATCACGAGACCTGTTATTGAAGTGAGTATTATTTTTTCCTGGGCACACTTTGTTGTGGCTAGCTACATCAGTCCTTGTTGTATTCTTTTCAATGTTTCGGAACGCAGTCTCTAACTGTTAGGTTCTGTTCCCTGTTCGTTATAGTCTCCATTTTCCTTTCTAGTTGCTAATGGTCAACACCCTATGCGTTATAGTCGTGAGGTCCCATTTTTCGTTTCCAGTCTGCATATCGATGTCAAAGAGGGCCGGCCCATTATTTTTGGTATCCAGTGTGCATATGGATGCCCATTTTAGTTCTAGTATGGACTAGTATGGATATATGGATGCCAAAGAGGGCCCAGTTTTTGTTTCCAGTTTGCATACGAATGTCAAAGAGGGCCTTTGGCATTCGTTGACCCCGCACACCCAGCCCCCGAGTAGTACGACTAGCATTGTTAGCAACTCTTTGCTAGTACTCTGTTTTCAGTTGGTCAAATGTCTTAGCTACTCTGTTTTCAGTCAGGCGTTAGATGTTGACAATCGATTATTCTAATGTCTTGGCTACTCTGTTTTCAGTGGTTAGATGTTGACAATCGATTATTCGGTAACTTCATAGTTCTGCGCTGTGCATGTCTGTGGATTTGTGAAACCACCTTGTGAAGCTATGCAACAATACATGTAACTGCATGGTTATAGCTCTTTTATCCGAACTGAATTTGTCTTGTAGATGAATATATTCTCGTTGTGAGCTTGTGATTTTATTCTGGTATCATAATTTGAGAAACACTACATTCTACAATATGATTGATTATTCTGATCTGCAAGAACAACTTTTTTCAAGTATATTGCATAATCAATTGATGTCGTATTTTTCACATTTACTCATGGGCTTAAACATTACGACCCATTAAGAAACATGGACAAATGAGCTTTTGAGATTTTATAGAATTTTTGCACATGGAATTAAGGTCTAGTCCATATATAAATCCTAACATGTCGTCCACCTTAGAAATTCATGCGAAGATGGCATGTAGGCATATGTATGTCTCCTTAGCTTATTCTTCCCTTTATATTTCATTTTTTTCAAATGGCAAGTTTGGGGATTTTATTATTTTTATTCCTATTATAAGAGACTCCGTCACTATTATTTTTTATTTTTACTATATATATCTAAATATAAAGTTTATCCATATCAAATCAAAGGAGTTTGTGGTGGACTCCATCACTATTATTTTGTATTCCTATTATTTTACTCCCTCCATACTTTTTTATTCCATATTAATTGATATTTTCTTCCTATGTTATTCTTATTTTCGGTTTTTTTTGCGGTTGCTACTTTTTTCCTTTAGCAATCCGTGTCTGACTTCTTTTTGGATTTGTTTTTTCTTTTACTTCTCACGGAGAGTTTCATAACGTTCCTTTTTTCCCATTTTGTCATGTCCTCTCTTTTTGTTTTTTCTGATTATATTTTATCCATCATTTTTTTTCATAAATATTAAAAAATATAAGCAAAAAATAATTTGTTGAAAAAATAAAATTAAAATTATTTTTATTAAAATTAGTAGGCTTCAAACAAGACAGTATTGAAAATTAAAGTTAAGAATTTTTTGTCTTCACAACAGAAGAAACAATATACTACTAAGATTGTATTTTAAGTTTAACCTTTGCTAACATAAACTTATATTATATATTTTAAAATGGTGATTATAAATAATATAGCTTTAAAATTTTATATAAAAAGTATAAAACCTAAATAGATATGTACCACTATTGTCATTGTTTTTCATATGCAATGCACTGACATTTTGTCATAATATTAAAGAGATCAAATTTTTCTCCACGTAATTCTTGAGGCTCATAGCTTAATCAACGCCCAAGCTAAAAACATAACACCACGTAACCCCTACTAAAGTAAAGAGTATCCAAATGGTGGGCACCCCAATCCTCCCTTTGGCACCCATTCCTGGGAGCTATAGACCAAAAGTTTTTGTCCCGAGGCAATAGTCATGGTTACACCAGGTTCAAAGATGAATTTAAACATATGATGCAATCTCAAATACTATTTAGGCTTGTTCCCTTAAAAAAAAAAAAAAGGCTTAGAAATTCTTGCTGTTGTGAACCCATTTCAAATGGCAGGGTTTTGATGGATGAGACTAAATATAGTACATATCTAAGCGTATACTTGGTGGGCATCAAAGGCTAGGCTTGTTCCCTTAAAAAAAAAAAAGGCTAGGCTTGCTGTTGTGAACCCTTGGCAGCGTGATGGATGAGACGAGTATGCATGGTGGGCATGCATGCAACGGCATGTCCATGCCGACGAGGGTAGCGACAGAGCACGTACCGGTGCAGTCACATGGCGAGACACACATGCAACAGCCATCATTTAAAGCGCACACAACCAACGGACCGAAAGCAAAACACCGACAAGGCCAATCAAGGCTCTCGCTCCCCCGACCGTTAGGCGGTCGTTATATTCCGGACCAACCACGGGGGCCGCTACCGCTATGGCCACGCACGCCCATGCATCATCTCTCAACGGCCGCCCGCCCGGCCCGGACGTCGTCCCGGTAGTTAGTGGTCCAGTGGGCAGTGGCCGGCCTCCGTGTTGCGTCGCGTGTCATCGTCCGGTCCGGTGCGCGCGGTCCGGTTCGCCGTGGACAAATTAAAACGGGCGCACGAAAACAAGGTCCTCGTCGTGCTATACTGCTTCCGTTGCGGTCCATCGGTTGGGACGTTGGGTGGATGTGGATGGGGACCACGGGAGGAGGCGGGCGGGCGGGGGAGAGCGACGGCGGGTGGGCGGAGGAGCGCGGGCGCACATGGGGAGCCGTTCCGTCGCCGCTTTCACCCTTTCAATGCTTGCTCGGCCTGGCCTGGCCTGCTGCTGCTGAGTGCTGCTGAGTGTTCGTTTGGCTGTTCGCCATAGCCCCAAAGCAGGTGCAGGAAACGGCGGATTCGGTTTCAGACAATGAAACGTTGTTGTTGTATCCGCCGCTGCCTAGGCCGTCGTCTGATGGTCGCAGCAGCATTGCCATGTATCGCCAGGCACTAGTTGTTGCATTGGAGCCATGCACTGGTCCCCGCCCAGCCTTGTTGCACGCACCAGCGCTTTTTTTTTTTTTTTTTTTTTTCTGTTAGCGTCAGATATGATGAGTTTGGTCATTGACACGACGCATGCTACTGTACGTCCGGCCGGCACCTCCTCCTCCGAGCAATACATGTTGCTTTAGCGCGTGATCATTGCCCATTTGCCCCGGCTCCGACCCGCAGCAGATTGACTTCACATCACATATATTGCAGGTGAACGGTCTCCATGCTTCTGGAGCGAGCAGCAGCTAGCAGGCCCATGTGAGCTGGGAAGAAATTTCCAAACCTGACACGGCGATCAGCGTGCGCATCACATCACACTAACTACCCCTAATAACCGGTGATCACGGGGCTCCGTGATAAACGAGCACGCCACGCCACGCACGGTGTTCGCTGCCACCCGCCTGCGCGCGCGCCGCAGTCCACGCCCTCTGGGCCCTGGTTGTGTGTTTCTTTTCTTGACCACAAGAAACCTGCCATGTGCTATGTGATCGAGCTTGTTGTGTGCCATCCCCATACCGCATGGCCGCATGCATGTTTGCTTGCTTAAGCTTGTAAGCCATGCCAATATCTGAACCTGAGCGACGACTCGGCGAACTTCGTTGGCCCTATACTATCTCCTCCTCAGTGCACTGCCAAATTCAGTTAGCGTCGTACGTGTGTGTGGTTTGCAGTTCGACTGACGTGGCGCATGTCATCCCCGGCCATTCGCCATTCGCGCGCCCTTGTTGTTTTTCTTCATTCGTAGAGACAAAGGAATGCCAATCTCTGAAATCCTGCAATACGTCCTGCAAGTAGGTCCTTGTTTGTTCAAACATTCCGTCTGCCAAGTAGTAGCAAAAGGACGAAGGTACGTAGCTTGCAATTGCAACTAGCAGTCTGACACGAACCAACACCTGAAAACCGGCCCCGATTCTGGCCATCGATCCGAATCCCGGATGCTATCATTGAGCGTACTGTACGTGGGCAACTTGATCCTATCATCAGCCATAATCCGGCATGATATCATGGAGTGCCATGTACGTTTCGTTGCTTATCGATAGTCAATTAAGCATGGCCATGACAAAAGCTCACCCATGCTTCAGTTCAATCATTCGTCGTCGTACGCAGGCAGGCAGGCGCAGCAACTGCAAAACATAATAAAAAAAAAGAATCATCAAATCTACGCACGGCGTACTAAACCACTGTAGCTAGTCTCCCGGGTAACATGCAGCAGCAGGCAGAGACTCAGAGAGAGACGCATGCGGTACACGGACGGCGGCGGTGGACATGCATATCCGTAGAGGGGTAGTAGAGCACAGAAACAGAAAAAGCCCGTGCGTGTGCGGCACAAACTCCGCCCCCGCCTGCCCGGGCCCCAGACGTGGCGACGCCACGAGACAAGCGTGGGGAGAACATGGCTGAGGCCTGAGAGGCTGAGACTGAGAGCGAGTGCTCAGTTGGCGAGACGGGGCCGCGCAGCAGGCCGGCAAGTGCGCGCTTCGGCGCAAGGCACGGCCGCCACAGCTAGCCGAGCGGTTGCTCTCGCTGTGGCCCCGGACCTCACATGCGCGCGACGCGGGCGACGCGAGAGCGAGAGCGAGACCGCGCCGTCGGCGTCTGGCTTTTCGCGCACCCGCGCACATGCGGGCTGCGGCTCGAAATCAAATAAACCAAATTGCCCCCGTCGCGTCGCGTTCCTCGGCTCGACTGGATCCGATAGTAGCCTGCTATGATCGTCGCTGCTCCGACAAGAAGAGATAAAATGGTGGGGGCTCAAATGCTGAATGCCTCTGGTAGGCAAGATTTGCGTATCTCGAGTTTATCCGTATAAAAACGATGTGCGTGCAAATAATACAGCGCAGCCAGTTTGATTGGTGGATTGGAAAAGCGGTCTTTTGCCTCCAGCTACAGCGATGGGTTTTTTATTTTCCGCGACCTGATTGTTTTCGCGGAAGAATTTTAGAAACGTTAACCTACAAATAGTATATCGATCCATTATCTTAAAATTGTTTTTGATTTAATTTAGGGTACGCCTGTTTTTATAGTTCAACTAATAAATCCACAAAAGCTAAACGTTGCTCGTGTGATTTTTTTTGTTCCGTCACACTGTTTTTTTGGCCGTCCGATTTTTTCCTGGCTGCATCTGAGCCACCCGCCTCCTGCGGTCTGTTCGTCTGGGTCGCATGCCGCGTGTCCTTTTTATTTTTGTCTCTGACCTGTTGGCCCCACATGTCAGATTTTTTTGGTAACCGCGCCTTTTATTGGTTTGAACTGTTTATTTCAGTTCCGCTTTCCCATTTCGCCTCCTCCCCTTCCCCGTCCGTGTGGAAGGCGGAGCTCCTCTCTGGAGACTTCTCGCCTGGCGATTCGCCGATTCTAGTGGGTTTTGATCCTTTTGTACGTTGTTTTGTTGTAGATCCAGTGATCCTCCTCGCTGATGTTGCTTTTTATTGATTTGTTTTGCAAGTTCTGTCGATGTTCGTCGAGATTTTGGTGTTGGATGAAGAGGAATTCGTCTCCAAGCGCTCTCCCTCTTCGATTCGTGTTTCCTGGTAAGTTCCCCTTCTATTCTCTGTACATTTTGTCTACATGTAGTGTTACTCTTCGTTAATTTGTTTTGATTTGCTCCCTGTTCATCGATTCTGCTGGCTTATCTTCCTATTTTTTGTTGGTTTGTTGTAGATCCAGTCATTCCCCTCCCTGACGTTGCTTTGTATTGATTCGTTTTGTAGTTTGTCTCGCTGTCCATCGAGATTTTGTCGTTGGCTGAAGAGGAATTCGTCTCCAAGTGCTCTCCCTCTTCGATTCGTGTTTCCTGGTAAGTTCCCCTTCTATTCTCTGTTCATTTCGTCTACATGCATTGTTACTCTTTGTTAATTTTTTGTGATTTGCTCCCTGTTCATCGATTTTGGTGGCTTATCTTCCATTTTTGCTTATGTTTGTTGTAGATCCAATGATTCCCCTCCCTGACATTGCTTTGTATTGATTTGTTTTGCAGTTTGTCTCGCTGTTCGTCGAGATTTTGGCGTTGGCAGAAGTATAATTCGTCTCCAAGCGGTCTTCATCTTCGATTCGTGTTTCCTGGCAAGTTCGCCTTCTATTCTCTGTTGATTTCGTGTGCTTGCAGTCTTAGTTTTGATGATTTTGTTGTGATTTGCTCCCTGTTTCTTAGGTTTTATCTTCGGTTGCCGTGTTGGTTGACCAAGGCCGTGCTGAATCGTATTCCTGTTCTTCGTCGATCCTATTTTGTCTGGTGAGTTCCCCTTGTAGTTTTCCGTTGATTTGTGTGTAGATGTAGTCGCTCTCCTCATTATTCTGCTATTTTTCTCTTTGTTTACCTGCTTGCGTCGGTCATTGCCTCTGTGATTTGTGCGGTACATTTTAGTGGTGCTCGTGTCCTTGGCCCAGTTTGATTGTGCTTTGTGTGTACATCTTTATCTACCTGTTTTTCATGTGTGTTTACACTAGATCTAGTATGTATTGCTTCCATGGTGCTGTTATTTTGATGATGATTCTCGATTTGTTTTATGAATTTATTTTGTAGTTCTAGTTTTACTTTAATTATATGTTGATTAATTCTGTTTGCCTTTTTTTCCAGGTGGAGAAGCCTACTGCTCGGCAATTACTGTTTGTTGCAAGGTTGGATTGCTTCATAGTACTTTTGTACATGTGTGACTTTCGATTTGTTCATCTTTTGCTTGTATTTTCATGTATTTTAGATTTAGGTTGAAGCAACATTGTTTCCTGCATTGAACTTTATCTATGTTCTTTATCTCATTTCGTGTCTAATGGCTTATTATGTTATTGTGTGGTACAATATATTTGTTGATCTTTTGTGATTGTTAATTGAACATTGTTTGTTTCTTTTATAAATTTAATTGATATTACCAGTAGTTCACATTACTAGCAGTGCCTTTTATCTGTAGTGCAGAGACAGTGTGTGAGTCCTTGCAATGTGTCTCCCTGGTTTGTTTTTATTCATTTTTTTAGCCACATGTTTTTAATAGTACATATGTATCTTGTTTTGATATATTTGTTTTATACTTCCATGTTTTGTTAAGTTTTTTAGTTACCTGATATTACTATTTGCCACCTCAGAACTTTAGTTTTATTGTATTTATGTGTTTCTTAGGTTGTTTTAAAAAATGTTACATGCCTATTTCTAAAATGCAGCTGCTCCAATGTTTTTCATTGTGTTTTACTGAGTCTTTATAGTTATTTATTTGTCTAATTAATTTTTTTGTCTTATGTCTTCTTTTGCTTTTTTCTTTATCTAAATTTTTTTTTTTGTGTTTTTTCACCCTCTTATGTCTTAAATTGTTTATCTAACCTTTTTTACTTTTTTTAGATGGCTAAGAAAAGGAAATCTTCTGTTCTTGATATTGGAAGTAGTGATGGGTCTGAATCTTTTTTTGCTGATGAAATATTATCTGATAATTCTTCTGATGATCCTGATCTTAATGAGCCAAGTTTTGAAGGCCTTTCAGATTCTGATGTGAGTATAAATGAGTTTTTGATGTTTTTGGTTCTTATTTTTCCTACTGTTATTTATTTTGTTTTATATTATAGGTTTCTTTGTCTGATGATGCCGAGTCTTTGAATGAAATATCGTACAACAAGTACATGAAACAAGTATGTGATTCTTCTTTTTTCTGTAATTTGTTTTTTTTTGTTCCCTATAAAAAGACACCAAAACATAAATTATTCTATATTGTTTTTTCTTTTCAGTGTGCTAGGGTGAAGTTGTTGAAGAAGCAGCTATTGGTTTCTCTGAGTCACAGTGTTAGTTTTTGTTGTCCTTTTTTTATTTAATCTTTTTTTGCTTTTTTTAATATTTTTTAGGTTTTTAATATTTTTAGGTCAAGAAGAAGAAGTCTGATGGTAGACCTAAAGTTGGTTTCTCTAGGTTTTTCTCGTATCGGCCTTTTCAAGTGTGATTAAATCTCTTTCTACTGATCGTCAAGATGTGATTCGGAAGTTTGGTTTTGGATCTCTACTTTTGTTCGATGATTGCTTGGTGCCTAGAAATTTTGTGCATTGGGTTGCTCGTCTTGTGAACTGTAATTCTGGAGACATTGTTATTGGTGGCAAGGTGATATCTCTCACGAAGGAAGCTGTTCATTTGGTTCTTGACCTTCTATTTGGTGGTTTGCCTTTTCCTGATGATTATAGTACTGGCAAGTCATGTTTATTGTCTAGATTTGGTAAAGACACTGTGCCTCCAATCAACTTCTTTGTCCAGTGTCTTCTTTCTGGGAAAGAGATGTCTGATGAAGACATGCTAGTTTGCTTCCTTATAGTTGCTCTTAGTACTTTTTTGTGTCCCAATTCTTCTATTGTGCCAAGTCAGAAGTTCTTTGGTATTTTTGAAGATCTTGAAAAGATTCGCTCTTATGATTGGTGTGGATTTATTCTATCTTGGTTGCTTGAGTACATCAAGGTGTTCAATCAATTGAAGACTTGTAAATCTACTCAGCAAGTTATGCTTGGAGGTTGCCTTTATTTCCTTGCTGTAAGTTATTTCCCTCGTCTTTTTTTGTTTTTTAAATTTGTACTTATATTAGCTTTTTTTTAGGTTATATATCTTGATCATGTTGATTTTGGTAATCACCAAGTCCCTTCTACTATTCCTCGTATATCTGTTTGGAAGAAGGATATGATTAAACAGTTTGCAATTCTTGATACTAAAGAGGAAGGTTGTTTTGGTTATCATCCTATTATGGATTTTTCAAGGACTTGCTATGCTAAGGTTTTTTTTCTTAATCTCTCTCTTTTTTTTTGTTTTGGTATTCTTATATTTGAGTCTTATTTATTTATTTTATCATCTTTAGGATATGAGTTTGTTGCCTCAAAGCCTTCAGTAGTCTATCGGTCCTTTGTTTCTTGAAAAGCTTGATTCATTTGCTTGTTGTAAGCTGCCTGTGGAATTGAAAGATGCTATCTGCAAGCTTATTGAAAAGCATTGTGTTGCTTGTGGCCTTTCTATCAATTTTGATGTCAAGTCGATTACATCTTTGTCTGATGATATGAGGTTGACTTTTATCAAACTTTGGAAGCATGTGTATTCTGTCAGTGAGATGTCTCAGGTTTTAGTTCTGGAAGTCATCAAACTTTTGTCTGAGTTTGTTGAGAAAGATGAGAATTTTGGCCAACCTGATTTACATTCTGGAGGTTCTCCTATTATTCCTGAACATGATCCCATGCCTTCTGCTGGTTTTGATAAAGGTAGTTAGTCTTTTATTCCTTATTATTTTATTCAGGCTTTTTCTTTATTCAATGGGTCTATTTTTTAATTTATAGTATCTTTCTGTTTTCAGAACGTGACTCTGTCCCGTCTGCTGGTGGTATTGGTGAAGGTATGTAGTAGTTTTTTTAAAGCATTTTATTACTGTTATTTTCTAGTCCAATAGTTGTATTTCCTTTTTGACATCTTTTATCTTTTTTATGCATGTTGTACTGTTGTTTCAGGTGTTCTTTCTTCTCGGTATAAACTTTATAAAGAAAATCATCCTGAAGGTGTGATTGAGTTTCTCTACATTTTCTTGTTGTTTACCTGTATATTATATTTTGTTAGTGTTTTGTTATTGTGGTTGTCTGTTTATATCTTTTTTTTAGGCTTTAATGATGGTGGTGGTAGCAATTCAAAAGTTCTGTCAAGTTCTAGGAATCCTCTTGCTGATATCTCTAACTCTAAATTAAAGAGGAAAAGTTGTCTGAAGCAATCAGTTTCTATTCATCCTGATAGTTCTCCAGTTATTGAAGTTGCTGATGTTGATCTTGATAAGGCTTATGTTCCTGATTCTATTTCTCCATCTCCTAAGCCTGAGTTTTCTAAGTTTTTTTCTCAGAAGGTTACTTCCTTCTATTCTGTATTAGTTTGTTTATTTCAATATGCACTTTTTGTTATAAGTTCTTTTTTATTGTGCTTATTTTACCTTTTTTCTATCAGAGTGGTGCCTCAAGGATGAATCATGTGTTGCAGTCTAAAAGTGTTAGTATTGCTTTCCTGTTTCATTTTTTTATTTATTATCATGTATTAATTTATTCATTGATTTGTAGGATCATTTGATTATGCAAACTTTGGATTTCTCTCCAATATCTCCTTCTCCTGAAGTTCACCGCAGTATGAATGTTCGTAATTCCATTTGGTAAAAAGTCGCTTCTTCGAAAAATGTGTCCCGGTATTTGTTGGTCTTTAATATGTAATTATTTGAGCTTTGTTCATTTGTGTGTTTCTATTATTTATTCCATGTGTTATTTCTCAGGTGTCTCCTGATGTTCAAGTTATTAGTTCTAAGTCTTTTGGTGACTATTGTAGACAAGTGCAAGAAGTCTAATACTGTATACAATTCGAAGTTGAATTTTGTTGGATCTAGTAGGCATACTCCTGTTAAAGTTCCTGATGATCACTCTGCCTAGTTATAGTCATTTGACTCAATCATATGCAAAGAAGTCTCAAGATATATCAACTGGTGGAAAGGTTCCTTTGCATGGTCCTAGGCGTTTTGTTAATCCTGGTCCTTTATTTCTTGGTGATTTTGAAACAGAGAAGTCGAAGAAGTCAAAGTTCTATAATGTTTCTAAATCTGAACATGACAATTACAAGATTTTGTGTAAATTGGCTTCTTCAGAGTTTCAGAGGTTAGTTGATTTCTCTAATTCCATTTTTTATTCATTTGATCACTTATTTGTCTAGTAATATCTTGCAGTGAGGATGCAGTTTCACTCTCTAGTGTTCGTTGCACATTTTGGTCTCTTGGAGATTCTCTGAAACCAGGTGGTTTTGTCAACATTTTTGTAATGTCCTGTTTCTGCTACAGTTTGTTTTCCAAACCTAATGGCCATCCAAATTTATCAAAAAGGCATTATTTCTTCTCAAATATTGGGGTTAGTGTCTTTCTTCTTATTCTTGTTAATTTCTTTTATTTCTATTGTACTTTATTGTTCTCTTTTTTTTTGGTTTCAGGAAAATTTGCTCATGGAATATGATCGAGCTGACCAAGATTTGATGAAGCGTTCTTTTCGTAGATCTGCTAAGGCTAGGCCTTTGTCCAAATCTGATATGGTACTTACACTTCTATGCTTTTATTTTATTTTTTCCTTTTTTTTCTAACTGTTCTTTTTTCAGCTGTTCTTTCCCATATTGCACCAGCACCATTGGTTTGTTTTTGTAGTTGATATTAAGGATCGGCACTTTGTATTTCTTGATTCCTACTACACTGAAAATTCCAAGTATCATGAAGATATCAAAGATAAGCTTGTATGTACTTCTATTACCATATTAAATTTATTTTCGTATTTTTTTGTTATAGTAGTTTTTTTTGTTTTTAGAGCATCATTGCTTCTAATTTTGGACAAGACTGCTACTTTTCTTAGGTTTTTTTTGGTTGTAGATAATGTCTTTTCAGCATTATTGGAATAATCTTGTTCAAGCTCACATGGACTTTGACTTTTTTGGAGTTGTATATCCTAAAGTTCCTTGACAGCCTGAAGATAATCTGTAAGTAGCTTGTTTTCTTGTTGTATTCTGTTTTACTTTGAAGCTTTAATTCATTTATCCTTTATGACATGGTGTAAGTTGTTTGTTAATACACTGTAACTGCCATTTTAACTTTTTGTTTTGTTATTTTTCAATTGTAGTTGTGATTCTGGTGTATATGCTATGATGTTTCTTGAGCATTGGACTTCTCCAAGGGTTTTGTTATCCAATTTGTTCAATCATGAAGATATTCCTTCCATCAGAATTAAGATTGCTAATGAGCTTTTCTTTCATTACAAGAATATTGGTATGAAGCAGCGTCTCTATGATTTTGATCTCAAGGTTTGTTTGCAAATATGGAAACCATAGAGTAATCTTTTTGTTTATTATAATATGATCATTTTTTTAATTTATAATGTTTTATGTGCAGGAATAAAATGTTTCTTCTCCTCGTATGATATGGCTCGGTCGTCATTTGCAATCTGTGGGATTGCCTTTAAAAATTTTTTTGTCTTCTAGGCAGTTGCATCTGCCTTAGGAACTTTCATTACAATCTCAGTTGGATACACTTTTGTGCTACATGTTCCATGATAATATGTCATTACAAATATAAATGCAACCTATTCTATGCCTTGAATTGCTTTTTTATGATCGTTTAGCTGTTGGCCTTCTGGCTTTCTTGTTCATCATCTTCCTTGTTCTTCTTCTGTTTCTTCTTTGTAACAACCGTGTTTTTGCATCATTTTAAAAATTACTAAAAATTTGAACTTTTTATAATTTACAACAAATTAAAACTTGATTACTTTTTTTTCCCAAAACCGTGTTTAAAAATCTTTTCCAAAACCCTTGCATTAAAATTTCACCATATGCATTTTAGTCATGAGCTTGATTGTTTGATTGTGTGAATGATTGTTCGAATGCTTGCTTGTGAGTTTGTTGCTCTCTAGAATTTATTTTGGCACCAATTATTTTTCACCTTGATCCCTTCCCTAAATTTCCGTCATCCTTTCCAAATAATTTCCTTGATCATCATCCTTGAAAACCCGCCTTGTCCCCTCCTTTATTTTTCCCAAATCCTCACCTCTCAAACCTCCACTTGATCCGAGTTCAAATCCTTTTAAATGTGTCCTAGTTTATTTCTGGAATTAGAAAGGGAATTTATAAATTGGAAAAAGATCTCGGGCTCATTTCACCCCCCTTCCCTCCTCAAACTGGCCCGCGGCCCAGCCTCCCTCCCTCTTCCTCTTCTCCTCGCCTTGGGCCGCATTAGCCCAACTGGCTGGCTGAATGGCCCCTAACGGCAAGACAAAGAACAAGATAGCCCGGCCCGGCGCCACCGGAGGCCCTTCGCTCCTTTCCCTTCCCCTTCTTCTCTCTCTCTTACACGCGGGGCCCACCTGTCATCTCCGTCTTCTACCTCCGGCCATCGGCGGAAATACCGCGTATGACATTGTGCGGCACCGCCTTTCTCCGATGTCGTTTTCTCGGCGAACCGCCTCAGCGTGCTCCACCGACCTTGTGCGTTGTCGCGGCCGTCGAGATATTTTGCCGGCCAACCGCCTTACCTCGCCTATAAATAGGACCCACGAGCCCCTCATCGCCACCATGAGCGAGCACGGCCAGGGAGCTCGAAGGGAAGCTCGAAGCTCATCATTTGCCGAGGCCCTCAGCGTCTTTAATTTCCTTTTTCCTCCTCTCCATCCTCCCTTCTTCCCTCTTCGCTCGCCAATGGGGCACAGCTCCGGTGGAGCTAAGCGCCACCGGCCGAGTTCCTCTGCCCCTCTTCTCCTTTCCCTCGCCCACCCCCGACGAGCACCACCGGGCGGCCGCCCGATGGCGCCGCCGGTGCCCAGCCTCCCTGCGTCTCTCCCCCTCCATCTTTTCCTTCTCACTTCCCTTCTCCTCTGCTCCTGCCACGCTGAACGCCACCGGCGTGAGGACGCCACGCCGGGAACCACGCCGCCGGTGCTCTGCCTTGCCTCCTTGCTCTCGCTCTCTCCTTCCCACTCTTCTCTCCCTACCGGCCGGCGCAGGTGGCTAGCACACCGGTGCATCCCTCCTCCATTCCCTTCCTCTTTTTCTCCCTCCTCTCACTCTTTCTTTCCTTCTCCCTCTCTTCTCTTCCTTCTTTCTCCTCTGCCGAGCAGGACAGGGACGAACGGATGGACGCACAGGCAGGCATCCAATGCCGTTGTCAGCCAATGAGGAAACACCACCTCCCCTGCGGGTCCCACACCTCTCTCCCTTTTTCTCCCCCTGCCGAACAAGGACGGGCGTGAGCAGCAGGAATGACGACATTCTCCATCCCCTTGGCCAATGGGGAGGCACCAAGCCACCCACACGGCAGTGGCAGCAGCTCCACTCCCCTCCTCTTTCTATTTCCTAGGCCCGGTTCACATGGAATTAAGGCACAAGGCCAATAGTCCACCAGATCGGTGCATTGCCCTCAAGCACAGTCCGGCCAACTCCAATGACCAGCCCGACCCCCGCGTCGGCCGATTGAAAATGCTACGTGCACCCGAGAACGCATACACGGAGGACTGAAAATATATTTTCCCTTATCCGTAGAAAATTCTCGGAAAATTTCTAAATAAACTAGGTACACCCCAGACTCTACCCAATATTTTCCAACTCATTTCCATTATTCCATCTTCCAGAAATATTTTCCAAATATATTCCACATATCCCTTCCTATATTTAATCTCGGAAAAATCCATATCTCTTCCATCCTAAATCCAAACCACTTCATTCCGCCACCAAAACTGTTCTTAAATCATGCCTTAATTATCCACATCATTGTTCCTAATTTTGGTGCCCATTTAAATTCTAGTAATATTTGTTTGCTTCTCTTTCTTTTTTTTAATGCTAACCGTAGAAACGAACGTCCGTAGTCGCATATATTCATATACATGTATACGCTATATACTGTATATAAATATGTAGATAAATATATGCAAATACGCGATAGGATATAGATGTAGACCCGTATAGATGAATAATATACATAACCGTAGATATATCCACGCACCCCTTCCACCTACGTGCATTGACATATCTCGTGTGTGTATACAAAATGTATATACGTCAGGGAATATAGCGATGCATGGCTAACTCACCGCCATAGTTAACTCTAGTAATAACTCCCCGCCGTAGAAGTAATTAACCCCATATATACGCACACACATACATGGTAGGTCCTGTATACACAATTATATATATACTCGGGCATATACCTATGTATGGCTAACCTTACCTCCACCCCTTTACCCTAACCTATCCTAGGCACATACATATGCATGTGCGTATGTGTCGCTAACCCCAGGCGTATATGCGTACGCAAACATGTCACTAACCTTAGCCACCGCCTATCTATACCTAGCCTAAACCCTACGTGCGGGTATATAACTACATATGCCTGTACCAAACCACCTAGACCCTACCTTCCCGTTTAGTTAACCCCGCCAAACCCTAGTGGACCTATAGAAGTAGGCCAAGCTATCTATGATGACTTGGTCAGGTCTTCCTCTTTCAGGTTCACATAATAGTGAAAGATAATAATATGGTCTGGTTTTCCGTCAGATAACCACACCACGCTAACCCAGCCCGTAGGAGCCTTTTAGTTGGATAGATAATCTTCACCCACCTTTACTTCAAGTTCACATAGTAATGATAGAATTAGGATAAACCTATCCATCACCTACAACCAACCTTGTTAGGATCCCTCTCCTTGTTTTAGTTGATTGTGCTTGTTTAATTGCTTGTTGTGTATGCATTGTTCGATTTTGCTCTCTTGTTTGTCAAGCGCTAGACCGCGTAGATTAGAAGGCGTACAAAGGAACCCGATGGATCCCGGAGCATGGCTACATCAAGACTCGAAGGATTATTACTATGCCAAGACGAAGTACCACTACACCAAGGCACTGGAGACAAACGCGAAAGGAATCAAGACCCTTGGATATACTCGTCGGCAAGCGGAGGCAAGTCCTAATTTCCACCTATCTACCATCCTACTTATATAACGACCCTCTGATAAAGATCATATAAATATTTATGATAAGATGATGTGATAAAGTGATAACATGAAAATATGATAATGTGATAATGAGATAATGAAGTGACTATATATGCTATGACTTGAACGGGTAGGGGTAATCTAGGTGTAGATTACTTGGCGGATATGTCTGCGAAGAATATCCTGTCGGAGATACTGTTTTAGTCACCCCTAAGGACCGGTTCATAGCCTCCTTTACATTCTGGTGAGATATTCCGTACAGCCACATGCCTATATGGGTAGGCTTGATCTCACACCCCGTTAGATTGAAGTATGTTTCCACTTAGGGGGCCGGAGTAGGCAAAGCGGTAGAGCAGGAGGCGGCATGGATTACGTGTGTTCTTCCATGGCTTTGGTTGGGCATGGACGCTAAAGTGATCTTCCACGTAAAACTCTTGGGTGCACTATCGCGAATTATATCTTTCTAATGTGGATGCTAGTGGGCTTCCACGATTTGTGTGAGGGCATGGACTGACATGTGGTGGTCTTCCATGTCCCGATTGGGCGAAGGGACTGCTAGTGGGCTTCCTCGTCCAATATCCCAACCCCGAGCGCCGTAGTGGAAGTGTATGGATATCTAAGGTAGCGCCCCCTATCGGTGCACGAGTTCTCGTTAGGCCTGTCGCGCTATTGGCCCTAGTGGCGACTACGTCTATCATGTGGGGAAAAGTGTACAACCTCTGCAGAGTTTACTTGAATCTATTCGAATAGCCACGTCCTTGGAATGGGCAGATGCCGGGATGAGACGCTATGATTAGACTACAACAACAATGGATAATCTGGTAAGATGTATTAATAATTTGGTAACCATAACTTAATTCGGGAACTGGTGAGGATGGTGAATACCCTACCAGGGCCCAACCTATAATTATACCTACTACACATTTAACCTCCATCCACCCAAAGTTAGGGCTTGCTGAGTACGTATGTACTCAACCCCCTTCTCCCTATGTTTTTAGGCGGGGAAGCTGCGGGAGTATATCCGAGGATGAAGCCGTTCGAGAGCATGCACCAAGATGGAACCATTGGAGCTACGCGAGGATCGGACACCGAAGGATACGTGAAGACGAGCCGCATGACTACATGAAGACATGAAGAAGCTACGCTAGGACTACGTTAGGACTACGATGTTCACGATATAGGAATACGCTAGGGTTTTGTCCGCACTCCGAGTTGCCTGTAGGAATGAAGCCACGATAGTATAGACCCGCTGTCATAGAACTCTGATATATAATATATAAGGCCAGTGGTCCAAGCTGTGTAAACGCGAACCATGTATCATGTTTTTCTATTAGCAATAAAAGTATGCCTTTTGATATCAATCTTGTTTAATTGTGCGTGTCACTCTCGATCCGAGGGGACCGACATATGATGCCTGATGGACCCTAAAAATTAGGGGCCGACAGGGTGGTATCAGAGCCATACCTGGACTGTAGGACAAACCCATAGGTTGGACTTTAGGAACGCTTCTTCTAAAAACTATTTTCAAAAATCCTTGCTTATAACCCTTGACTCTTACCATTCCTTGACTTCTATTTCAAAAACAGCCTTTTCTCTCTCTTCTCATCTCTTTCAAAATTACGAGTAGTATAGATAGAGTGACATAGAGTTCAGACTTGGAGTGCACCTATACGATAGATTACGCGAAAGTAGTATACACTTTGCTTGACAAACCTTGATTGTTTCTTGCTTGCTTTTGTTACAAATACCCCCATGGATCTCTTCCTTCTCATCTTATGCTTCTCTTCCCAACCTCTATCTATTAGGAATAGATCCTTTTCCTTACCTTATGCTCTTCTCTCCCATCCCCTTTTTCCCGTAGAGTAGACTTTGAACTAACCTGCAGGTGACCATCACCCGAGAGTATTAAGAAGACCATCAGAAGAAGACTTATCAAGAAGACAAGATGAAGATCAACAACAACTAGTTAAGCCACTGCTATTATTAGTGAAGACACCGGACGGTACATAGTTACCGATCCACGAACGCCGTGCATGCCGTCTGCGCATTGCGCTGTCCTCTCCCCCCGGTGCCGCGCACCGCCGCCGCTCGTGCTGTCCCCTCCCTGCACGACTAGGACCGCACGCCACCGCCCTGTGATGCCGCTCGTACCGACCCCTCTGCACGACTGACATCACACACCACTGCCGCTCGCGCCGTCACCTCAGTTCCCCACCCCGATGCCGCGATGCCCGCCGATGATCATGCGCACCTAGCCGCGCACTCACCCCCTCAGACCCCGTCATCGACCGCCTATAAAATGCCCCAGCTGCCCCCTGCTATCACCCAAAACATCCCCCAAATCACCCTACTAGCAACAAAAAAAAAATCACCCACACCCGCCCTGCTAATCAAGTGCCGACTGAGAGGATTAATCCAAGAAGAAGTCAGAATACAAGCTGAAGATTGCCGAAGAAGACAAGAAGGAGTTCGAAGTACATAATCAGAAGCAGAAGCTGAAGCCTACAAGATGGACCCAGATGAAGAAGTGTTCGTTGCTACCCTTCTAGCTATCCTAATCCCTCCCCTCATTGGATTTACAATCTTGTATATCATTGTAATGTCGTCCGCTACCATATGAAAGACCTTAAGCTACTTGTTGGATTAAAGAAGTTGGAATAATATTTGGAGAAATATGCTAGCACCAGAAATATTTCTGAGATTATTAAGGAAATGTAAAAAAAATAAAAATAAATACGGCCAAGAAATCACTCTCTTACCCGGGATATACACTACAACTCGACGACACCTATGTCGCACGGTCGTCAAGACTACACCGCCACCGTACAATCACCAAGGCTGCACCACCATAGCACGGTCATCAAGGCTACACCCCACCACAGTGCCCCACTGTGTAGTGGAACCCACACCCGCTCCACTTCCTTCCACCGCACACCTGAAGACCAGTCAAAGCGTCCCATGCAAGCCTCACTCCGACTCACTATAAAAGGAGTACCCCTCCACCTTTACTCACCATCCTACTCCAATCATCCCATTGCTAGCCTTTCACCTCCCTCTCACAACCATACTTCTTGCTATCCACCCACAAGCCATTACCATCAACCCCCCAGCCAAGAATGGCCGGAGTCTGGACCAGCAGCTACTGCATCCACACCCTAGGCTTTCCCCGGCTCCTGCGCACCACCATGCGAGGAGACTTGGCATCCGAGGCGTCCCCAGTATGAAGGCCGTGAGTATGAAGAACATGGCACCGACCGCTGTGAAGTCACCGTCTACATCGCCAAGAGTGAAGACTTCCCCGACATCGCCGAAGGCTAGAGCATGACAGCCACTGGATTTCGCTTCGCCGACACCTACCAAGCCGTCGCCCGCAAAGCCCTGCGTCACCTGTGCCAGATCTATGAAGAGCCCATCTCTCGTACGCCCATGAGATTCTTCCCGCCTATCGACAAGAACCGCCCAGCATGGACCGCCCGCATGGAAGCCCTGCAACGACAAGAAGACAACCCCACCGTCAAGCTCCTGGCCACCTACCTGCTTGCTCTTGACGAGCAACACGACCGACAAGCCTCCGAGCTGAGGAAGCAACTCCGCCGAGCCGAAGAAGCCGAGACCTTCGCCCCGCAAGCTCAAGTAGATTTCGCCGCAAGCACAAGCCCATGTAGCCGCTGCCCAAAGTCGCGAGACCACTCTCGCCGAAGCCCTGAAGGAAGCTGAAGACCGCCACGTCCAGCAGCTGAAGGACGCCTACCTCGTCACCAGGCCCCGAAGAAGGATGTTCGCCATGGTCGGGCAAGAGCCCGTCATCCTAGAAGGAACCCCTGTCTACCCTCCAGAAAGAAGAAGACTGGACCCTACAGTACCGCCAGCACCGCCGCCATCGGAGGCCTACGACATCGAGTCTCTCCTTCCGCTCACTCAACCACCGCCAAGAGAAGAAGCCGACCCGCACCCCAGCTCAGTAGAAGGACAACTCACGCCTAGGAATGCATCCACCCAGCTCGATGAGGTGGATTAGTTATCTTAGGGAGATGTACTCGTAGCCTAGTTGCATCCTCCCTTCCCTCCTGATGACTGTAACCCCTCGTTGTGCTCGAAGCAATGTGATCACGGTCCCGTTATCCTCATGATTGATCTCCTGGAATGACATGCCTATGCACATGAAATGCCAGCTAAACAAATAAGGGCGATATGAAATGGAAATAAATCAAAATATGATATGCCGAGAGGCCGTAATAGTAGCAGCCTAGAAATATCTTGAGAAAATAACAGAAGATTTAGGGCAAAATCTTCTAAGTGGGGTAGACCTAGCCCTATGAATCAGATAGGGTGAAAATAAGTTAAGAACAAGCTACTTAAGAAGAAGATTTCTAGATGAGAAGTGGAATTCTAAGAAGGTAATAGTGCAAATTTCTTGATGAGAAATGGAACCCCAAGATACTGTGATTGTTGCTCAAAAGAAACTAAGGCAAGAGTATTATCACCATAAAGCTGGAAGAATCAAAAGAAAAAGAAGTCAGGTAGCTCAAGAAGCCAGAAACAAAGGGTGAATCATAGAAGACTAAACCATCTAAGTGGGGTAGTATTATAGCTCCAAAATAATAGCTACGAGAAGAAGAATAAAAAGGGTGATATACAAAATTCAAAAAAAAAACACTGGAAGATCGAATTTTCTAAGTGGGGTAGCCTTAAGAAAAACAAGTCAACATCACTCAAGGGATCAGATGAAGAATTTTGAAGACCTCAAGAAGCATGACAAGACGACCCATAGGATCCAGATCGATAGAAGACTGAAGACCTCTCGGGAAGATGGAAGATGGTATGGTAAGATAAGTAGGAAATCGCGAATAGTTTTCTCTCTCTATAGTTTTTCCTTCTCTCTAGGTTTCTCCCTCTAGTTTGCCCGAATCTCGGGGACGAGATTCATTCTAAGTGGGGAGACTTGTAACACCCGTGTTTTTGCATCATTTTAAAAATTACTAAAAATTTGAACTTTTTATAATTTACAACAAATTAAAACTTGATTACTTTTTTTCCGCAAAACCGTGTTTAAAAATCTTTCCCAAAACCCTTGCATTAAAATTTCACCATATGCATTTTAGTCATGAGCTTGATTGTTTGATTGTGTGAATGATTGTTCGAATGCTTGCTCGTGAGTTTGTTGCTCTCTAGAATTTATTTTGGCACCAATTATTTTTCACCTTGATCCCTTCCCTAAATTTCTGTCATCCTTTCCAAATAATTTCCTTGATCATCATCCTTGAAAACCCGCCTTGTCCCTCCTTTATTTTTTCCCAAATCCTCACCTCTCAAACCTCCACTTGATCCGAGTTCAAATCCTTTTAAATGTGTCCTAGTTTATTTCTGGAATTAGAAAGGGAATTTATAAATTGAAAAAAAGATCTCGGGCTCATTTCACCCCTTCCCCTCCTCAAACTGGCCCGCGGCCCAGCCTCCCTCCCTCTTCCTCTTCTCCTCGCCTTGGGCCTGCCCAAGCTGGCTTTGAATGGCCCAACGGCCCGGCACAAAGAATGATAGCCCAGCCGCGCCACCAGAGGCCCGCTCGCTCCTTTCCCTTCCCCTTCTTCTCTCTCTTACACGCGGGGCCCACCTGTCATCTCCGTCTTCTACCTCCGGCCATCGACGGAAATACCGCGTATGACATTGTGCGGCACCGCCTTTCTCCGATGTCGTTTTCTCGGCGAACCGCCTCACTGTGCTCCACCGACCTTGTGCGTTGTCGCGGCCGTCGAGATATTTTGCCGGCCAACCGCCTTACCTCGCCTATAAATAGGACCCACGAGCCCCTCATCGCCACCATGAGCGAGCACGGCCGGGGAGCTCGAAGGGAAGCTCGAAGCTCATCATTTGCCGAGGCCCTCACTTGTCTTTAATTTCCTTTTTCCTCCTCTCCATCCTCCCTTCTTCCCTCTTACGCGCTCGCCAATGGGGCGCTGGCTCCGGTGGAGCTAAGCGCCACCGGCCGAGTTCCCTCGCCCCTCTTCTCCTTTCCCTCGCCCACCCCCGACGAGCACCACCGGGGCGGCCGCCCGGCAGCGCCGCCCGGTGCCCGGCCCCCTGCGTCTCTCCCCTCCATCTTTTCCTTCTCACTTCCCTTCTCCTCTGCTCCCGCCCGCTGAACGCCACCGGCGTGAGGGACGCCACGCCCGGAACCACGCCGCCCGGTGCTCGCCTTGCCTCCTTGCTCTCGCTCTCTCCTTCCCACTCTTCTCTCCCTACCGGCCGGCGCAGGTGGCTAGCACACCGGTGCATCCCTCCTCCATTCCCTTCCTCTTTTTCTCCCTCCTCTCACTCTTTCTTTCCTTCTCCCTCTCTTCTCTTCCTTCTTTCTCCTCTGCCGAGCAGGACAGGGACGAACGGATGGACGCCACGAGCGAGCATCCAATGCCGTTGTCGGCCCAATGAGGAAACACCACCTCCCCTGCGGGTCCCACACCTCTCTCCCTTTTTTTCCCCCCCGCCGAACAAGGACGGGCGTGAGCAGCAGGAATGACGACATTCTCCATCCCCTTGGCCAATGGGGAGGCACCAAGCCACCCACACGGCAGTGGCAGCAGCTCCACTCCCCTCCTCTTTCTATTTCCTAGGCCCGGTTCACATGGAATTAAGGCACAAGGCCAATAGTCCACCAGATCGGTGCATTGCCCTCAAGCACAGTCCGGCCAACTCCAATGACCAGCCTGACCCCACGCGTCAGCCGATTGAAAATGCTACGTGCACCCGAGAACGTACACGGAGGACTGAAAATATATTTTCCCTTATCCAGAAAATTCTCAGAAAATTTCTAAATAAACTAGGTACACCCCAGACTCTACCCAATATTTTCCAACTCATTTCCATTATTCCATCTTCCAGAAATATTTTCCAAATATATTCCACATATCCCTTCCTATATTTAATCTCGGAAAAATCCATATCTCTTCCATCCTAAATCCAAACCACTTCATTCCGCCACCAAAACTGTTCTTAAATCATGCCTTAATTATCCACATCATTGTTCCTAATTTTGGTGCCCATTTAAATTCTAGTAATATTTGTTTGCTTCTCTTTCTTTTTAATGCTAACCGTAGAAACGAACGTCCGTAGCCGCATATATTCATATACATGTATACGCTATACTTCGTATATAAATATGTAGATAAATATATGCAAATACGCGATAGGATATAGATGTAGACCCGTATAGATGAATAATATACATAACCGTAGATATATCCACGCACCCCTTCCACCTACGTGCATTGACATATCTCGTGTGTGTATACAAAATGTATATACGTCCGGGAATATAGCGATGCATGGCTAACTCACCGCCATAGTTAACTCTAGTAATAACTCCCGCCGTAGAAGTAATTAACCCCATATATACGCACACACATACATGGTAGGTCCTGTATACACAATTATATATATACTCGGGCATATACCTATGTATGGCTAACCTTACCTCCACCCCTTTACCCTAACCTATCCTAGGCACATACATATGCATGTGCGTATGTGTCGCTAACCCCAGGCGTATATGCGTACGCAAACATGTCACTAACCTTAGCCACCGCCTATCTATACCTAGCCTAAACCCTACGTGCGGGTATATAACTACATATGCCCGTACCAAACCACCTAGACCCTACCTTCCCGTTTAGTTAACCCCGCCAAACCCTAGTGGACCTATAGAAGTAGGCCAAGCTATCTATGATGACTTGGTCGGGTCTTCCTCTTTCGGGTTCACATAATAGTGAAAGATAATAATATGGTGCGGTTTTCCGTCGGATAACCACACCACGCTAACCCAGCCCGTAGGAGCCTTTTAGTTGGATAGATAATCTTCACCCACCTTTACTTCAAGTTCACATAGTAATGATAGAATTAGGATAAACCTATCCATCACCTACAACCAACCTTGTTAGGATCCCTCTCCTTGTTTTAGTTGATTGTGCTTGTTTAATTGCTTGTTGTGTATGCATTGTTCGATTTTGCTCTCTTGTTTGTCAAGCGCTAGACCGCGTAGATTAGAAGACGTACAAGGAACCCGATGGATCCCTGGAGCATGGCTACATCAAGACTCGAAGGATTATTACTATGCCAAGACGAAGTACCACTACACCAAGGCACTGGAGACAAACGCGAAAGGAATCAAGACCCTTGGATATACTCGTCAGCAAGCGGAGGCAAGTCCTAATTTCCACCTATCTACCATCCTACTTATATAACGACCCTCTGATAAAGATCATATAAATATTTATGATAAGATGATGTGATAAAGTGATAACATGAAAATATGATAATGTGATAATGAGATAATGAAGTGACTATATATGCTATGACTTGAAACGGGTAGGGGTAATCCAGGTGTAGATTACTTGGCGGATATGTCTGCGAAGAATATCCTGCCGGAGATACTGTTTTAGTCACCCCTAAGGACCGGTTCATAGCCTCCTTTACATTACGGTGAGATATTCCGTACAGACCACATGCCTATATGGGTAGGCTTGATCTCACACTCCGTTAGATTGAAGTATGTTTCCACTTAGGGGCCGGAGTAGGCAAGCGGTAGAGAGCAGGAGACGGCATGGATTCTATGTGTTCTTCCATGGCCTGGTTGGGCGTGGACGCTAAGTGATCTTCCACGTAAAACTCTTGGGTGCACTATCGCGAATTATATCTTTCTAATGTGGATGCTAGTGGGCTTCCACGATTTGTGTGAGGGCATGGACTGACATGTGGTGGTCTTCCATGTCCCGATTGGGCGAAGGACTGCTAGTGGGCTTCCTCGTCCAATATCCCAACCCCTGAGCGCCGTAGTGGAAGTGTATGGATATCTAAGGTAGCGCCCTATCGGGTACGAGTTCTCGTTAGGCCTGTCGCGCTATTGGCCCTAGTGGCGACTACGTCTATCATGTGGGGAAAAGTGTACAACCTCTGCAGAGTTTACTTGAATCTATTCGAATAGCCACGTCCTTGGAATGGGCAGATGCCGGGATGAGACGCTATGATTAGACTACAACAACAATGGATAATCTGGAAAGATGTATTAATAATTTGGTAACCATAACTTAATTTGGGAACTGGTGAGGATGGTGAATACCCTACCAGGGCCCAACTATAATTATACCTACTACACATTTAACCTCCATCCACCCAAAGTTAGGGCTTGCTGAGTACGTATGTACTCAACCCCCTTCTCCCTATGTTTTTAGGCAGGAAGCTGCAGGAGTATATCCGAGGATGAAGCCGTTCGAGAGCATGCACCAAGATGGAACCATTGGAGCTACGCGAGGATCGGACACCGAAGGATACGTGAAGACGGAGCCGCATGACTACATGAAGACATGAAGAAGCTACGCTAGGACTACGTTAGGACTACGATGTTCACGATATAGGAATACGCTAGGGTTTTGTCCGCACTCCGAGTTGCCTGTAGGAATGGAGCCACGATAGTATAGACCCATTTGTCATAGAACTCGATATATAATATATAAGGCCAGTGGCCCAAGCTGTGTAAACGCGAACCATGTATCATGTTTTTCTATTAGCAATAAAAGTATGCCTTTTGATATCAATCTTGTTTAATTGTGTGTGTCAGCTACTGATCCAGGGACTGACATATGATGCACAGTGGACCCTAAAAATTAGGGGCCGACATGCTTGGTCTTTCTAGTAGTTCCTGCAATACATTAATTCATTTCTATTTTGTTAGAATTTTTTGTATTTCAATTATTTTTGATTACATAGTATTCAAACTGTTATTTTTTTCAGTAGTTACCTTTGCTAGGTGGTTTCTTGTTCTTTTTGCCTTTTGTTTTAGCCATCTTCTCTCTGATTTCTTCGACTATTGCTTTTAGTCTTTTTGGCTTTCTTGGTCGTCCCTGGTGCTTGGTCCTCTCTGGATTTTGCAATCCTATATTTTGGTCTGATATTTCTTGCTCTCCTTCATCTTCTTCTTCATCTTCAAGTGCCTTTGTGATTAGTTCCATTTCTTTATGAATCCTGTCAAATTCTTCATCAAGGTAATTCATCATTTCTTCGCTCTTTGACCCTTTAGATGTTAGCATTGCTGCTTTTATAGATAAAACATTGAATCTGAGTAGCTCATTTGTTTCTTTTCCTTCTTCAGGCTGTGGTGTATGAAGCTTGCACTCCTTTTTCCTCTATCTATCCAAGAAGTATTTCTCAGGTATCTCATCTATTTCTTCTTCCACTATTACTTTCAGTATATGACAGCATAGTATTCCATCTTTGTTGAATTTTGCACAAATGCAACTAAATTCCTCTGTGCCTTTTGTTAGGTTGGTTAGCACTATATATCTTCTGTTATTTTGTAGCTCTTGAACTCTGTTTGTTTTGTGCCACACCTCAAAACTTTTTCCTTTCTCTATTTCTTTGTACTTTAACCTTTCTGTCATTTGTAGTTGGAATTGGAATTTAAGGAATATGTTCCTATTGTAAAGCTGTACTGCTTGCAACTCTATTTTGTATCCAGTCTGTAGCTCTTTTGGCCTCTTCTGTTTGCTTTGATTGTCTTCATTGTGCTCCATGATTGCTATTCTGTCTACTATTCTTTGGTACTCTTGCATGAAACTCATTATGCTATATGTAGGTCCGACGTTGTTCTTAAATCTTGAATTTGTCTGTTCACTTCTTCCTGTGCTCTGGAGGAAAGGGAAGAAGTTGTTTTTGAAGTATACTGGTATGAACCTCTTTCTGTTTTCCCACATTTTGTTTAAATACTTATTCTATTCTAGCTTGTAATCTCCAATCATCTTCTGCCACAGATATTCGAATTCTTCTTCTGTCATTGAGTTGTTAACTGTGTCTTCGAATTTCTCTGGTAAGCCTTTGTTCACTGCAAAGCACCTGCCATTCTTGTTGTAGCATTTGGATTTGATATGGAAAAAGCAATTTCTGTGTATTGTTTCCGGCATCACTTTTGGTATGGCTGCTCTCATGGCTTTATCTTGATCTGTAATTGTAGTTTTTGGATGTTTTCCTCCCATGGATTCAAGGAATGATTCAAACAGCCATATGAATGTGTCTGTAGTTTGATCTGATATGAATGCACATCCAAATATTAGAGTATGTCCATGTCCTGATACGTCAACTATAGGAGCGAAAGGTAGGTTGTATCTGTTCATGTATGTTGTATCAAAACTTAACAGTCTCCATATTCTGCATACCATTTAAGAGATATTCCTTCTCTCCAGTAGATATTCTTTACTCTGTTCTCTTCATCTATATGAAATTTGTAGTAGAATGTTGTATCTTCTTGTGCCCTCTTCCTGAAGTATTGTAACACTTTGTTCATGTCATTTCCAGTGACCTTCCTATTTATCCTTGTTCTCTCATTCTGTACATCCTTTGCTTTATATGGAAAGGCTGTCACATGTCCTCTCAGGTAAGACAATATTGCAATCATCTTTCTTGTGGGTATGTTATTGCTGTTGAGTGTCCTTATCATTGCTTTTTCCATCTCTGTCATATATTTTCTGCCACTGAATAGTTGATTCCTATCTTGTGGGCTTAGCTCGTGATTGTGATCTAGGTCTAGTCTTACTACCTTCCATATTCCATGTTCTAACTTGACTTCCATTACGATAGGGCAATTTGTCCTCACTTGTATGTTTGTTTTCCTCTTTGCTCCTTTCTTCTTAGCTTCATCTGTCATTAGATCTTGTTCTTGCTGTTGATTTGTCTTCTTCATTGATGCTTTTCCATATCTATGGCATCTCATTTCTTGCTTGTAGACTTCATTATTTCTTTTTTTGCTTGTAGTTCTTGTTGTATGAGTAACTACAACCTCAAATCCTGCTATAAAGCCATAAAACTTGAAGAAATGCTGTGCATCTTCTCTTGTTTTGAACTCCATGTTAATTTGTGGTGTGTACTTGCTGTCAGCATCTGCATTGTTTCCTTCTGTTGCTTCTTGTTGTTCTTTTCTGATGAAATCTTCAACTTCCTGTTCTGTTAGCTCTTGGCTTCCATTTCTTTCAACAAATTCTGTTGCTTGTTGCTTGCTCAACAACTTCATTGTTCTGTCTTCTTCTTGTTGTTGAATCAGCCTCTTGTACTTCCATTATGCTGAATATGGATGCTGTATTGAATTCTTGCTCTTTGTAGTATTGGTTTGTCCAGTAGCTATCTTCGTAATCCTGTAACATGAAAATGTAGTTCATATATATATTATTTTATTTTTTGTATACTCATTGTTTTGCTTACATGATCTATTTTGTTCTTACATTGTGTTCTATTTGTAGACTCGAGTTTGAGTTGTAGTTGATCTCACTTGTTTTCTGTATGTGTGTCTTGTTTGCCTGTTACATAAGGATATTACAGTATGATTAGTATGTTCGCTCTACTTTAGCTTTCTGAATGAATATTTTATTTCTACTTACAGGAATTGTTGATGTTGTTTCCAATCTTTGATCATTCTCTGCCAAGTTATATATCTGGAGCCACTGCTCATCCTAGTTTTCCTGCAATTTGAATAAGTATGGATTATTTTCCAAGGTAATAAGCAGTATTTCCTTTTCTTTCACATTGTTATGAGTTTGTTTCATTTTTTTACCTGTCTTGTGTTCCTGATCATTTCTTCTTCTTGAGAGCAAGATAAAGTCTGCTGCATAAGTAATGCTGTCATTGGTCCCTGTCACATGTACTGATGTCTGTGGTACCTGCATATGTAGTGTTGTCTGTGTTATCTGTACATATAATTTTTCTCACTGCTTTTTAAATTTTTATTAATTTTTCCATAACTTTACATATGATGAATCTTAGTTTTTTTGATGTACCTGATATGGCATTAGATCTATATTGCTTATTTGGTATTGTTCATGGTGCCTCTCTATTTGCTGTCCATTTGCAGGAGTTGGAGTTGATGCAGTAATCATCCAGAGTGGTGGCCCCTGTTTGAATCAGTTTATATTTTATCAGAAATTGAAATCCCTTTTTGATGTTCCATTGATAGGTTTTTGCTTAGTTACCTGTACTGCATCTTCTTAGTCTGGTCCTTCTCCTGGCATCTTGTGTTGGATTTTGTCTAGCTTCTTCTCTTTTTGTCCTTTTTCTGTGGTATCCAATTGATCCCTGCTTTTCTCATCTGCTCGTGGCGTCTTTGCCTTGTTTTAGATCGAGATGTGATCTCATTGGCTTCATAAAATATCTACCTTTTGCTTTTTGTAGATACCCCCCTGCTTTATTTGCTATTTAGTAATTTAGTAGTTGCCTTTATTGTGGGCCTTGTTCTTTTTAGGCCCACTCCTTTCTGTTGCTGTCTGCATTGCCTTTTGACTTTCCTTTTGTGGGCCTTTATTCTGTGCGTGTCTACTAGCCCTTTATTTGGTCTTGTTTCTTCTTTTTTGGCCCACTTCTTTTTAATTTCCATTTTGACTCCATTTAATGTGTGCGTTTCCCTACTTTGGAATCAATTTACTTGGTCTTTAGTTGCTTCCTGTTTTCTTGTCTTTAGTGAGTGGTTATCATTTGCCTTCTTTTTCATTGTCCACTTCTCACTGCATGCCTTCTCTTCATATTTCCTTCTTTCCTGGTTAGCCATTTGTTTTCTTCCTTTCTTTGTGCAGCTGTGTTTGCTCTTCTATAAAGCCATTGCCTTTCTCTGTGTTGTATTGTGGCACTATTTTATTTACCTTTCCCTGTCCAGTCCTCTTAGACAAGGTTTCTTTTCTGTATGTTAGTATTTTCTTGTTAAATTTTGCTTAGTGTTCAGTATGTTTACTGTATTCCATGTCAGTATTTTAGATTTAGTATTGTTTGTATTTACAGTTTAGTTTATGCTCACTTATAGTTGTCTGTGTGGTATAGGTCTTAGGTATTGTATGTGTAATTTCATAATTTGTGCATATTATAAGTTTCCATTATTATTAAAATGTTTTTTTCTAATTTTTGTAATTTTTAAAATTAATTTTTTCAGATGTGTTCTATGGATCAAAGAGTTATTTCTAGTTATGTTCTTGAGATCCTTGGTATCAATGAAGGTGATCAGAATTGTTTGATGGCAGCTAAATTTCGAGGTTTTAAAGCTGAAGGTGATAAAGTCTTGAATGTTGGTCGTGCTCTTAAGCACATTCATTTGGTTGGCTTTGTGAAGAAATTCAGGTTGTGTGTTGACGAGTCTGATGATGTAGTTTATATTAAAGCTGATGATGCTAGCCTTGTCTCATCTTATCGTTCTTTTGAACTTCGAGTTGGTTTTCGTTCTATTACTCTTCAAGAAGTCAGCAGCTGTGTGCTAAGGGAGGATTCTCATTCTGAATTTTTTGATATTCTAGTTAGGATCAAGGTAATTTTTTAATAAGGCTGATTTTTTATCTTTTCCTTTGTTATTGATTATCCCTGGAATTCAATACTTGGTTTAATATTTGTTTTAGGTTATTTCTGCCAAGAATTCAATTTCTCCTGATGGTGCAGTGCCTTTCACCTTGGAAAATGAATCTGTTTCTTTGTTTGTGCTTGACTATTTGGATTTAATCCCTGGAATGCAAACTCGTTTAATTGCTGCTAAAGGTTTGAGTGATGTTAAGCTTGTTGCACGTGCTGTTCGGCAGAACCGAGGCAAAGAATTTCTGTCAGTATACAAGTTTGTGTTAGATTCTAAAAATGGCACTGTCTATGTTTTGGTTATTGACGAAGCTGATGCAAATTTGATGGCTGGCCGTTCATTTGAAGTAGCAGGTCAATTAATGTCATTTTATCGGGTTCTTAGCATTACTGTCAGAGCAAAGGCCCAAGATGTGTACCAGAGACTTGATTCTGATTTCATTTTCCCTAAGAAGCAGCAGGCTCGAGTCACTTTATGAACTCAATGTTTAGAAGAATTGATCTTGCTCATATGCTTTTTGGCATCTTCTTCCGGAGGACTCTTTTCAAATAAGTTTGGTCTAAGTTTAACTCATGTAGGTTTTATATTGTCAGTGTTGGTTGTGAACTGTTTGCTACTATTTGAACATTTGTAATATTATATATACTTAGTATTTGTATTATTATGTAATTAAACATGAAGATTGTTGGGTTTTATTTTATGTCACTTATTTTTATGATGGCTGTATTTTTAAGTTTTTTATTTTTTTAAGTTAGCTTTTGATAGTTCAGATATGCCCCTAGTATGTTTTCATTTCAACTCAGTTTGAAATCTCATTGAACTGTCTACCCCTTAATTTCAATTGTGGAGCAAGATGCATGGTTCCCAGTTTGAAGTATTGAAATATTAGGTAATGTTGTCCTTTTAAAAATTATTCCTTTTTTATTAAGCAATGTTATGTAAATATTTGTTTAATTATAATTTTTTCTGATCATATCGACAGTGCTGTTTGATATTGTAGCTGAGGAGTTTATTCTTAAAAAAGGTACTTCATGTGTGCTTTAGTCCTTGTCAATATCTATTATTTTGTATTTATTAATTTTTATTTTTTTTGATTTCTTATCATGAATGGCTGAGCTACATCTGTAGATGGCAGAGGTGCACTCCTAATCAAGTATGTTACTCTTTACTTTGTATTATATATCTGACCTACCATTTCAGTTATAGTAGAGTATATTAACATTTACAGTGTCTATTATGGGGTAATTGATAGTTGTTATATGTGTTATTGTTAGGTAGTTGGTAGGTTTATCTATTTGCTCTATACCAAATATTCAAATTTAAATATTTGTTAAGCAATTTGGCTCACTGTACAACTTTTATTTCTAAAATTTGAGTATTTGTTGCTCATATTAAGTTCAACATCTTCAAGGATTTTGACCTTCTTCAGAACTTTAATTAACTTTCTCAGTCTGCTTATTTGCCTAGTTGTTTCTAAATTATTTTTAAGATTTGAATAGTTGTTTGGTAATCCAGAATATTATAGTCAATTTTACAGTTCAGTTACACGAGTGCTTTTTTTATATTTACAATCCCTAATATGGTGTAATTGCTAGGTATTGTTACTGTAAGTAGGATTTTTTTGTTATTTTGTATTTGTTTTATTTGTTTACTCATTATCCTTTTAAAATTTTGCAATTTGGCTAACTGTAGAATATTTTGTTTATGATTTTTGAATTTTTCTTCACCTATCTGCATTTTAGTTAACTGTAGAGAATTTTGTTTTTGGACTTTGTATATCTGTTATGAAATTTGGCTTACTGTAATATCCTTTTGTTATGAATTTTGAATATTTATTTGGAAATATGCATTCTGGCTCACTGTAGAATAGTTTGTATTTATTTTTTTGATTTTATCCTAATCTTTAAATTTGATATGCTCAATTACAGGGAGAAGCACCCCAGGAACCTCGTCCTGCTCGCCGTCTTCACGGTCTGCTGCAGCCTCACAATTGCTGTCTCCACCTCCACAACCGTCGGTATGGACAATTACATCTTCCTCATCTCCCTCCGTGGTGTTGGTTTCCTGTTGCGATATTTTTGAAATTTTTGGTGGATGTGGAGTGTGCTCAAATTCTGTTGGTTTTTGCGACCTATAATACCAGCCATATGCTTCATTCCAAAGTTTTGCTAGTTTTTTACAGTTCATCTCTGTTCCCCTTATAGTTCAATATCTGGTGTAATTTGTATGGATTATAACTGTAAGTTGGGTATTTAATTGAATTTTGCCTGTTCATATTCTGCTATTTGGCCTACTATAGAATCATGCTGAAACTTTTTTTTTATGAAATTTGCTTATTTGTTATGCAATTTGGCTTACTGTAAAATATTTTGTTTCTGAATTTTGAATATGTGTTAAGCAATCTGCAATTTGGCTAACTGTAGAAAACTTTGTATTTGTTGAACTTTGTTTATTTCTTTTGAATTTTGGGTTTATTGTAAAATCCTTTGTTTTTTATTTTTAATATTTGTTCACCAATCTGCCTTTTGGCTAACTGTAGTTAAATTTGTTTATTTCTTTGTAAATATGTTATGAAATTTGGTTTTTTGTAGATTTCTTTGTTTCTGAATTTTGAATATCTCATAATCTGCTATATGGCCTACTATAGAATCATGTTGTTATACAGTTCATCTCTATTCCATTTTTAGTTTGATATCTGATGTAATTGCTACCAAATTCGTATTTTTCTAATTTTCATAATTTCAAATTTACAGTTTACAATTCATCTGTATTGCACTTACATTTAAATATCAGATGTAACTCATATGAATTATTGTTGTTATTAGTTTTGTTTTTACAAAGTCTGTCTATGTTTTAATGTCTTTTGTTTAATTTAGCTGTAATTTTCATGCATGTATTATGAAATTTGTGTGATTTGACGTGATGTTTCACTTGAATTCTGGCAGTTATGTTTTTGAGTAATTTAATGTTGAGCATTACTCGTGTGACCATTGGGTTTTTATTACTCAGATTTTGAGTATTGCAAAATTGATTTGTGTCCACAAATTTGTCTCCATTGGGTCAAATTACTCAAGTGACAGATTGGGTCAAATAATACCTATATTAAAAGCTAGGTTCAATACAGATAGACACGCTAAAGATGTGCCGCCTGCACTACCATCACGCCATGACTGGTGACATGCTCGAGCTGCAACATGATGCTGGTGCGAGGAGGGTCTTAATTTGTACCACTTAGGCTGGAGCCATCAACGTCAACTAATATGAATATGGAGGGAGTAGGCTGAGCAATTGCACGAAGCCATTATAGAAGTAAATGACTCGGGTGCGGGCTCTCCGCTATTACCCTGTTCTTCTGTTATTGGTAATTCCAGGTGCCGTCCATCGAGAAGCCTTGTGTAAGACAATATAAAGAACTGCCCGTGCTGCTTTCAAGTTTTCTTCTTCTGCATAGGGAAGTTAAAACCATCTGATGCTTGCAAGTTATTCTGTACACCTTTATCTATTTTTGTTGCTTCTAAGTTTTCTGGTTCCAATCATCTGCGTGCACAGAGGTTAATTAGAACCACTACATTTTCTCTGATCCAACTGCTTCCAAGTTTTTCCGTTCCGATCTCCTGTGTGCATAGAAAGGTTAGTGACCTCCAAAATCAACGTCCGCTCTTGTTCCAACGACCAACCACCTTCGCTTTGTCTTTCTTTTTGGTGCCTTTAGCGATTACAACGCCTAATTTCTGATTGACGTTTGAGTTATCGTTAGCTTTAAAGAATGCACTAAAATTAGTTTTTTTTTTTCCTGATGACACTGAAATAGTGACTGATGTCAGGATTATTTTGTAGAGATAAAAGATGATATTCATAATGGCGCCTATTCGCTCCAAAGAATGCACTAAAATGAAGTCCATCAATGTCACCATGTCCATGTGTTTTCCGCGAGAATCATGGCTCATTAAGTGGCTCAAAGTATCATTTGCATCCTGAATGCCCGCCCCTGAATCTAGATCCATTCTCGATCATCGTTATAATGTGTGTTCATATTAGAGAAGGTCGACCCAGCAATCTTCTTCAGCATGCATCACGTGATCGCGTTTACTGACGCGGTGACAACAGTGGAATTAAATTCGTCTGCTCATCGAAGCTTCTATTAATTGCAGGTCAGCCATGCTAGCATGGGGTTTAGCGCCGCTAATCACGGCTCGAATCCGTAACAGTACGATTTTACTTTTTCGCGACAATTTCCTCGGGGTCCCACACGAAAGTAGGATCCGTGCATGATTAGTTCGAGGACTGACGGTTATGGAATCGGTTGCGCAAAGCATTTGGCGGGAAAGCGACTTTTGTTGGGAGATTTGCAGTATCCTTTGCTTTCGATGAAAGCACATATCTATCACTGTAATATACTGCACCCTTTTTGGTGGCAGTGAAAACTATGATGATCTTTTCTCTGAACAGCCAAATCTCCTGGAACAAAATAACATCAGAAAAGCAGAAAAAGCTTGTCTTTAACCAGTCATCTCAATCTCTGTTCTCTGATGGGTGGCTCGCTAGCTGCTCTGTATGAAGGAAAGAGGTGCACTACAGGTCAGCTACAGACCAGCCTGTACTAGGATAGCCAAAATACTGACCCCAGTCATCTGATTAGAAAGTCAATTCATTTATGAGAGGCACGGGTCCCCTGGCCCTGACATAGTTAGTTGTGGAAGTATGCCATAGAGTTCTAGTATGCCATAATATTGCTGCATTCCTACATTGCTAGCAATTATACTGCACAGCGATCGGGAAGTTTAGGCTGTAAGTGTAGTAGCGAAAGTAGTTGAATAAAGCCAAAATGCGTGCACGCGAAAGAGAGAATCGTTTTTTCAAACAGGAGGCAGCATAGTAGTTAAATAGCAGCAGATATATGGTACTAGTATTACTAGTATAAATTATATAACCATGATTTGGTGGTTACACACTGGTAGAGTGACAGTGGGCGGGAGAGCACATTGATGCTTGCCTCCTCTAATTTCCCACACATCTTCTTCACACTCACTCACTCACTCACACACCACGACAGACTTGAGGTGAAAAATCCTCAGTCCGGTTGCCACCAACGGCAGCCACTAAACATGAACGACACTTAATTAAGCGCCAAGCAATGAACGAGCTCGGACGGACGGGGCCGTCGCCCGTCAGTTGTTGTACTGGACGTAGGAGCGGTAATCGACGTCGGGGATATAGTTGGCCGGGACAACGTTCTGGGCCACCAGCTGCTTGCCGGACTCGTTGGTGATGCGGAAGGAGAAGGGGCCCCTGAGCTGGCGGCCGCTGGTGTCCATTCTCCAGATGGATCCCCAGGACTCGTGCATCGGCTCCCAGTAGCCGGAGTTGTTCTCCATGATGTCCGCCTGCACCACGTCGCCGTCCTGGTTCTCGTGCTCGATCAGCACGGCAAGGTACTCGGGGTTGGAGCCGTGCTGGACGCGGAAGGTGATGGTGAGGCCCGGGAAGTTGCAGGGCACCCTCCTGAACTCCATGTCGATGATTCCGGCGTGGCGGAGCTTGTCGTTGAGGCCCGACTTGGCCATGGAGCCGAACGCCGTGCCGCTGAGGTCGAAGTGGTACTTGGCAACCGGGTAGTAGTTCATGTCGGTGATGATCACCGTCTGTGGCACGCCGGAGCAGGCTGGGTGGTCCCTCTCAACGCACCGTATCTGGAGAAAGGCCAAGCACAAGGTCAGCGGATGCACGTGGTCACTCCTGATGAGCAATCTATGGCGCCCGCTACGGACGATCGTCACCGTACTACTAAAATGATTGCGCACCAACTGCTAATTAAAATACTGCACAATGACACGGTGGATCGTTGCCGTAGTCAGTGAAACTGAAACAGTTTATCAGCCACCCACCTGATAGCATGAACCGCAGCCCTTGCCATCCTTGAAGATGGGCTCGTTGCCACAGGACGTCATGGACGAGAAGGGGTACTGGTTGGTGCCCTTGAACCCGCACGCACCACCTATTGCAAGATTAATTCAGCACCAACAAGACATTTAGACATACTACAAATGCTGAAACACAGACATGCTTGGAGAGATGCATGCATGGATGGAATGCGGAACCTCACCGTTGTCGTCGGGGCCGGCGCCGGTGGGCGCGCCGTACCAGGTGGCCTTGGCCGGCAGCCAGTCACTGCTGTAGGATAACAAGGATCTGTCCCGCGACTCGGTGGCGTTATGCTTGGTGGGCTGTTGCTGGGCGCGAGCGCCATAGGTGACGACCACGGAAAGGAGCGCGGCCACTGCCAAGGCCTTGAAGGAGAGCGCGATGGCCATTGTTGCACTAGGTAAGCTAGGACCTCTCGGTGTCTCTTGGCAGTTGGTGCCTGCCTTGTGTTTCGATGGTGTGAGGTGGAGGACATTGCTGGGGTGGTATTTATAGGCAAGCACAGGGGCGTGCAGGACAGGAAAATGGGGACGCTTGAACTACCAATCCGCCGGCCGGCCGGCCGGCCGCGGCATCATCGATGGTCGCTACACCTGACCCGCGCGCGTTAGAGGAGCTCGCGAGAGGTCCGTCGATCGCGTCACATGGGCACCGCGCGAATCATGGAAGAATGGAAAGCGTCTGTTAAAGCGAGTAGCTAGTATACCATTATAGTATCAAATCTTGGCAGTTATGGCATGTTACTTACTCAGTTACTCGTAAACAATTCCCGCAAATAATCTCGTTCACATCGAAGGGCACATACTGTACAGCACTTTGACGTTGGATGGGAAGGCTGAGTGATTCGATATGTGTAAAAAGGATCGGATATAGTGCAACTGGAAACCAGTACATGTGTTGATCCCGTGCAATATAGTAGTATACATGATACTATCCCCATCATTGCAAATCTAATTTAAAAATAAATTTGTATTGGAACCGTGCATTGCATATGCAACTGATGACAGGTATGCAGTATATATGCCACCCACCAACTAGCTACTAGTCTCCCTTAGTTCTAATTATAAGTTGTTTAATTTGGTCTGTTCAGGCTTCTACTCTAAATGAAACTTTAGAGCTCTAAAAGCTTTAGAGCATTTTAGCTCACTTTAAACTCTATCTAAAACTCTAATGTGAGGTGGGCTAGTATGATATAATTTTAGACCACTTATTTGGAGTTTTAACTCAAATTATTTAGAGCTCTAAAGTTTAGAGGAGAAAATCGAAACATGCCTAAAGTATACTAAGAATACTAGTCCATCGACCTGTACTCTAGTACATGCTAAAATTTTAGGAGACATAAGCATTAGCTGCTATTTAATACTTCTATCAAATAAAGAAAACTAGGCAACCTCTGAGCTAAAAGTCTCACAAAACATATCCACAATAGAAGAAATGAAGAAGCACCCCCACCTTTGGAAGGTGTCCCCACCTATCATAGGGGGGCAGCCGAAGCCAACCCCTTGATGTGGTCAAGCGAAGAGTCACAAAGGAGGGGGATGGCGAGCACATGGATCCATGGGTCCACTTAGTCTTTCCCTCTCCACTATAAATAAGAGGTACCCCTCACTCTCAATACTCCAAGTAGAAGCTACACATTGTCCACTTAGTTGAAGCCCTACTCTACTGTAGTAGCAAAAAATAGAGAGTGAGGAGAGTGTGAAAAAGAGCTAGGCCTATCTGGTATCTTGTACAAGTTGATGCAGGCTTATGTGTAAGTAAGCACCTAGAATTCTTTTGTTGTTCATTGGTTCACCACCCTTAACCCGGTACTCTAATCAATTTCATCGAGATTCAGGTAAGTGTAGAAAGATATAGCCTAGACGCAGTGTCTAGGCTATACCCTTACCTATGTTGGTGGCTGTTAATGATCATTAAACACCAAATATAATCCTCAACTATTGTATACAATGATATAAAATTAATTACAAAGCCTAGTTGTAGCTTTTGATTCTAACGACTTTCATGAGTTTTGGTGTTCTCACTTGTGTTGTAGGAGTATGCAATTTTCTATCAAATAAAAGTATCTCAAATAAGTAATTGGACTACACCATTGTGACGGGCTCGTCAAGACGATTGAAACGGACATATCATTTGCTATATTCGGAGTCCAGAATTAAAAAATATCAACTCCACATCGAAACATGCGCCATTGGGCTCCTAAAGGGTCAAGAAAACACGTCATCGAAGCGGATCCTGACTGGGCTTAAGCCCAGGCCGCTCGGCACTTGGGCTTGGGCCGGCCAGCCCTCCCCTATGCCGCCTCACGTCTGTTTTCTGGAAGCTTCTTCCACTGCCTTTTATGATGCATCTCCACCGTGTCTTAAGTCGGTTTGATTAAAGGGCTCACGTTTCTCCCACCAGGCTATAAATACGGGGCCAGACCCCCCCTCCCTAAGGGCACTACATTATTATGGAGATGTAGAGGCGTCCCTCGAAAGTATAATCTCTCATCTCTAGAGAATTAGGGCTAGACTTTCCAATGTAGTAGATTAGTTCTAGTTGAGAGTTAGGGAGAGCGGAGCTACGCTCAGGATCTGGAGAAGTCTTCAGAGATTTGGTATACCTTTGTATCTATTCTTGTAAGACTTATGCTTTAATATATTTTATCTTCTCTATTTACTTCTATGTGTCAATTGTGACTAGGGTAGTAATCGATAGTGTAGACATGAAGTCTAGGCTATAGGTTACCTAAGATTGCGGCCAATTCTTACGGTTAGTTGTCGTAGCCCCAAAGATGACATCTCTGTTAGGCCTTCGTATTTCACCACATCAGAGTTGGTGTTTCGTAGAGCTTTTAGGTGGTCTTCCCCAACTACCTTCTTCCTAGTCTTATTTGAGAGTTGGAAAGGTACTGCTGCTCTAAAATATTATTGTGTGATTGCTTTATCTACCATGAATCAATTTTTATAGAACCTCAGTAATAGAGAACTATTTAGGAATCTTAAACTCTCCCGTTGTCTTCTCACTTTAGCTACCTACTTTTTTATCATAGAATTCTCCTGTGTGTCATTATGCATAACTCCTATTATTTATCTTTACCCCTACTTTAATCTAGTCGATATATTAGTTAGTAGACACATGATGGTCAACTATCAATATCTTAAACTAATGTTTCCTAGTGGTAAAATATAAATAACGATACCTGAAATACTCCCGCTAAAATGCTACAATGGTGTTCTGTGTGCTTGTGGAATCCTTTATATTTTAATTGTGCATAAGAAATACCAACAATGGCTTGCTCCATGGTTTGTTTTTAGAGGCTAGTAGGTGGAGACAGTCCTATCTAGCCTTTGATTCTACCACGTTTAGCACCTGTCTCATTACTTTCTATTGCTAAGTAGCTTAGTGACGCAAAATAAATAACCTTTAATTTGTATCTACCTTATCTATCTAGTTTCATAAACCATAGAAATCCTCTTTACCCAATCTATCTTTTAATATTGTATCATCCTAGGACAAAATTAGTGGAAATTGGTACCCTAGAATACTCTCGGGTGAAAGCTACCTTGCAGCAGTGCGCTTGTAGTTTATTATTTTATGAGTCACCTCTGGTGTCAACAAGTTTTAGCACCGTTGGCAAGGAATGTTAGATGTTCTTAAAATAGAATCACATCACCTATTTATATTTTATTTTCATCATTCATATCATGGATCAAACACCTTTATTTCAATATGTTCCTCGAAATGATGCTAGCTTGGAGCTGCCTTAATTGTGCAAAGCCATTTTAGATGTTCACTATGATCTTATCCCTTGTTTCATAGCGATAGTTCTGGAGAATCCTTTTTCTTGGAATGAAGATAAAAGTCTGTATACTCATCTATGTCACTTTGAGAAATTGTGCTTGTGTCTTCATATTCAAGGCATGACATGAGATACCTTGAAATGGAAGGTATTTTGACAGGAGTAGCTAAACTTCGGTATGCTGTCACGTAGGGAGTGTATGAGGAGAGTGGGAAATCCTTCAAACCAAAATCTATCTATCCTTTCCTATCTGTCGAGCATCTTCTAGCAGAGGTTCCAACCTAACCTTAAGTAAAAGTAGGAGCCTCTAGGTGCATCGTGGCCCTGTTTTATAATTCTTGTCTCTTAGGCCTTTGTCTAGGGGTCCTGACATTCAAGCAAAAGCAAAAGGAGCCTCTAGGTGCATCATGGGCCTATTTTACAAATCTTGTCTCTTCAGGGACTACAAGAAGGCTAGTAGCCATTGTCTTCTATTGAAATTGTCTCCAAGGTGCTACTGCAGTCAAGCACATGTCTTCAAAATGTGAGGCTATCAACTGCAAATCCAAGTAGTAGAAGTGCAGTTAGTTCACAGGTGCAGGAGCTACAAGCTCAACTTGAGGCTAAGGAGCAAGAATCTACACAACTTAAGCAAGAGGTGGCTAGTCAAGCACATGAAATTGATAGCTTGAAGAAGAGACATCAAGAAACTATTGCCCTCTTTTGACACCTAATTAACTTCAATCAGGTCCAAGTTACTACTTCTTAAAATTAGTGAGTATTGTTGTCATCTAGATATGGATCCATGCATCTAGAAGAGGTGTTTAAATTGTGTCTTTTATATCTATCCTTAGAATTTGGGTTGGTAAGAGTCCTTTGGTGAACTCTATAGCATTTTGGTATGCTTGTGGCTGCTACAGTACAAACTATGAACTTGGTATTGCTTTAGCTTGCACACTGTTTCACACTTTAAGCTATTATGTATGGCTGAGATGAATGTGAATGAGTTGGATGTATAGATGTTGACTATGAATTTGTAATGAATCAATGTATGGCTGTTATTTGTGGAATTCAGTGAGCTGGATGCATGATTATTGCAGATCGTCATTATTGTTGGTGACAAAAATATTGTTATCATCAATGTAGTAACGGTTTACTCTTGCCTATCATAGAAGGTGCTATAACACGCACCTTTAGTGACATAGGTATTTCATCACTGCATCGTCATAGAGCTTGTTATGGTGACATAAAACCCTCCATCCATGACCTAAATGAATCTTCATAGAAGGTCTTATCTCTTGTAGCTCCTTTTCTATATCTTGAGTTTCTCATCTTATAGCAGGGCTCCTCATCTTCAAGCAAAAGCAAAAGGAGGGCCTGTTTTGTAGATCTTGTCTCTTTATGCCTTGACCTTGCTAAACCTAATCTAATACCCTTTCAATATTTATTTCTAGGTTTTAGCAAGAACTCTGCATAATTCCTTGATATAGCCTCTAGAGGAGCTTTCCTTCTTTTGTCTAGAAGAAGCGAGGGTTATTCTCGATAAAATCCTTAAAAACACTTCATACACTGGCATTCATGACGAACTCCTTGAGGAAGCAGAGGAATCATCTCGAAAAGCTTTTACAAGAAGGCCAAAAATCGGGGAGCCTTGACGTCAACCTCGAGAAAAGTGTGAATCTCTTTATTCCCTTAACTCGATTTGCAAATTGAAAAGTAGAATAAAATTCCAAGCGTGTCCCAATGGAGGAAGTGATGGCAACCTTTGTTGTAGAATCTTCTGAACCAAATCTTAAAGATGATGCTCAATATTTCATCCAAGAATAAGATACTATGGATGAATATCTATAGATTTGAAGGAGTCTGAGCCACCATCCAAAGATTCCATCAAACTCAAAGTGACTCCCTTGTAATCATGAGTTACAAACTCTTTGTAGAGGAGACTTTCAAATTAAATTCATCACCATTTTGGAAAAACATTGCTATGTTTTAGGTTATCTTCTTAAATCTCAAAGGAATTAGTCCCATTCTTTGCACACGTCATATTCTATTGATCCTGAATTTATATCTTGAGAGCCTCAAAGGAGGCTAAACAATGCAATGACAGAAGTTGTGGAGAAAGTGGTTTTAAAACTCTTACACGCGGGCATAATCTACCCTGTTGCAAATAGTGAGTGGGTTAGGCGCATGCAACTAGTGCCGAAGAAGGGAGGAATGATGTTTGCGAAGAGTGAGAAAAATCAATTGATCTCTCAATGAACCATTATGTGCATAGCGTATCGAAAGCTTAACAAGGCTACAAAGAAAGATCACTTATAGTTATCTTGCATTGATGAAATGTTAGAATATTTAGCAGAATAGTCTTTCTTTTGTTTCCTTGATGATTATTCAGATTATCATCAAATCCCCATCCATTCCGATGATCAAATTAAAGCAAGACCATCTTAGCATGCCTTATGGGACTTATGCATATCGTCGTATGTCTTTTGGTTTATGCAGTGCTCCCGCTTCATTCTAAAGGTGCATGATGTCCATTTTCTCTATCATATCGAGAAAATTATGAAAGTATTCATAGACGATTTCTCCATCTATGGATTAACTATTGAAGATTGCCTTGAAAATTTGGACATGGTCTCACAAAGATGCGAGGAAAGTTAGTCCTAAACCGGAAAAATGCTATTCATGGTTCAGGAAGGCATAGTGCTAGGACATAGATTATCCGAGCATGGGATCGAGGTGGATAAAGCTAAGACAGAAGTCATAGAGAAACTTCTACGTCCCACAAATGTCAAGAGTGTTGGAAGTTTTCTTGGGCATGCAATGTTTTGTTGCAAGGACAAATAGTAGTGGCCACAAAGGGCTGACTTGCCTGAGATGTCGACTGCGACTGAACCACTTTCCTTTTGAGCCATTAACAAAAACTGTCGAGGAAGCTGTTGTAATGAAAACTATGACTCAAGCGTGTCATCGGGTACCAAAGCCGAGTCACTGCAGCACCTCTTGTAGATAATCCCATCTCATCGAATCAAATGCTTTGGTGATAACCAATTTGAAAACATTGTTAGATGCTTTGCTCTGTGCAGCCCTTGGATTGTGTTCTGTGTGTATAGAAAATTATCATGGATGCTTCTCTTCCTTATGAATACACTCTGGCAAGGTGAGATCAGGTATTTCAAAGAGCTACCTAGTCTGGTTGCCAACAATATAATTTATATATCAATTTTGATACACTATGGTCTATGGGTGAGACTGATTGGCCTGTAATTAATACGACAGAGATGCTGCATCAACCTTCTTTGAGACCAAAACAATATGTGTAGTGTTTACTAGCTTGAGGTACCGATCGTGTTGATGGTAGAAATAGGTAGCCATTGCCAACAGATCTTGCTTGATGACTTTCCTTGCACTTTTGAATAAAACTCCAATGAACCCATCTGGTCTTGGAGCCTTTTCCTATGACAAATCTTTCATCGCTGCATACAGCTCACCATTGAGAATTCTTTCTCCAAATGCTCCACGTCATGTCGCTGGATATTAAAAAAAAATCCTAATTTAAAGTGTGAGTCTGGGGTGGAGGAGCACCAACAAGATGAAGCGAGGTGCTGTTTGGTTCAATCTGTCTGCCCGTAATCAGATGCCGGTAATCAGCCCGCATGTATGTTTTCCCCTACATTTCCTTGGTTGACGTTTGGTTGAATACAGCTGCAATCGATCACAGCATCAACCGATACGGGCCCATGCAATTTGGTTACTGCTCCCCATCGAGCGGTATCTAATGCCGCCGCTCCCCGCAGGGCCACATGCAAATATGCAATAAATAGCCATCCAAATAAATTGCTCTTTCAGTTGCATGCTAACAGATCATACATTTACTCATTCCATTATTACCGTTGCCGTTCCTGCTGCCCAAACAAACAGCATTTGTATGCCACATGGCACTTCTGCTGGTCAGCGCGAACACCATGCATGCTGCCCTCCAACTGGAGTGATTGAATTAATGTAGCTTTTCCTTCTTGCATTAGCCTTATGAAGCAAAATTTGGAACTGCAGGAAGACGCACTGATCATTGTTAACCTTGAACATTGTTTTACTCGTAGTTTTTCCACCGCGGTCAAGCCCAACAGCCGCTGTTTGATTTGCCTATGGAGTTGCACCTCCAATAAATTGAGCGGCCTATACTCCTGTTCCTGTACAACGTCAAATATCCAGATCAGCTGCTTCGCTGCAATGATAAGGAGCAATCAGGAAGTTTAGGCTGCAAGTGTAGTAGTGAAAGTAGTTGAATAAAGCCAAAATGCGTGCACGCGAAAGAGAGAGTCCTGTTTTTCAGACGGGAGGCAGCATATATAGTCGCTAAAGAGCAGAAGATAGATATATATATAGTAGGAGTATAAATTATATATAACCATGTTTTGGTGGTTACACACGTACTCTGGTAATGGTAGAGTGACAGTGGGCGGGGGAGCACATTGATGCTTGCCTCCTCTAATTTCCCACACATCTTCTTCACACTCACTCACTCACTCACACACCACGACGGGCTTGAGGTGAAAAATCCTTAGTCCGGTTGCCAACAACGGCAGCCACTAAACATGAACGACACTTAATTAAGCGCCAAGCAATGAATGTGCTCGGACGGGGTCGTCAGTTGGTATACTGGACGTAGGAGCGGTAATCGACGTTGGGGATATATTTGGCCGGGACAACGTTCTTGGCCACCAGCTGCTTGCCGGACTCGTTGGTGATGCGGAAGGAGAAGGGGCCCCTGAGCGGGCGGCCGCTGGTGTCCATCCTCCAGATGGATCCCCAGGACTCGCGCATCGGCTCCCAGTAGCCGGAGTTGTTCTCCATGATGTCCGCCTGCACCACGTCGCCGTCCTGGTTCTCGTGCTCGATCAGCACGGCAAGGTACTGGGCGTTGGAGCCGTGCTGGACGCGGAAGGTGACGGTCAGGCCCGGGAAGTTGCACGGCACCCTCCTGAACTGCATGTCAATGATTCCAGCGTGGCGGAGCTTGTCGTTGAGGCCCCAGCTGGCCATGGAGCCGAATGCCGTGCCGCTGAGGTCGAAGTGGTATTTGGCAACCGGGTAGTAGTTCATGTCGGTGATGATCACCGTCTGCGGCACGCCGGAGCAGGCAGGGTGGTTGCTCTTAAGGCACCGTATCTGGAAAAAAGGCCACAAGGTCAGCAGATGCACGTGCGTGGTCCTGATGAGCAATCTAAGGCGCTCGCGCGCAACGGACGCTACTGCTATCTTTAATTCATTTGAGCAACCAAATAAAGATATACTTATTGGGCACCAACTACTAAAATGCAATGACACGCCGTACGGTTGATCATCGCCGCGTACTCAGTGAAACTGAAACAGTTTATCACCCACCCATACCTGATAGCATGAGCCGCAGCCCTTGCCGTCCTTGAAGATAGGCTCGTTGCCACAGGACGTCATGGACGAGAAGGGGTACTGGTTGGTGCCCTTGAACCCGCACGCACCACCTAGCAAAGATTCATTCAGCACAAACGAGACATTTAGACATACAAATGCTGAGACACAGACATTGAGAGATGCATGTATGGCTTGGAATGCAGATTCTTACCGTTGTCGACGGGGCCGGCGCCGTTGGGCGCGCCGTACCAGGTGGCCTTGGCCGGGAGCCAGGCACTGCTGTAGGATAACAAGGACCTGTCCCGCGACTCGGTGGCGTTGTGGTCGGGATGCTGATGGGCGCGAGCGCCATAGGTGACGACCACGGAGAGGAGCGCGGCCACTGCCAAGGCCTTGAAGGAGAGCGCGGTGGCCATTGTTGCACTAGCAAGGACCTCTCGGGTCTCGGCTTGCTTGGCAGTTGCTGCCTGGTCTGTGTTTCGATGGTGTGAGGTGGAGGACATTGCTGGGGTGGTATTTATAGGCGCACACAGGCGTACAGGACAGGAAAATGGGGACGCTTCAACTACCAATTCGCTGGCCGGCCGGCCTGCCGCGGCATCGTCTCATCGATGGTCGCTGCACCTGACCTGACCCGCGTTATTAGAGGAGCTCGCGAGAGGTCCGTCGCGTCACATGGGCACCGCGCGAAGAGTGGAAGGCGTCGGTTAACGCGAGTAGTATCTAATCTTGGCAGTTATGGCATGTTATTACTCACTAGGTAGTATGCCCGTGCGTTGCTACGGAACAATTAAACTTTTATAGAAAAAACACACGGAACACACTTTAAGATATTAATAATAATAATGTGAAATCAGATACTGACATTGAAGTATATCATGTAATCCAAAAATCAAAGTTCCTAAAATTAACAGTCATAAGCAACAGCTTGGATGCTAGTGGCCACCGAGAAGCTTTGCAAATCCTTGTTGTAACTGGTAACCGAGTGAAGTGCCCCGTAGCACCATGTTTAGTCAAGGGCCAAATCCTATCTGAAACATGAATGAATGTTCTCTTCTAGAGTCCTATCCATGTCCATTAGAAACACTCAAGGGCTGATGCAAAGGAAACGAAACCATTACTATACAATCAAATGCTACAATACTTGTGAGAAATAAAATGCTAAAGGGGCTTTGTTTCATACTTGTGAAAAAAATTATTTTATTTTGGATTACCATTGGTGAATAACAGGTTTTGTGTATGGGAATGGCTACAGCAATATGCTGAAAATATAATGTAGTTGAGGACAAGTAATATGTAAGCGACATAAGTATCGACAACCGTAGTGCTGAGGACAAGTAGTCTGAGCTATATATGTAGTTGTAATATAAATAATGGGCATGTACTCTGCATATGTGTGACTGAGTGAAAGAAACACATATGAATATCTATATTGCTGGACATGGACCAAAGGCCTGAAAAGTTTCAGGTTTAGCTGCATGAATCTGAATTGGAAAAAAAAATTCACATGTTTCTGAACAACAAAAAATTCATACAGAAGGCATAATTCACATATAAAATAAAAAATCCATACCCTTTCAAAAATAAAAATCATTCAGAAAGCTACAACACTTTCATTTGTGCTACTGTCATGCGCGAGATAATTGCTATTATAGGACTCCAAACAACGGGTTTCTCTATTATAGGATTCTTAACGTTGTCCTCGCTAAAATAACATTTGAAACGTTGCGCTCTTGTTCTCGTGACATTTAGTATATTTGCTATTTTATTTATTGAACAAATACATGTATTTTGGACCTGAGGTGACCCTTTTGCCCTTATTACGATCGTGCATGTATTTGGACCTGAGAAGTTGTTGCGCGTGGCTGGCGGCCGGCTTGCCGCCGCCGCTGCCTGCCGCTGCCGCCTCCGCCTGGGCACGTACAGCAAGTGCCCTGGCACTGGCCGGCAGACTGGCTGGCTTGCCGCTTCGCCGCCGCCTGGCACATACACGAAGTGCCCTGGAATGCTGGCTTGGCTAGCTTGCCGCCGCCGCCGAGCAAGTTAAGTGCACATGAATTTCGAAAAAATCACAAAAATACAGTAAAAATTCCTATGCAAATTGCCTTTACATTATCTCTTTTAGCCATAAATTCCCACTCGGCACAGTTTTAATACTCATCCAATGGGTTCAGCGGAGGCAGTGCATGAGGTGGCAGCACCTTAGTGCATTGTGAACACGGTGAGCAGGCAACCCGGGAGCCTCAAGTGCTGGTGCATGCGTTGATCAAGGTGTCCTCGGGGGAGCGGGCATACGGCGGGAAGGCTTGCGCTGCATGAGGCGGCCATCGGGGAATTGGAAAAAAGGAACATCACGCAGGCGCCTAGGAGAATCGGCCAGGCCCTTTGGGCGCCGCGGAGGCCACGGGCGCCGCCGCAGCTAGGGCAGCAGGCGCCACCTCGGCGTTGTCCATGTCCCAACAAGGCCCTCCATCGTGGACACCTTCGGAAGGAGGCTAGCTCTTCATCCATGGAGAAGAGAAAGCAGCGTGGGGAGGGAAGGAGAGGCAGCGGAGTATAAGGCGCGGACGTCGCGTCTGATGTGAAGAAGGAGAAAGGTCGCGCCTCGTTGTACGGGAGAAGGAAAGGTCACGCCTGGTAGATGAAACGATTGGTAGAAGAGATTAGCAGAGGGGCAACATGGTCAATACGGGAATATACATGTATTTGAGATGACAATTATTATTAAAAGTATCAAAATGTCATGAGAAACAAGAGCGTAATGTTTCGGATGTCATTTTAGCGAAGCCAACGTTAGGAATCCTATAATAGAGAAACCCGTTGTTTGGAGTCCTATAATAGCAATTTTCTCGTCATGCGCACTCACTTTCATCTGTGCTACTGTCATGCGCATTTTGTTCGAATGGCAAGATAATTCATTTAATTTGTCAAACAAACACATTTAACCGTGGTAGAATCGAGTTGTCCATAAATAAGAATGATTGAACAGCCATATCCCAAATTTTGGACATGGAGCGAAGGCTTGGAAAAAATCAGGTTGTCTAGGATGGCTTTGAATAAAAAACTCAAATCTCTGAACATATCAATAAAATTATTTGTGAACATGCAGCTTGAGCTGAAATGCATTGTATAACAATGTCCAAGGCTATCTAGTGATTGAATGATTGAACCAGAGATTTTTTTTCTTGGTAATGAGAAGTGGAGAATAGGCGACCAAGGCAAGGAATAGTAAAAGAAAAATAAACCTGCACACTATAATTTCTCGTGCAGACAATAATGATGGTGTGATAGTCTTGACTGAACGTGAATGCTGTTTCCCTAAACTAACTATATGTATATCGCATTTGGTGGACGAAGTGAGGTTAGTGGTGAGGATATAGTGTCTCATTTGGGACAGTATAAGATAAACTTTCAGTATTGCGAGCGCAGACTAAACTAACTACGCCCTTGTCTCGTGAGCTGATGGCAGGCTCAGATTGAAGAGTTTTCACTTCAAGGGAAAATAGTTTACCAGTGTACCAACATGCAAAAAAATTATGATCTGGAGAGATTAGACAACTCGAAAAAAGGTGCAAAAATTTTGTTATCTAAGAAGTGCGCAAAAAATATTAGTTGTAGAAAACATACATGTCGCTTCATCAGACATTACTTTCACCAGCCATAGAACTGCAGGATCAATTTATTTTGCATTATTGAAGGGGATACTAATAATATAGTATTATTCAATGAAGGGAGAAACAGTCGAAACAATCAAAAGCACAGAAGAATTGATCGAGGCACTTACTGACTCAACAATTTGAGGTGAAATGGCGTAGTTTGTAGGAGGCAATTACAATGAACCCTGTCGGACAGAGATGAAACGCCCGAAACAGATTTTGACTCATATACAGGTATGCCTTTAAGAACTTCAGGGGCAGAGTGTGTAATGCAGTATCTGTCAACAGGGCCGCTGCAAGTACTTGCCTAGAACTTGCAAAAGATGGAGAGAAGACCTCTGCGAAAAAAAACCCAAGATAAAACATCAAACACTCACATATTATTCGATGCAACCTAGCAGACCTGTCGCTGAGACGCTCAAGAATTTTTTTCGTAGGTACCTCTCCTCGCTGTTCCTTTGGATCTAAAACACACAACTCGATCAGCAACTCGCCGTGATTAGATTAGATTAACCTGCAATGCATCCATAGTTGGTTTTTCATAGAACAATCTGACGCAACCCAACATAAAGATTTGAGAGTGTCTCAACTCTCAACCATACCTGGATTCCGTGGCCTTGCTAGATAGAGCCGGTGTGCTCGCCAGCCATCGTGGTCAGGTGTGGAGTGGATGGCCGCCGTCTCCCCTGCGTGACACCGCCATGGCTCGAGGCCGGCGGGCGAGGGCGATGTCGGAGGAGCGAGGCCGGGCGGGCGGGCACTGGCGCGATGGATCAGGCGGGCGGCGTCCATAGTCGCTTGATTTGCGGCGTCGGCACCGAGGGGGAGGCGGGTGGAAAGGGCGCGGGGCCACATGTCCTGTGGTGGAACTTTCGGATCGCACAGGGAAAGAGGCAGAGGCGAGACGACCGCACGAAGGAATTCTATACGGGGAGAGGAACAGATACGCATACAACCCAAAAAGCTGGACGAAAAAAGTTTGGAACAAAAAATTTGGCTGAAAGTTTTGCCTTTTTATTAGGTATAGATATAGATATAGATATAAACAATTGCCGCAAAATAATCTCGTTCACACACATATATAAATGGGATCTTCGGATATGGTGCAACCGGAAAACCAACACATGTACATCAGTACATGTATTGATCCCGTGCAATACATGGATTGTATCCTCATCATTGCAAAGCTAATTTAAAACCAATTTGTATTGATCCCGTGCAGTGCATATGCAACTGACAGGTATGCAGTATGCACACCCACCAACTAGCTACTACTCTCCCTAAGTTCTAAATTAGAAGGTGTATAGTCTTTTCTAAGTACACTCAGAATACTAATTCATCAACCCACGTTCTCACACAGGCTAAACTTTTACAAGACATAAGCATTACTTGCTATTTTTAGAGACAGACATTACAAGCAAAATTTTGCATTTGTCAATCATTAGTTGCCTCAGTTAATAGTTGATTAATATAGGCGGGCATTATAAGGTGTCTATCTCTAATAATTGAATAACAGAGGCAGGTTTCTTAAGATGCCCGCGTATAGAAATAATTTTAGCCGTTCCCTGACACTCTGCATGTTAGGTATTGTTGCTCAGACTAGCCTCCTCCTAGTTCGCCTTTTGTAGACTTCTTGGTGGTGAAGAAAGCCAGCTTGAGGTGCTGACAGGTGGACCCAGGAGCCCGTAGCCCTTTGAAACCTAGAGTCCAATAGAGGAGTCTTTGTCTACTTGCATCATGCCCCTTGCATGACCCTGTCGGCGGAGTGGCTAGTAAGGCCACACCCGTTTGGTGATGTTAGAGAGGCCCTGGGGCTTTAGCTGGTGTCCACGACTGTGGACCGAGGACGGGGCTTAGGCCCCTTATCGATCTGTGTTGGCACTCCTAACGTGACTTAGGTCTAGGTTGTCATCCCAGCATGACGTTAGGAGTGCTTTGATTTGGTATTTATAAATATGCAACTGAACTCTTTGAAATAAAGAATAAAGGTATCTGCAAGCGCATAGATAAAATACCATTATAGAATTTTAACAAGAGTAACCTAGTTTTCGTATTAATATATTCCATAGGGAGGAGCGATGTCTAGAGAGATTGACAAATATGTATACTTATGATAAAATTCATATCTTAGTACGTACTAGAGCAAGGGTAAGCCAAATAGGCATATATGATAAGCGTAAGGCAATAATGATAAATGATCTAGATATAGAAATAGAAACTCTCCAATGTAGCAAGGCAAAATAGTAGATTAGTTAAGAGACAGAATTCTTAATTCATTTTGTATTTACTAAGTCTTTCATATACTCAAGCATATATTTACTCTCATCTATAGCAATAGTGACTTTGCATCTACGCATAAGGAACATTACTAAGGGGAAGATTAAGAACAGAGCTTGGCTTCCTTTGCAACCGGGTTCTACTTGTTCTATAAACTTGAGTGGACTACATAGGACTCAATAGAATTGTCACACTCGAGATCTACCGCATGGTCCGCCTTGTAGGTTGCATTCATAGGTAAACAATATATATATAAGCACCACACTTACATAATGTTAAATATTTAACCCACTCGAGTACTGGGCTAAGCGCTTTGCGAATATATGCATAAACTCATCATTAATCAAGACTATTGTTGGTATAAATTAACTGCACCCTATATAGTAATTATAATCAGATTATCCATAAGTTTATGCAGATATATCCTGATCAGCACTTCACCAAGATCAACCCGGTTTTAATATCGAACCCAAAGGAACAACAGTGATTATTGACTAAGTCTATAACTCTTAATCTAAAGAGAGTACAAACAATCTAGAAAACTATCAAGAACGAGGAAATAGCTATTGCACTCTAGTTCCGACAACCGGTAAGCTTTATATAATATCGTCTAATCGGGCAAGTAACCCGAATAGGAGAAGAAACAGAGTAATCTCCTACCAAGCACCTATAAGCCTATCAGTCCTATCAACGGGAAGTGAACTACAGAGGATTCAATAAAGCTATAAAGTCACCTTCACGAGCTACCACTATCCGGCTAATCAAGGGACATCTACAAGCAACCATAGCCCAGACACCACGTCTATGCTACGAATCACTCCTCCGACCTAGGAGCTACCCAAATCGAAGTACTCAATATAATGAGTTGCAAACCAAAGAACGAATAAAAACAAGTTGCTTACTTGAATCAGAATGGCGAATACAAAAGTACCTCGGAAGCGCAGCTCTCGGGCGAGGGAGCCGAATCGGGCAATCTGACTACGAAGAAGCTTCGACAGGCCGGGACTCCTCCGAATCTCTACTCCTCTACTCTATCTCTCTAATCTCTATCTTGATTGCTAGCTTAGATCTAGTGGATATCTATCTAATGCTCTGGCTCTTTAGCTCTTGATCTGGCCTCCTTCAGGGGGGGGTCTAGCCCTTTATTTATAGCCCGGTGGGATGGATACGCGCCGTTGGATCAAACCGACGTAAGGAGGGGCTGAGATGACTCCTCGGAGGCGGTGGAGGAAGACTCCAGAAGGGGGCGGCCAACCCTAACCCTAGGGGACCGCCCGGCGTGGCATGTGGGGGGGCCGGGCCCCACCACGGGCCCCTCGGGGTCCCTGTTGCTTCCGGTGTGTTCTAGATGCTTCCCATGTCCCGTTGCGATATTTTCCGTCGCGGATAAGTTTTCGTGGCAGAAATGCACTTTAATCCCTCTTTTAAGCTTTTACGGATAATTTCTGAAAAATACACAATTCACCAAAACTCGTGAAAATTATCAGTGATAACCCTATTCTAATAGATATTCATGTATAATAAAGGGATATTTGCTAATGAAGATTGTATGTTAATAGGTGTCAACAATTACCCCCACACTTAGGCTTTTACTCATCCCGAGAAAAAGGTTGGTTTTAGCATAAAAGAATGAGCATTTAATGCATAACTTGAGAATTGAATTATATAAAACTAGTCTAGTTACCATGCACGGTGGAATTTAAAGTGCCAATCATGAATTCTTGAGTGATTGAGGGGCAGGATATCTTGAAACAGGTTACTCTTTTCCTTTAATTCTGTCTATTGGAGAGTAAATGGGTTTTGCAAATTAAACATAGCTTCGATATTCTCTTATTTGTAGTGACATCAACGGTTGTGATATTAATTTGATATTCATAACCAGGGAGAGAAATATCATATTCCTAGATCAGGAAAAATTTATCCTCTCTTGGCATATTATGTTAGAGGGGCCATGAGCTATTTTTTAGGCTAATTCTACTGAGCACATGCTCCCATTTCTTTTCTCATTGAATCGAGGTTCCGGACACTTGTCCCTTTTTATTTCCTCGTGATCTATCTTTTTGAGGTTTCGGATACTTGTTCCTTTTTATTTTCTCGGATCTCTTTTTGAATAGCTCATGCCTCCTTCACAATAATGCTCAAGAGAGTGTATTATATTTTTATTTAATTTTATTTTATGATACTGGGAATATGATAAACCTCTCAACCAAAGCCATAATAATTATAAATAGTGGAATGATATGATTATTATTGGGTTCCACTACAAAGAGAAATGAAGCTAATTGTTTTTAGATTTTTAAAATAAAATCTCCAAAGACAAATTATCAGAAAGTGAGTGCTCAAGTATTTTGCTATCTCATGTTCCACAATAACTTAAGCATTCATGAGGTACTATAAATGTCACAGCAATCATGACTCTAGAAAAGTGTTATATGATTTATTTTCAAGTCATAAATTAAATGGTTTTTTATCATCTCTTAAAAACATTTAATATGAAGATTTATAATTTGGATAACAATTCAGAATGGAATATATGCAACTATATTGTATTCGACTCAAACCTGACCGTGACCGAGCGAGGAGGCAGGTGGGTGTGGTGGGCGCCGGCCGGCCCAGGCAGGGGCGTCGGTCGGTGGGCCTCTGTGGCCCCCACGGGGCCCGCTTCATTGCAAGCGTGGTCCTAGTTCGATTATGTTTCAATTACGCTATTTCTCCGATCGAATTTTTATTCCGTGATTGCAATGTGCCTCCCCATACTTATTTTTCTGTATCTTTGCGCAACATGTGGAGACAAATACATACCCAAAAATAGAGAGTAGAGTAGATAATAAAACATTAATATAAAAAATAAGGCACTTTATTCATTTATGGTGGTGATATAATATAACTCAACAGACACTTTAACGACTGAGCTAACGACTTCCCTAGCTCATTAGGCTTTGTTCTAAGAAAAATTTATGACTCGACTGACTCAATTAACTAACCGAACCTAGCGGAATTGTGCCTTATTAATAGATAACTAGGCAACTATGGCTGCCCTTCATTGTTGAGGCCCTGAATTTCTTCCTTGAGGGTTGCAACCTCTGCTTCGAGCTTGTATTTGTCACGCTTGAGACTGCAGATTAACTTGAGATTGATCTCTATCTGCTTAGCCATGTCTTCTATTATCTTGTCCCGTAGCTTGTCAGATGTCTCTAAGCCTTTGACAGTGTTAGAGAGGCCTTCAAGCCTCTCACTAAGAATGCGTAGAGAAAGTGCTGGCTGCTTAGGAACCTTTTCTAGTGCTAGTGCTTTGGTGCAGCTCTCTCTTCCTCTTGGGCTTGGGCTTAGGTGGGATGTACTCGGTGTGTAGGACCTCGTTGGGGTTTTGCGCGAACTCCTTGGACGGCGGGGACGAGCAGTGGTGTACTTGGCGCATACCGGCTTTTCTTTCTTGTCGGTTTGGACCAACAAGAGCCGTTCATTGTCTCTAGGTGGAAGAAGCGGAGTACCCCTTGGAATAGCAATTTGCTTCCCCTTAGCACCTCCTTCAAGCGGCAGATCAGCCTTGGGTGGTGGAGGAAGAGCAGATGGATCTTGTATGTAGTAGGCATGCTCATGGTGCTGGGGTACCGTAGCAACTTGCTTTGGCGGCACGACGGCGAGAGGCTTCGACTGCGCGAGGACGAGGGCCTTCAAATCATCGCTGGGGATGTTGTTGAAGTCCGCGCCATAGGAGACGATCGCCTTGTCCGCCATTGCTACTAGATCTAGATTGGAGAGTTTCTCTAGAGGAGAGAGGTGGCTGGTTATGGGATACTATTGAGGGGGGTCTAGGTACATATTTACATGGGTTTTCAGGAGACAGGATGAGGACAAAACCTAGGCTCTACGGGATCCATACGAAAGAATATCCGAACACGGTTGGATAATACGCGAATATGCGTAGGAAGGGTGTAGAAGGACAGAGGAACGAGAGTTGGGACGAGAGGGGGCAGGGGGGCGCCGGCCGGCCCCACCAGGGGTCCTCTCGGGGTGCCCTCCTTCGTGGTGCCTTCGGACTCTAACTACTTTCTATTAGTTGCGTTGCGAGATATATTTTCATACCGGAGAAGAACAGAACTTAATAAATTGGTAATTGGATAAAATCTAATTCATCAACTACTCCTGAATCAAATGGTTCTAGAAAAAGTTTAAGTCGATGCCCATTTACCTTGAATAACGTACCTTCGTTTGATTGTAGAGTTACCGCTCCATGTGGTGATGAATTCACAACAGTAAATGGTCCTTTCCATTTGCTTCGCAATTTTTCAAGCCTGAATAATTTAAACCTGGAATTAAAAAGTAATACCTTATCTCCTGGTGCAAACTCCTTCTTTTTAATCCTCTTATCATGCCATCTTTTTGTTTGTTCTTTATAAATCTTTGAATTATGATAGGCCTTTTCTCTCCATTCTTCTAATTCTGATAGTTGCATTTTTCTTTTCTCTCCAGCGGCTTCTAAATCCATGTTCCATCTCTTGATAGCCCAGTGAGATTTATGCTCTAATTCTACGGGTAAATGGCAGGTCTTGCCATATACCAGCTGATATGGTGACATACCTAAGGGTGTCTTGTAAGTCGCATACGGTATGCCCATAGTGCGTCGGTAACCGATCCTTCCACATAGTTCCCATCTCATTTCTTGTTTTTTGAAGAATATTTTTGATTTGTTTGTTTGATGTTTTGCTTGGCCACTTGTCTCGAGGATGATATGGAGTAGCGACATTATGTCGTATTCCATGAGCTTGTAGGTATAAGTGAAACTTCTTGTTAGTGAAATGTGTTCCTCCGTCACTTATAACCATCCTTGGTGTTTCAAATCTTGAAAATATAACCTCTTCAAACATCTTCTTTGAGTATCTTGAATCAGCATTCTTGCATGGCATGGCTTCTACCCACTTGGATACATAGTCAACTGCCACCAAAATATACTCATAATTCCTTGATTTCACAAATGGTCCCATGTAATCTATCTCCCAGACATCAAAGAGCTCTATCTAAAGATTATTGGTGAGTGGCATAGCATCTCTAGCATTGATATTCCCGTGCCTCTGACACGACCCACATCTTCGGATGAAACATTTGGTGTCTTCATACATGGTTGGCCAAAAGAAAACCACTCTACCGATTTTTTGCATGAGTGCGGAATGCCCCATAATGACCTCCATATGGTGATGAATGGCATTTTCGAATGATCTGCATGCCTTCTTCCACTGGTACACATCTTTTGAGTAGCCCATCTGAATAAACCCTAAAAGGTATGGTGGATCCCATATAGGAGTGGAACTTTCATATGGTGGATCCCATATATGGAGACAACTTTCATAAATAAGCTTCCTTTTATTTTCCCCGGTGGTACGTAACTTTGCAACCATAAAGTTAACAATATTCGCGTACCAAAGGGTCCGACTTGGTCACTTTAAACAACATGTCATCTTTTAATGAGTCATTGATAGGTAATTCAGAGGTTCTTTAAAATGCATCCTAGACAAATGATCAGCAACATGGTTTTCTATTCCTTTCCAATCTTTTATTTCCAAATCAAATTCTTGAAGTAATAAGATCCATCTTATCAAGCACGTTTAGCATCTTTCTTAGTGAGCAAATATTTAAGAGCAAAGCATGATCAGTATAAACAATTATTTTAGCTCCAACTAAGTAAGACCTAAATTTATCAATAGCAAAAAAACGACATGACTAAGAGTTCTTTTTCAGTTGTTGCATAATTTAATTGTGCTTATGTCATTGTTTTGCTAGCATAAGCAATTGCATGATGCGTTTTATCTTTTGTTTGTCCTAAAAACTGCTCCTACAAGCATAATCACTAGCATCACACATAATTTCAAAAGGTAAAGACCAATTAGGAGGTCGAATGATTGGTCTTGATGTAAGTGCTTTCTTAAGAATATTAAAGGATTCTAAGCATTCATTATCAAATTCAAAAGATACATCCTTAGCTAATAATCTAGTCATTGGTCTAGCAATATGTGAAAAGGCTCTTATAAATCTACGATAAAAACCACAATGACCAAGAAAGTTTCGGATTCCTTTTATATTAACAGGTAGAGGTAGTTGTTCAATTACTTCAATTTTAGCTTTATCTATCTCTATACCTCTCTCTAACACTAGGTGTCCTAACACTATTCCTTCTCTAACCATAAAATAACATTTTTCCCAGTTGAGGACTAAGTGCTTTTCTTCACATCTTTGCAAAACCCTATCTAGATTTTTTAGATAATCATCAAAAGTTTTTCCATAAACTGAAAAATCATCCATAAAAACTTCCATGATTTCTTCTATCATATCAGAAAATATAGATATCATACATCTTTAAAAAGAAGCGGGTGCATTACATAATCTAAACGACATTCTACGATAAGCATAAGTTCCATAAGGACATGTAAATGTGGTTTTGTTTTGATCATCAGGGTGGATAGGAATTTGGTGATATCCTGAATAGCCATCAAGAAAACAAAAGAAAGAATGATTGGCTAAGCGCTCTAACATCTCGTCAATAAAAGGTAGAGGAAAATGGTCTTTCTTTGTTGCCTTGTTGAGTTTTCTGTAATCTATACACATTCACCATCCAGTGACAGTTCTTTGGGGTATTAATTCATTCTTATTATTTTAGACAACTGTTATTCCTCCCTTTTTAGGTACAACTTGCACAGGGCTTACCCACTCACTATGTGGTACAGGATATATAATTTCTGCATGTAAAAGTTTTAAGACCTCTTTCTTCACAACTTCTCTCATTGCATTTTGAAGTCTACACTGAGGCTCTCTTGAAGGTGTAATTTTGGGATTGGTTGGTATACGATGAGTGCACAGGACAGGGCTAATCCCTTTAAGGTCTTGGAGTGAATAACCAAAAGCAGGACGATGTTTTTCTAAAACAGTAATTAATCTATAAGATTCTTCATCAGAGAGTTTATCACTAATAACCACTGGATAATTTTGATCATTATTTAGAAAAATATACTTAAGACCAGAAGGTAGTGGCTTAAGCTCAATAGGAGTTTTAGGCGGCTCTATCAATTCATCAAGATGTTCGGGATCAATAGGGTCCTCTTCCTCTTCATTAATGAAGAACTGAGTGTCATCCTCTAAATCAGGTTCAACGAATTCATTAAATTCAATGGCTCTAACCTCTTCTATTGGATCTACTTCGGGAAGGGGTTCTACTTTAAATTTTACTGAATGCGTTATAGGTATTGAAAAACTAAATTTCTTCCTAAATTTAATGTTTAATTTGCCACTGTGACCTTTTTGAGGAAGTTTTATCATTGGTAGTCCTATCATTACATCAAAATCCCAAACATCAAAGATATAAAAATTCGGCAAAATTCAGAAATCATTAATGACAATAGAAAGTGCACTTAGAACTCCTAAGCTAGGGATAATATGTCCTGAACAGTTTTTTAACAATTTATTTATAGGAATTAATGGTATGTCTTTTAAGAATTTTTTAGCAAAAGTATATGACATAATGTTGACTTCTACAACTGGGTTGTATAAAGCCTCAAAAGGATATGAATCTACTTGCAACTTTATAGTGACTGTGGGTGAATTAAGGTGAATTACTTCAGAAGATTACTTAGATTCTATTAACCAATCATCACCCAAAATAAACACTAATTCTCTTATCATTTCTCTAAGAAATTTTAAATCATCGGGATGTAAAAGATTAGGATCAAAATCTCTAGATTGTTGGGGTTGAATAATCTTACGATAAAATGTAGTATTTTCATAATCATCAAAGAAATCATCCTTAATTTTTAAACATCCATTCCGAAGTTGGAGTTATCTCCTTCTCCTTAGCTAGTTCAAGTTCTAATTCAACTATAGGTTGAGATGAATCAGGTAAAAGTTCATTTTCAGCTAACAGAGATTCTTCTTCTAACAAATCTTCTTTTTCTTCGGGAAGATCATTTAAAATATTAGTAAGAATAGTTTTAGCATGATCAGCAGTAATATGCATAAATGCTCCACCCGCGGCCAAATTAAGATATTCCTTATTCCTATCATCAAGGCCTAAAAAGAAATATTGTAAAAGTATGGGTTCTGGTAAAACAAGATTAGGTCCAGAATTTACAAAGCCATCAAAACGATCCCAAGCCTTGCCTAGCGATTCATTATCTAATTGTTTAAATCATATAATTTCAAAACGAAGTTTAGCGACTTTTTCTATAGGGAAAAATTTAAGGCAAAAGTCTTTTCGTAATATTTCCCAATCTCCTTGACTACTCCCAACATGTCGATTATACTATTTCTTAGCTCGCCCTGTTAATGAAAACGGAAAGAGTTTCCATCTTAAAGTATCATCAGCCATGCCCTTAATACTTAAACATGAACATGTGTGCTCAAAATCAGTTAAATGGGAATAGGGGTTTTTGCTAGAATTACCAGAAAAATTATGCTCCTGAACTAATTTAATTAATCCCGGGCGTAGCTCATAGCCAGATGATGTAATAGGTTTAGAAGATTCTTTTGGGCTGGAGGTGCGATCCCGATGGTGCTCCATATTGATATAACAGTTGAGATTCGTGTTTCATATTATTTTATTTATTTATTTTTTATTATTATTATTTTTTTCAAGATAAAAGGATAATAATAGATTAAGATAAACTAAAGTCAAAATCAGCAAACCATTCCTCAAACAACGGCGCCAGAAATGCTTGTTGGTATAAATTAACTGCACCCTATATAGTAATTATAATCAGATTATCCACAAGCGCACAGATATATACTAATCAGCACTTCATCAAGATCAACCCGGTTTTAATATCGAACCCAAAGGAACAGCAGTGATTATTGACTAAGTCTATAACTCTTAATCTAAAGGGAGTACAAACAATCTAGAAAACTATCAAGAACGAGGAAATAGCTATTGCACTCTAGTTCCGACAACCGGTAAGCTTTGTATAATATCGTCTAATCGGGCAAGTAACCCGAATAGGAGAAGAAACAGAGTAATCTCCTACCAAGCACCTATAAGCCTATCAATCCTATCAACGGGAAGTGGACTACAGAGGATTCAACGAAGCTATAAAGTCACCTTCGTGAGCTACCACTATCTGGCTAATCAGGGGACATCTACAAGCAACCATAGCCCAGACACCACGTCTATGCTACAAATCACTCCTCCGACCTAGAAGCTACCCAAATTGAAGTACTCAATATAATATGAGTTTCAAACCAAAGAATGAATAAAAACAAGTTGCTTACTTGAATCAGAATGGCGAATATAAAAGTACCTTTAACGGCTCTCGGGGAGGGAGGGCGAATCCGGGGCGAATGACTACGAAGAAGCTCCGATAGGCGGGACTCCTCCGAATCTCTACTCCTCTACTCTATCTCTCTAATCTCTATCTTGATTGCTAGCCTAGATCTAGTGGATATCTATCTAATGCTCTAGCTCTTCAGCTCTTGATCTGGCCTCCTTCAGGGGGGGTCTGGCCCTTTATTTATAGCCCGGTAGGATGGATAGGCGCCGTTGGATCAAACCGACGTAAGGAGGGGCTAAGATGACTCCTCGGAGGCGGTGGAGGAAGACTCCAGAAGGGGGCGGCCAACCCTAACCCTAGGGGGCCGCCCGGCGTGGGGATGGGGCTGGCCGGCCCCACACGGGGGCCCCTCGGGGTCCTGTTGCTTCGGTGTGTTCTAGATGCTTCCCACGTCCCGTTGCGATATTTTCCGTCGCGGATAAGTTTTGTGGCGAAATGCACTTTAATCCCTCTTTTAAGCTTTTCTGGATAATTCCCTAAAAATACACAATTCACCAAAACTCGTGAAAATTATCAATGATAACCCTATTCTAATAGATATTCATGTATGATAAAGGGATATTTGCTAATGAAGATTGTATGTTAAT
>JADLZL010004070.1:0-206682 GCA_015844335.1 Chrysopogon serrulatus
GCTACTCATAGTATTGATAACATGTATATGCATTGAATAGACGATGTAACCAATATCATTCACTCTACTCATAACAGGGGTAAGTCACAAGATAAATAAAATAATAAAGATAATAATAACGAGCCATTAATCAGTCATCTCCTAATGATACTAATCCATCATAGCACTCTAATCATGTCGGTGTTGTCAAATCAATTAATAGAGAAATAATTCCTATGTATTTAAGCGCATGTCAAAGCTACATCAACTAGTGCAAGTACATCTAGATATCATTGTCAAGTTATACTACTATAGTTCCCAAATACATCGGAAAGCAATGTATAGGAAAAGATGAGTACAGGAACCTCCTCTCAACCCGACAATCACACTCTACCAATCCACCGTATGGGGGAAGACCTACAAAGGACTCAATAGGTCTGTCACACCCACGATCTACCTCACTACCCGGCACAACTGGGGATATCCGCAGATAAGCAAATCATCTAGACACCATGTCTACATATTGCCTACCACTCACCATATGATCAACTAGATGAGCGCTATACAAACCAGTGCATGAATATAATAGCAAACCAACTAAACTAGATGTATTGAAGTTCCACAATGAACATAATAATTAAACTAAGATGAAGAACAATGTTGCTAGTAAATATCATCTAACGCAGATAATACAATAAGAAAGAAAAGCTTAAGAACTGTACTGAGACTCTTCTCTTCTTGACAACTTTCAGAATCAAGGCGATTAACACGCCTTTGACTTCCTCTAATCTAGATCTAACTATGCTAAACTATTAACTAGAAGGCTATGAGGAACTAGAACTTGAAGCTCTAGATGACTTGATCTTCAATTGGCTCAACCTTGAATGACTTGAATGAGGTATTGAATGAATTCTAGGGTTTCTAGGGGGAGGTCGGCTCCTTATATAGCCCGGTGGGATGCACGCAGCCGTTTGATCAAACTTCACGTATCAAACCGACTTCACGTAGGGCTAAGATTAATCCTGAAGGCGGTGGAAAAGACTCCCGGAAAGGGGGAGCACCTTCTTCTCACGGGGCCTGGGCCGGCCGACACGAGGTGGCCTCGCCTCTCCTTCGCTCCGGTGTCTTCGGATCCTTCTAGAGTAGTTTGGCGTATTCCGAAGTTTCGGATAATTCCGTGGTGTAGATTTGTAGTTATGCGGTGTTTAAGGGGTTCGGCCCCTGAAAATTGATAAATCACCAAAACTCGTGGAAATTGTTAGATAAACCCCTAGCCTTCTAGATATTGATGTGTGTTTCATGCCTTTCGATATATAAAATGTTGACGCTATCCACCGTCAACACCTATAGACCTTCCTTTGGGAAAATATAAATGACAATATGGTAATACTCCGGGTAAAAAGCTACAATGGTATTTGATTTGTGCGCTTGCAGATAATATTTCTATATTGTTAATGGTGGCATGATTTAATACCACACCTCTTGGTATTATTACTATTGGTATTTTTAACGCCACCGCAATAAATCTCAAATCCCTATCCCACGCAATGACGCTAAAAATATTGGTATTAATTAACTTGCCTTTAGTAACTAGCCACTAGCCTCTTTACCCTTACTCCCAACTATGAAACTCGGTTGTCATCCCCAATTGTAAAGCTAGGAATAAACCTTGGTACTAAATCTTATCATTTTATGTGAGTAGACGAAATAAATAAAGATGAATATAAACTAAGAATGATTCGCAAGCGGACGAGATAATTATACCATTGTAGCATTTTACCTAGAGTATTACCGGGTTGTCATTTATATTGTACCACTTGGGAAGGCATTGCTAAGAAGCTACTTTATAGTATTGATAACATGTATATGTGTATGCATTGAATAGACGATGTAACCATTGTCATACACTCTACTCATAACAGGGGTAAGTCACAAGATAAATAATATGATAAATATAGTAATGCTAATGATAATGAGCCATTAATCAGTCATCTCCTAATGATACTAATTCATCATAGCATTTTAATCATGTCAATGTTATCTATTCAATTAATAGAGAAATAATTCCTAAGTATTTAACTATATGTCAAAGCTACGTCAACTAGTGCAAGTACATCTAGTAATCATTGTCAAGTAATACTACCATAATTCCCAAACACATCGGTGCAATGTACAGGAAAAGATGAGTACAGGAACCTCATGTGTCTAAATACACTCTTAACCTGACAATCCCACTCTACCAATCCACCGTATGGGGGAAGGCCTACAAATGACTCATTGGATCTATCACATCCACGATCTACCTCACTACCCGGTACAACTGGGGATATCCGTAGGTAAGCAAAGTGTTGATGGCTGTTAATGACCAAATTTACCCGTCAACTAACTCTTGAAAGAGGAACATTTGCGATCACCATTATAGACTTAGGGTTTACACTAATGGAATTCCACGAGTTTTGGTGAATCCTTGTTTCTACAGGTACATATCGGAAAAGCTATCAAAAAGGATCAATATGACAGATTACAAGCACCTCAAATGATGAATTAGAATGCACCATTACGAAGAGCTTGTCGAGACGATCAAAACAGACATATCATTTGCCTTTTTTGGAGTTCCGGATGAAAAGATATCAATTCCACAGCGGGGGCTGCACTAGAATACTCCAGAAGGTGCGAGAAGACACCACGCCGAGCGGACGGACATGAAGCGGCCCTGGGCGACCGGCCGATGCGCTACATTGGCCAAACGGGCCGCCGCCCACTGCTCCACCACCTTAGGGTTTCAATCTCAGCCATCCGCCAAAGTCGGTTTGATCCAAGGGCTCATGTTTATCCCACTGGGCCATAAAAGGAGGGCAGGACTCCCCCGGGGGAGGCACTCATTCATTTGCTATTCTCTAAAACCCTAATTGAGAGGTGTCCCTTGAATGGATAACCTCTCGGGGGGCCGCCCATCAAGAGAAGATTAGTCCTCTCTAGGAGGGGCCGACCATCAAGAGAAGATTAGCCCTCTCTAGGATCTAGTCTTTAGATAATAGTGAGATGGAGAGTAAGGGAAGAGTTAGAAGAAGGTGCCGGCCTGTCGGTGCCCTCTCTACGGCTTGTACTTTGGCGGGATCAAGCTCTCCTTGAGCTTGCTCCTAGGATGTCTCTGGTGATCAACTTCTAATGCGAGTAAGTTCTATGCCTTTATTGTTTATCTGATTCACGACTCTCTTTGAGTGCTTTATTCCTGTTCAAGAGGGATTAGAGTATTATCGTAGGTGTAAGCATGGTGCTTAGGCTTATGATAATAGTGGCTACACCCTATATTCCGGTGGTGGTCAGGAGTGATAGCCCTGTTATCCACCTCCCATCTGTAGGCCAAGTAGGACGCGTTTGCTAAGGAGATCAATATCCTATGTCGGTGCCCCTCCTTATGTAATGTCCCCAGTTAGCAATAGAAGACATAGGCTTGCCCAAGTTAGAAGGAGAAAACAATAGTTATCCTCTCTACTCTCCTATTATCATCAACCTTGATTGCTGCTCTCAACCACATTAATTGTCGCCCTAGTTCTACCTTAGTGCTATCTTAATCTATTCTCTACCTTCACCTTATTGTTACCCCTAGTTAAGTTAGACCGTAGTTGAGCTCACACGTTTCTCAGTGGAACGAAACCTGGAATACTTCTGGGATAAAGCTACAATGGTATCCGTGCGCTTGCGGATCATTCGGTGGGCGTTAACAGATATCAACAGCCTTTTTGGCGTCGTTGCCGGGGAAACGGTTTGCTGAGTTGACTATGAACCTAGCTTAACTTTTCTTTTTCTTTTATCCTTTTCCTTTTTATCCTTCTTTATTTTCCTTTACTCTATCCTTCTTTCTTTCATTCTTTTCCTTTTGACTTTTGGTTTAGCATGAGTCACACTCCTATCAATCAATATGCTAAACCCACGAGCGCAAGCTTTAGGCCACTAGAATCTTCAGAGCCTATCTTAGCACCTGGTTATGAGTTGCGTCCATGTTGGGTAGACTTTGTCTAAAAATAATCCTTCTCAGGAGAAGGCGATGAAAACCCATACTTACACCTACGGGAATTCTTACTGAGATGTGCATGCTTTCGCATTGCTGGCTTGTCTGATAAGACATTACAATGGAAGCTCTTTCCGTTCTCTTTAACGGGAAAGCTAAACATTGGTACAACAAAACCATAGGAAGTATGCAAGGAGATTGAGAATTGCTATGTTCTAAATTTCAAACCAATTTCTTTCCCATCTCTAAGGTGATTGATCTTCGGGAAGAGGTTCTACGCTTTAAACAGCTAGAGGAGGAATCTCTAGAAACATCATGGGATCGCGTTAATGATCTCCTCACTACAGTGCCCCCGACCTTTCCATTCTAGACCCAGTGTTGTTTCAACACTTTTACTTAGGCCTTAGTAAGGATTCTACGCAGTTCCTTGATATAGTTACTAGAGGATCTTTTCTTCATGTGATTTGGTAGTGAAGCAAGATCTTTGCTTGATAAACTTTGTGGAAGGACTCTTTGCCCTAACATCCATTATGAGCGCCCGAGAAAAGAGAAGGAATTGTTTCTAGACAAGAGGAAGTTTTGATAACTAAATCACACTTATTTCAATCCCATAATTTAGCTATCGGTCTCGAACCATCTACATTCCAAAACCCACCAAGGGAAGAAGAAATTCAACCCTTAGAAAATCCCTCGATGTCGGGGAAGAGCCTAAACTTCGGTTCTATAAGAGACCTTCGAGTGAATACAACTTAAATCCTCTCAAGAAGGAATCTCTTAGAAAGCATCCTCTTTAGAAAGAATTCAAGGATGGCATGTCTAATGATGCCATAGAAGGAGAGCCAAGTCAATTTGATTCTAATCCTATCTTCTCTCCTTCTATGCCCAAATTAGGTGTCTTACATGAACCCATCTCAAAACTCATCCTTGACCCCAAAGAATTCTCTGACACTTGTTCTCCTAAGTCTCATGATGACCATAGAGATCCACTGAGACACATAGAACGTAGGAATCATGAAGGATTCAAGGATGACCAAAAAGTATTACAACAATGGCTGGAATATGTAGAATAGATAGACAACAAAGAAGCCTTAATTGAATCCAGCCTAGGCCTAGATCCAAATGATAAACTTATGACTCATCTAAGTTTGGAGGAGGCCATTGATGAGACTAACTTGAGAGCCACAAATCCCAAGAAGATCCTGGACAATAATATGATTGATGAATGTCATAGGCATGAAATGAAGGATACAATTTTCACCTATAGATATTCATAAAGAATTAATCACCCTTGAAGATTGGTAAGGAAGATGACATCAATAAGCATGGAAGCTACTTCAAAAAGACCTCATCAAAGCTATGCTCATATGACACATCTCCTGAATCTCTTGGTCTCTCTACCATGATCACACATGAGATCTTCAACCCCCTTATACATCCTGTCCATAAAAACTTTAAAAGGGTGGTTGTAGATGCATATGTTTATCATAAACATTGCAGATCTCGATGTGCGGATCTTGAGGTAGGTAGATAAAGATTGGTGTTGGAGGGGAAACCACTTCACCATCTTGAAGCATGATTTTGAGGTTTCCCAACAATGAGCTTTTGACCAAGAACTAGCTCTTTCGGTAGACAACATGAACATATTCCTTTTGCTGAACTGCCCTTATGAATTGAGTATAGAGAAGTAATTGTGAAAATATTCCTTCGGATATTCTTGTCACTAATCTTTTCAGGTTAAAATAAGAAGAATGAAGGATGATGATGAAAGGTATGTCTAACCAATTATCTAGCAACATCACACCCAAACTTGATCTTGTCTTGCAAGAACTCAAGTGTGGGGGAGATGCTTCTTTGCAAAATCACATGCCATGTTGCTAATCTTGGTTATCTCTACCTTTAAGCCATACTCAACTTGCCATATAACAATCATGCTCTTTCATCTCTACTTGAATAATGAATCTCTATAATGCTTCCATTTACCTTTGCTTGCTATAGTATGCTTAAGGTTTGGAGTATGATCACATATCTTTTAAATGAAGCATGGTGCTTAGTTTAGAAGTGTTGATCTTACTTCCAAAGGCTTTTAAATTAAGCGTGGTGCTTAGGTTAAAACACCTTTCTAAATTAAATTAGACGTGGTGTCTCGGGTTAGTTCTTGAACTGAAAGTATGCTTTAGTAGACAATTTGAATATTTTGTTGGACTAACCCCTGCAGGCAATTCTCAAATCCAACTGGGTAAGTCAAGAGATGAATTCAAATTAGAGATGAAGCAAGGCGCATGACGAACTCAATAACTTTGCACATTGAAGACACAGCTCATTCATCATTGATGGAAGAACTGTAAATATCAACGATCATTCACTTTGTCTTCAATTTGCAAGTTACCTTTGCCTTAAACCATGCTTGCATAAAATATGAGAACCCATCTTTCTAATTAATGCACATGATTTAGAGACAGCAATCCCCTCATTTGAATTAGTATATTCCTTCGGGAATATGTTGTCCATTAATCATGTGCAGGCATGAAACAAAGATTGAGATAGAAATCCAAAATGGCAAAGAGCAAAAAGATGGCATGACAAAAAGAGCACCATCTAGGAACAAGAGGAACTATGAACCAAGATGTGAGGTTGACCAAACAAGAAAAGCATCAAGGAAAAACAAAAGGACCATCAAGAATCATCTACTCTTCATCACATGGTGTCATCGTGCTCCAATGATGAAGGTAACATCCAAAGATAAATGGTCACTACTTAAAAGTTTCTCCTTGATTACGATATGAACATAAACAAAATACCTAACATGTTTGAGTAACAATCATCAAAGATAAATCCTGATTAACTCAAAATGTTTAGTTCTTTAAACTTGTTTATAGCATCACTATCTTGACCTCTCTTAACCATATGAGCTAAAAACTTGCACACCTTATGCTTGGAAGATGATAGTCATGATCATATAAAGACCGACACATCATGTACGGATAGACAATCCTTCCTTGGGTTAAGCACTTCAACTCTTGTAGCCTAATGAACTTAAATGTTACATTTTTTTGCTCAATCTTCTAATCCTATCTCTCATGATAATGTTGAACAAAGCACATAACATCAACTCCATATTGTTCAATGTGACTAAGGACTAGAGATGTGGAATAGAAGTTTTGGTTACGCTAGTGTTTTTCCACCCGGTAGAGCCCATGCACTTGATCTCTACCTTGTCTTTATGAGCAGGACACACTTTAAGCGAAGTGTGGGGAGTCAATTCCTACTTTGTACAAGTGGAGGTCCTGGACTGTCAAAGCAAAATCAAATCTCAAAATCAAGACGAGTTAGGTAGAAGAAGGTGACACATCATAAAAGGGCATCATCATAGAAATCTTTGTCTTTGCTTAGAAGAGCAAGCTTGGAGAAGAAGCACTACCATGTACCTTGACCAAAGAAACTCCAATTGTGTCAACACTGGAGGAATCAACAAGAAGGGAGAAGTCATGTCCGGAAGAGTTTAAAATCCGAACCCTTGCCGTGAGGTAACATCGGTACTTATCCATATTTACTTTCTTGCATTGCATGAGTTATTTTCTCTTTAGCATATTTACTTTTTTGCATTAGCATTGCATTGGAAAAAATATAATAAAAATAAATTTGCATTTATCTTGTTAGATAACTCATGCATTATAAAACTTGAAGCCCCATGTGAATAGTTCTATGGTATGTAAAGCCCGTAGGAGTCTTTACCGTGGTGGCATAAAAATAACAAAAATAATCATGCATATATATTTTCTTTTTCTGCATAATAAAAATAGAAAATCCAAAAATAATCATTGAGCATCTTGCTGCATTGTATATATTGTAACAACCTTTGAAAACCTCTCACAACAACCAGTCCACAAAACGGCTAATCACAACTGCTTACCCTAATCCGTTCCACAAGTTTTGGTGTTTTGTGAGATATTTGCTGCAGGATGACTCTAAGAGCTAGTCCACCTAGGAATCTTCATCGACATAACTTCGAAGTACACCCTCTCAACACACGCCTAATCTTTGTGTGGAGGAAGCAACTTCTTGTTGGATGGGATCGAGATTCTGGCTACACTTGCTCTTGTAAGCATGAGCACCACCGCGAGGATCTGCTCGCCTTCAATGCTCAACCACGATAACAACAACCGGCTTTGGGGAAGGCATCCCCTAGGTACCCGTGTAAGTGTACCTATGCGATTATCGAGTCAGTCATAAAAATAAAAAAATATAAAAAATATGTGGACACATGAAGGTCCATGCTTTCCATGCTTTTTAGAGTCTTATATAGTAGGAGTCTTAAAATAAAAAACAAATAAAAATGTTTGTCTAGATAGAGTCAATAAATAGGCAAGCCCTTAAGATGATCTTTAAAGATGAAAATGGTGAAAAGTTGCTCTATCATAATAGCTTCTAAGTGCCTAGTGTTTAGACATAGGTTTTCCCGAGTTTTGGCTTTAACTTGTTTTGACATGAAGATTTGCTCGAGCTTGAAACTTGTGGGTTGCATATACTTGAACTAAGTCTAGGTACTTGATCGATCCGATTGAGAAAGTCCGAAAGTGCTATCTATCTTGTTCTCGAGTGACACTAAAGTTCGGAGATTTATCTTTTGAAAAATACAAAAGCCTTACATGATGAGTTACTATATGACAAAGCTTACATTCCCACCGAGCCAAACATGATGAGATAGGCTAGATAAGCTTCCACATATATCTTCGCTTCTCTTGCATTGAGTTTTATCAACCTTTGTAACCCTTGTGAGAGATTTATCATACTTTTGAATCAAGATCCACTTACACTCCACCTTCATATGCACTACTCTACACTAGAGTAGGCGCAACAATTTGCCATTCCATCTACACCCATCTAAAAATGTTTTGCTCCTACACTGGGGGAGAACACCAAAAATATTTCCATTAGATAGCCACCCAATAAATGCTCCATGTTCTTGTCGCTATCTCTCAAAAATCTTTTGTGCCAAAAGAAGTGTTATGAGCTATGCAAAAGTTATCATGAAAAAAAAAGAGATAAACTAAGAGAGTTGAAAAAAATGGACAAGTATCCAAGAGCAATGGGTACTTCGATGCCCGCCTCCCTAATGAAAAAAAAAAAATAAGATAGCTCATACTCTCGGCTAAGTTCCAAATTCCAAAAAGAGAGATATGTCTTCAAGGAGCATAGTAGAATTAGGTTCCACCACATATCCACCATATCCTTACACTTGCACATCTTGATTCGATTGTATGACTTGTTTCTTCGTGGATCCATTATTTAACTTTACAACATGTGCATTACAAATTTGCTCTTTCAAGTTCTCTCCTTACCTATGAGCTCCATATAAGCCTTAGTTATAGGATGAAAAGAAAGGCAACTATCACTACTGCCTTGGTGAGAATCCACAAATACCACGCATTATCGAGAGACTTGAGAGTGTCATACATGGGAAACTCTGAGTTTTATTTGAAAACCTCTAAAAACTCCAGAATGATAGTTGAACAAAGAGCTTGTGACATAGTGCTTGGCTAGATTTTTGTCTTTCGATTGCTCAAGACTAAAGTAAGAGCCGATAAGCCCCATGGTCAAAGGTAACATGAGTAAGTTTAAAAGGCAGCTCGCTTATTGCTTAAGCTTGAGGAGAATTTTTTGTCTAAATGCAGGTATACTTCGAGGAGTTACATCGAGATGGTTACAATGCTTAAACTTATACATATCTTTTGATAACTTTTCGAGCTTAGCTTTGCTATGGGACTAGCAAAGGTTAAGTGTGGGGGGTGTTGTTGACGAATCGTTAATGACTAAATTTACGATCAACTAACTCTTGAAAGAGGAACATTTGCGATCACCAATATAGACTTAAGGTTTACACTAACGGAATTCCACGTGTTTTGGTGAATCCTTATTTCTACAGTACATATCAGAAAAGCTATCAAAAAGGATTAATATGACAGATTACAAGCACCTCAAACAATGAATTGAATGCACCATTGCGAAGAGCTCGTCGAGACGATCAAAAACGCAACATATCATTTGCCTTTTTGGGCTTTCGGATGAAAAGATATCAATTCCACAATGGGGCCGCACTACAAGACTCCGAAGGCGCGAGAAGACACCACGCCGAAGCGGACCATGAGCGGCCCCGAGCGAGCGGCCGATCCGGCCTGGGCCGGCTCGGCCCCGACCGGCCGGTTCCGATGCACTCTGGGGGCCAAACGGGCCCGGCCGCCCACGTGCTCCACCGCCTTAGGGTTTCAATCTCGACCATCCGCCAAAGTCGGTTTGATCCAAGGGCTCACGTTCATCCCACCGGGCTATAAAAAGGAGGGGGACCCCGGGAGGCACTCATTCATTTGCTATTCTCGAAACCCTAATTGAGAGGTGTCTCTTGAATGGATAACCTCTCGGGGGCCGACCATCAAGAGAAGATTAGTCCTCTCTAGGATCTTGTCTTTAGATAATAGTGAGATGGAGAGTGCGGGAAGAGTTAGAAGGAGGTGCCGGCCTGTCGGTGCCCTCTCTACGGCTTGTATCTTGGCGGGATCAAGCTCTACTTGAGCTTGCTCCTGGGATGTCTCTGGTGATCAACTTTTAATGCAAGTAAGTTCTATGCCTTTATTGTTTATCTGGATCACGACTCTCTTTGAGTGCTTTATTCCTGTTCTAGAGGGATTAGAGTATTATCGTAGGTGTAAGCATGGTGCTTAGACTTAGGATAATCGTGGATGCACCCTATATTCTGGTGGTGGTCAGGAGTGACAGCCCTGTTATCCACCTTCAGTCCGTAGGCCAAGTAGGACGCGGTTACTAAGGAGATCAACATCCTATGTCGGTGTGCCTCCTTATGTAATGTCTCCAGTTAGCAATAGAAGACATAGGCTTGCCTAAGTTAGAAGGAGAAAACTATAGTTATCCTCTCTACTCTCCTATTATCATCAACCTTGATTGCTGCTCTCAACCACATTAATTGTCGCCCTAGTTCTACCATAGTGCTATCTTAATCTATTCTCTACCTTCACCTTATTGTTACCCCTAGTTAAGTTAGACCGTAGTTGAGCTCACACGTTTCTCAGTGGAACGAAACCTAGAATACTTCTGGGATAAAGCTACAACGGTATCCGTGCGTTTGCGAATTATTCAGTGGGCGTTAACAGATATCAACACAAAGCATCTAGACACCATGTCTATATATTGCCTACCACTCACCATATGATCAACTAGATGAGCGCTATACGAACCAATGCATGAATATAATAGCAAACCAACTAAACTAGATGTATTGAAATAGACAATGAACATAATAATTAAACTAAGATGAAGAACAATGTTGCTAGTAAATATCGTACAAACGCTAGATAATAATACAATAAGAAAGAAGAGAGCAGAAGTATACCGAACTCTTCTCTTCTTTACAACTTCCGAAATCCAAAACCGATTAACGCGCCTTGACTCCCTCTAATCTAGATCTAACTAGGCTAAACTATGAACTAGAAGGCTATGAGGAACTAGAACTTGAAGCTCTAGATGACTTGATCTTCAACTGGCTCTATCTTGAATGACTTGAATGAGGTATTGAATGAATTAGGGTTTTCTAGGGGGGTTTGGCTCTGCTTATATAACCCGGTGGGATGCACGATAGCCGTTTGATCAAATCGACTTCACATAGGACTGAAATTGATCCTCAAAGGTGGTGAAAGAAGACTCTAGAAGGAGGGAGACCCTTCCCCTCATAGGGGGCCAGCCGTCCCGATAGGTGGGGCTAGGGCGGCCCCACCCGGAATCCTCTCGTGCTCCCTTTTGCTCCGGTGTCTTCCGGATTCTTCTAGGGTAGTTTGGCGTATTCTTGAGGTGTGAATAATTTCGTGGTATAGATTTGTAGTTATACCCTTTTTTGTGTTTTTCGGTTTAATACCGGAAATTGGTAAATCACCAAACTCGTGGCAAGAGTTAGATAAAACCCTAGCTTTCTAGATATTGATGTGTGTTTTATGCCTTTGATATATAAAAAGTTGATGCTATCCACCATCAACAACTCCCCCAAGCTTACCTTTTGCTAGTCCCTTAGCAAAACCTAGAGTTGGACCAGGAGTTGCTTCAATGCTTTTGTTCTAACAAGTACAAATGCTCTCAAACAAAAATTTTCCTCTAGATAAGACAAAATTTGCTCTAACTTCTAAACTCACCCATATTACCTTTAACCATGGAGCTTTTAACCTTCACATGGGTCTTAAGTAATTGAAAGACAGAACAATCAAGTCAAGCACCATGTCTCAAATTCTTTACTCAACTAATATTCTAGAGTTTTGCAAATTTTCACAATAAAAACTCGAGTTTAATTGTATGACACCCTCAAGTCTCTCAAAGTATGTGGTATTTGTGGATCTTCTTGAGGCATCAATGATGTTATTGCCATCCTAGTTCTAGCAATTATAGTGGAATTTATAGGAGTGGCATAAAACAAGGATAAGCTTATTTGCAATTCATATATTGTAAAGTCAAACAATGGATCTATAGAGAATCAAGTTATACAATCAAACCAAGATGTGCATGTGTGTGGAATATGGTGGATAGGTGTATATGTGGTGGCTAATCTTAATTCTACTTTTACTCTTTAAAATAAATCTCTCCTCTTTCTTAGACTTTAAGAACTTTTTAGGAAAAATATGGGCTATCTTTATTCTTTCTTTCTTTCTTTTCTCTCTTTTTCTCTTTTCTCTTTTTTTCAATGGGAGGCGGGTATCTGAGTACTGTTGACACCTCTTAATGTTATTTCTAGCAACGGCGCTAAAAATGCTTGTAAGCAGAGCATCGCTACTAGAGTGCCAAGTTGTCATCCCCAGCATAACACCAAGGGGTGCGGTATTAAATCATGCCACCATTTAGAATATAGAAATAGTATCCGCAAGTGTACAGATCCAATACCATTGTAGCATTTTACCCGGAGTATTACGGGTTGTCATTTATATTTTTCCAAAGGAAGGTCTACATGGCTCTTGTGTAAAGGTAGCGTGTTAACCTAAGTGTAATGGATAGGCATAACCACGTCCTCACTACTCAATATAGGGATAAGTCACAAGATAAATGATAAGATAAGTATATAATCATCAGCATAAACAGATAGAGACTCCTAACTACATCATTAGGGTTACTAGTAGAACATCAAAAGATATTCCTGTGTTATTCCTAGCTACATGTCAATGCATATCATGGTTAGTGCAGTACACTTAGTAGTCATAGCTAAGGTTAGTATTATATCCATTCATAGTGGACATACTAGAAAAGTTTGAGAACATAGCACGCTCTTTCTTCGTACAAAAGTCCTCTTTGTGCCTATAAACGGGGTTTGGACTACATAGGACTCAACAGATTGTGACACCCGCGATCTACCAAGCCCGGCCTATAGGGTGCAAGATAAACAATGTATAAGCACCAAGCTTACACAATGTTTACCACTCACCCAACGATCAATTAGATGAGCGCTATACGAACCTATGAATAGGTACAATGTCAATCGAGCTATACTAAGCATATAACCACAATAGACAAAGAACAATATAACTATAAATATAAGTAGATAAGTATTCATCAATTCAATTGTAGCAATCATATAACTATACAATGAAAGAGAACAAAGACGAGAGGAGGTAAGTACTATACCAAATCCAAGCTCTTGATGGCTCCGGAATCCAAGCCTTCGCTTGCCTCCCTCTAGTTCTAACTAGCTGGGCTAAGGAGCTCTGATTAGGGTTTCTGGCTGATGATCGGACTTCGAATGAGGAATGAATGAATGTGCCCCCTCCAGGGGGGTCCTGCCCTCCTTTTATAGCCCTAGGCGATGATTGTGAGCCATCGGATGAAACCGACTTTGACATGCGGCTGAGATTGACCCTCAAAGGCGGTGGAGCGAACCGGCGAACCAGGCCACGATGGGCGACCGGGCCCCGGGCCGACCGGCCCGGTTTGGGGTGGGACGGGCCGGTCCGACCTGGTGGCCGCTGGCCCCCGGCTCGGCGTGGTGCCTTCTCGTCTCTTCTAGATTCTTTCTGTGTTACCGCGGTGTCCATTTTCCTGTTCTATGTTCTGATAAGCTCTCGTGGTTGCGTCTTTTCCAGTTTACGCCTGCAAAAACCGTGAAACACCAAAACTCATGGAATTCTGTCAGTGTAAACCCTATATCTACTTTGGTGATCACAATTGCATCCTTTTCCATGGCTAGTTGACGGTTGGTTTCGTACAATAACGACCGTCAACAACTCCCCTAAGCTTAACCTTTCCTAGTCCCTTAGCAAAGAAAACTTAGAAAAAGTTATTGTAAGATATCTATGTGTTTAAGCATTGTAGCCATCTCGGAGCAACTCTCTAGAAGTATACCTGCAGTTAGATAGAAATTCTCCTCCAAGTTATGCAATAACTGAGCCGACTTTCAAACTTACCCATATTACCTTTGACTGTGGGGCTTATTAGCTCTTTCTTGGGTCTTGAGTACTTTGATGACAGTAAAGATCTCATCTAAGCACTATGTCTCAAGCTCTTCGATCATTTATCATTCTAGAGTTTTTAGAGGTTTCAAATAAAACTCAGAGCTTCCCCATGTATGACACTCTCAAGTCTCTCAATATATATGGTATTTATGGATTCTCACCAAGGCAGTGATGATGGTTGCCTTTCTTTTCATCCTGTAACTAAAGCTTATGTGGAGCTCATTGGTAAGGACAAAACGTGAAAGAACAAACTTGTAATGCATGTGTTGTAAAGTCAAACAATGGATCCATGGAGAAACAAGTCATGCAGTCGAATCAAGATGTATAGGTGGATGGATATGGTGGATATATGGTGGAACCTAATTCTCCTCAGCTCCTTGGATGCCTACCTCTCCTTTTGAACTTTGAAAACTGGCCAGAGGTTATGAGCTATCTTTTCCTTTTCTTTTTCTCAGGGAGTTGGGCGTCTAAGTACCCATAGTTTTAGCACTGGGACACTTGTCCATTTTTTTCTTCTCCCTTCTCTCTTTTTTTCAAATATCTTTTTGCATAGCTCATAGCACTCCTTTGGGCCTTGATAGGATTTAGAGAGATAACAACAGGAACTTGAAGCATTTATTGGGCGGCTAACCTAATGGAATATTTTGGAATGAATGTAGGTGGAATGGCATGTTGTTGCGCCTACTCCAGTGTAGAGTAGTGCATATGGAGGTGGATCTTGATTCAAGAGCATGACAAATTTCTCACCAGGGTCACAAAGGTTGATAAAACTCAATGTAAGACAAGCAGCATATATGTGGAAGTTTAACTAGCCTATCTCATCATGTTTGGCTCTAGTGGGAATGTAAGCTTTGTCATATAGGAACTCATCATGTTTTTGCATTTTTCAAAAGATAACTCTCCGAACTCTAGTGTCACTTAGAACAAGATAGATAGCAGCTCGGACTTTCTCAATCTTATCAATCGGTACCTAGACTAAGTTCAAGCATATGCAACCCATAAGTTTCGTGCTCGAGCAAATTCTCATGTCAACACAGCTTGGAGCTAAAACTTGGGAAAACTTTTGTCTAAACTCTAGGCATTTTAGAGGTGTTGTAATGAGCAAAATTTTATCATTATTTTAAATCATCTCAAGAGCTTCCTTTTTATTGACTCTAGACAGGACAAACATTTTTATTTGGTTTTTTTCGTTTTTCAATGACTTATACTATATAAGACTCTAAAGACTCTAAGGACTCTAAAAAGCATGGACCTTCATGTGTCCATATATTTTTGGTATTTTTAGGTTTTCTTATGATACTATGGTGAACCTTCATGTGCTCACATATTTTTGGTATTTTAATTTTTATGACTGACTCGATAATAGTGTAGGTACAATTATTCTGGGTACCTAGGGGATGCCTTCCCCCAAGCTGGTTGTTGTCGTGGTTGAGCAATTGAAGCCGAAAGCAGCCCCTCTCGATGAAGCTCATACTTGCAAGAGCTGGTGTAGCCGGGAACCTTCATCTTATCCAACAAGAAGTTACTTCCTTCACAATGCTGGTTAGCCGTGTGTAGGGAAGGTGTACTTCGAGTGATGTAGATGATGATTTCTAGGTGGACTACCTCTTAGAGTCATCCTGCAAGCAAAACATCTCACAAAACATCAAAACTCATGGAACGGATTAGGATAAACAGTTAGCCGCTTTTGCTTAACCGGGTTGTTGTGAGAGATTTTCAAAGTGCAAAGAAGACGCACAATGATTATTTTTTGATTTTCTTTTGTATCAAATGTAAAGGAAATATGCATGCTAATTTTTATTTTTATTTTTAGGCCACCACAAAGGAACACTCCTTTAGCTTGCAATGCAGGTATGTCACATGGGTCTTTGAGGTTAAATATTTTTGTGATTTTCTATAAAGATGATGAAACTAACTTTGAATCAAAAGTGCAAGAAAGTAAATGGATAACTACCATTGTTACCTTATGGCAAGGGTTCAGTTTAGAGTCCTCGGGACAAGACTTCTCGCCGCGGACTCGGGTGCTTCATCGGATCCCGAGGATGGGGACCCCGATGTTGGACCTCCCGGTGATAATAACTCAGTTGAGGAGGTTACCTTTTCTTTCCATACCTTTGTAGGTTGTTGCTTTGGTGTTGTAGGTTCTTCTTTAATTGCCTTCTCCTCAACATTGCTCTTTTGAGAGCGATTCCTCCGGCGCTGACGTCTCCTCTTGGACAAGGTGAAAGCTGTTAATCCAGGAGAGTTATAATCTTTAAAATGACAGTGTACCGTCTCTCCTGGGAATTGGAAGTGGACTTGGCCTGATCCATTGTAGATGATGGCATTGGTAGTGCTGAGGAACGGCCTCCCAAGGATGATGGGTGTCTCATCTTCTTCTCCCATGTCCACTATCATGAAGTCGGTCGGGACGTAGTGAGTATGGATTTTGACCATGATGTCTCTTGCTACTCCCTCCGGAAATCTCGCTGTGTTGTCCGCCAAACCGCAAAATGCATATAGGTAGGGTATAGAGGTGTATCGAATAGTAAGTCATATACCTTTTTGGACATGATATTGACAGCTGATCCGGTGTCGCAGAAAGCATTGTAGAAGGATGAAAGGACCTAATTGGCCTAGAGGGGGTGAATAATAGGCTCTTTTCGATTCCTGAAATTCACAAACTCAAATTGCGGAAGTTAAATGCTAACCCGGAAGTTCCGGTGGTTTGGAGTAGAAGTTCCGGTGCTAGACCGAGACTTCTATTACAAACCAACTAGAACTTCGGTGTCCTAAAGCTAGGTAAATGAGTAAATGAGTTGTGATTTCAACTATACAAATTACCACACCCTTTGGGAAGCACCTCTTTGAATGAGTTCTTCTTTCTACAATAAAATATGCAATAGATAGAACAAAGAACACAATAACAAGGGTAGTCGGCTACCACCACAACAAGCACGCGGGACACAAGATTTATCCCGAGGTTCGGCTTTCCCCACAAAGGAGTGCCTACGGCCCTCGTTGTTGAGGTGGCCACTAAGGCCCGACCACTTAGGTCACCTCCCTTAAGCAACCACAAAGGAAAACTTGAGATATCCACTAAGATGAAGGGTAATACAAACGCTTGGGGTGCCCTCACAAGTAAATCAACACGGGCAACCACGAAGAACGCCTAGCCGGGCTAGGGTTCCAAGAACCCAAGAGTAATAAACACAAAACCAACCGGCAAGACGAGGAACCCAAGTGCTCAAGTCGAAGGTCGATGCTCCCCGCTCTCAAATCTCACGCCCCTAGCTCAAACAATCGAAGATTGAAGCTTGGAAGCAAGGGGAGAGAAAGAGTGGGTGAGTCAAAGCTTGGGGGAGGATGTGTGAACAGTAAATCAATGTGATGCCCCGGCGAATCGGTTAGAAACGGAGCTCAAAAGTATATATACTTCGGCCTCAGAAGGCCTACCGGAAGTTCCGTGGAGCCCCACCGGAAGTTCCGGCCAAGGTGGATCGACCGTGGCCGAGATCCGGCGAGACTCGGCCGACCGAACTTCGGTCACCGACCGAACTTCCTGGCGAGGCAGCCGGTGCGGCGCCGTTGTAGAATCGCTTCCGGCCTCGACCGAAGCCTCCGCTGGCGGAACTTCCGGCCAGGGACGGAACTTCCGCTTAGGCCAAAAGCCCAAAGAGCCGCGCCGCGAGGAAGGGCTTCGGTCGGCCGCGGGGCTTCCGTCCCGCCGAAAGTTCCGCCGGGAGACCGACTTCCTGGGCCAAATCTGCGTAAACAACACAAACCTTCTACGAGCGCCATGAGTGAACCGGGTGTCTCTCAAACTACACTAAAGCATCGACATGAGCACTTTTGTTCCCCATCTAGCTAGTTAATTTTGTATCCTCTTGATAGTACGGCATATCCTACGACTCAAATCAAAAATAGAATGTGAGTGAATCACTTGAGCCGAATCGCCGTTTGTCCATAAAATTTAGGGTGCAATCATTCACCGAATTCTTTCGTTTAAATACACCATTGACTAACACACGTGGATATCACTTGATGAACATGTTAGTCGCTAATTTGATTGTCATTAATTATCCAAAACCCACACCTAGGGGCGAATGCACTAACAAACTCCCCCTTTTTGGTAATTGATGACAACCAACTTAGGCTTATATATGATAGAAAGAATTTGTACTTTTGAATTCCAAAATTTAAGACAAGCTCCCCCTTGGTGTATGCATAGGATTTGAATTTCAACATCTTGAGTGAAATCAAGATGACATACACTAGAGAGGCTCCCCTAAATTTTGCAATCCGTGGGGGTGCCTAAGAGTGTGTGACAATAAAACCGTGATGCATATGACATGGTATATCACAAGAATAAAGTGAAAGAATATGAATGGTTATGGTAGAAAGAAAAGGACTTAACCAACATAACCATTCTAAAGACCACAATCACCATCACAATATCACATAAAAAACATCACATGATGATAAACATAAAGAGTTTTTAACCTACAATCATCCACCACACACAAATAGTTCAAGTTCTACCACATAGTTCACCTCACGAGATAAGAGTTATTACAGACCAAAATTTTAACTAACCCTATTACATCATGAATAAGTTTAACACTCCCCTTTGGCATCAAATGCCAAAAAGGGTAGGCTTCGAGAAAGCAAAAGGGGCAAAGCAACATGCACTACGCGTCACCAAAGAAGCCATGGGTCGAGGAAGGACCAGCTCGTGGATCGCCACCACCAAAAGCGGGAGCACCAGAAAGAGACGACCTCGTGACGCCATCACCGCACCAAAGAAGTCCCGATAAGAGGCGCCAGCTTTCGGTGTCCTCCATGGTGTAACCGGCAGGAAGCCCACCACCAAAAGAAGGATCATAAGCGGTGAAGGAAGGGTCCCGCTGCCGCCGCTGGCTGATCACCGTGATCAAACTCATGCCCACCATGCATAGCATCAAACTCAAAGATATGGGTCCCGGAAATCTCGAAGTGGAGATGCGGAGAGAGATCGGCTTTCTCCTCAAGGCAACGAAGACCAAGGAGATAAGTTAGAATAGAATAAAAATATCCAAAAATTTAAAAAATAAAAATTCAATCTATCCAAAACAATGCATTTAAAAATCCTAAAATCTAGTTTAAACTTAGAAATTCATACAAAATTTTTTAGCTCAAAAAATTATGAGACTATTTTTTTTTTCAAAAATCATGCTTTATCTTACGATACCTAGCTTGAAAGTGTTTGAATCTTGATGGCACTACTTGTGTTGTTAGGATGATCAACATCGACTAATTATAATAGATAATAGGCGTAACACCCTGCCCCGGGAAACGACTAAGATCCACTCAACATACTAGAGTAACTCAGCCATTCGGCCCAGCCCACTAGACTGGCCCAGCTTGGCCCATTTAGCACGGTGTCAGAATAGGAGCTTCTACTCGCAAATAAGCACCAAAATGAGTCAATCAAGGTTCAAACAATTCCAAGCTAGACACCATAACATAGAACATGAATTTAGAAGAAAAGTCCTAGTTTCATACTTTCTCAAGCTAAAAGAATTTTTCTAAGATTATTAAAACAGTTTTTAGGGTTTTAATTGCATTATTTTTTTCTTGTAAAAATATATTTAGATAATTGTTAACTTCTTATGACTTTTTTATTAAATACTTTTGTTCTAATTTACCTCCTTGAACTTTTAACTAAGTTCGATTTATCGCTTTGATATGGTGCTAGATCAATAAAACCACCATCAAAACCGTTCTCAGTGCAAAAAGTGAACGGTTTTTAAAAATTGAGGGTTTGTTAAAAATACTGGTTTTTGCAAATTATTAGGAAGAAAAATCGGATAAGCATGATAGCCGATGGGATTTTTGTTCTTTAGAAAATCAGGCCTCGTAGGAACTTTGCAGGCCTGCAGCCTGATTCAAATGAGCGCCCACACAGCCTTCCAGGGTCCACCACAGAATGGCCTCAGTTATTCTGCACTTCTGCTAGCCTAGCTGAAGCCCACACAGCCTTCCGCGCGCGTTGCTCTTTTCCAGCAAGCAGCAACGAAAACTACAGACACGCACGCAGCCAGCTCTCGAACCCTCTCGTTCCCCATCTACAAGAAAAGGCGGCGCCTGCGCGATCGACGTTTCCGGCGTCAATCCAGCTGATTCCTCCTGCCGGTGACCTCTTCAGACGTCGTAGGTGGTGGAGATATCTGAATTGACGACCGCGGTAATTATATAGGAAATAGTATAGAGCTTTTTACTTGTGCCAAGCATCTCCAACAGTTTTGTAAAAATCATTTGCCAAATATTATGTTTTAGCAAGTTGCTATAATAATATACCAAGTGAAAAAGAAGTTCTCTCCAACAATTCTCTATTTTTAACTTGCCAAAAAAAAGGAGGGCCCACCAGTTGAGATTGTTGACCGGTACACGTCGACGTTGACGATTGTCGTTTTTCATCTAGGCCTTGTTCACGTCCCGAAACGCCTTCCATCACATCAATTTTTCCCGTATATTCACTAAATGTAAGTAAAAAAAAATAACTAATTACACGTTTAGTTGTAAATCACGAGACGAATCTTTTAAGCCTAGTTGGACCACGATTGGATAATATTTGTCAAATACAAACGAAACGCTACAGTGCAGGGAATGCAACTTTTTCACGAACTGAACAAGGCGCTACGCGCCGCAGCAGATACTTGCAAGCTTTGTCGCCGGCCACCAAAGCACAGAAGTGCAGCTCTTGTCTGTCATTAACATCAGGCAACAGGTTCTGCCTGAAACCTGCAAATTCAGGCGCACAAAAACTGAACAGGAGCTGCATTCATACACCTATCGTATCCCATACATGAACTGTAAAGCTGGATTCAGACACCATAGCACACCGAGAGCCTGACACTATATTCAAGTGCAAATAATTCTGAAACAATATAATTTTTGTAGCTGATAAAACAAAGGGTCTCCATGAGTCTAAAACAAAAAGGCACAGTACAATTTAGAATAGTATCATGGATCAACAACAATCAACACCATCTGAATATGCAGTGAAGGTGAAACCAGATGATAAAAACACCATCTGAATATGCAGTGAAGGTGAAACCAGTTTAGTATGCTCCATGGTCAGTACTGTACAGTAAGCATCTATGCAATTCAGTACTGACTTGCTATCCTCCATTCTATACAGTATGCATCTATACAGTACTGACTACCTACACAACATGAATGAGCGCTGTAGTGGATGAGATTCAACATTCAATATACACTACCCTGTACAGGGAGCAGCAACAGACAACCCTAAACGATGGCTACAGCTGAACACGAGGTGGAACTCGGCCCAGGAGATCGAGCAGGCATGCAGATCGAAGGGGACAAGATGAAGGAGGATACTTGATTGCGGCGGCGGCCGGGACCTGATCAGCGTTCTTGGCGATGACGGACTGCTGCTGGGCGATCTCCAAGGAACGATTGGGCTTCTTGGCGGCGGCTGATATCTTCCACGACCGATCACGGCGACGATGGGGTGCTGGGCGCGGCGGCGGCCCGGTTGTTTGGCACGGTCGCGACCTAACGCTCGCGACGAGGAAGTGGATGCGATCAAACACGGATGGATCGAAATATAGAGGACACCGGCCTTGTGGCGCGCGGCAAGAAGCCGCGGAATTCTCAGCGCCCGCGCGGGAAGGAAAACGGAGATGCCCGCACTCGCGATGGCAACCCTGATGCGCGTGCGCAAATATACGCGCGCGGCGACGGGGGATGGCAAGTGGAGAAAATTGGCAAGCAACTTTGGCAAACTGTTGGAAAACAATTTTTGCATGTTTTGCCAAATATTGAAGGATAGCAAGTCATTTATAAAACTGTTGGAGATGCTTAATCTCGTTGAAGCCCTTAAAAGATCGATCAATCAGTAGCGTATAAGTTCAAAGAAATTTTTTCTCTCAAACTATTCCATCTATTTCCAGTGCTAACGATGTCAAACTGACATGTTAAAAGACTATTTTACCCCTACAGTGGGGTCTACATGACAACCATCCATCTCTCTCTAGGGCCTCCACGAAACAGTGCGCCAGGCGCTACGTCGCGTCCCCGTCGGCGACGCTTGCTGCTTCACCTGCTCCAGCAGCTCGCGCGCGCTGTACCCGTCCTCCACCACCTGCGCGCAGCTCATCACCAGCAGCCCCATTACTTCCGCCTAGCCGTGCACCGCCGAGGAGAGGGATGGGTAGAGGAGGGAAGGGCAAAGGGAGCGGCCGAGCCCGCGCCCCGCCTCGCCAGTGCCGCGCTGTGCACGGCCGCTGCGTCACGCTGCCGCGTGCTCCAAAGCGCTGCCGTGCGCCCTTTGCCCGGGGCAGAGGCGGCTGGCGCTCGTAATGTTGCGCCCGGCCCCCGCTGCGTGCCCGCTTCGCGCGCGCCCGCCGACCCACGGCCGCTCGTCCCTGGCACGCGCGCTGTCGTGGCCGCGCCGCTTCGCGCTTAAGCTCTTACCAGCGGCGTCGCTAGCCAGCGATACCGCCAAAGCCAACGCTTACGCTGCGGCGAGCCGTAGCGCCCCTGCTGCGCTGCGCTCGTCCGCGCTCGCCCGCGGGCCTGCCGCTGCTGCGCTGCCGCATCGCCGTGCCTATCCGCGCGCGCGCGCTTGCCGCCGCTGCGCTGCGCTTCGCCGCGCCGCAGCTGCCAGCGTGCCGCGGCGCGCCACCGCTGCCTCGTTGCCATGTGCTCCACGCGCTGCTGCGCTCGCTGTGGGGAAGAAGAGGGACCGTGGGCAAGAAGCGGTGCCGTGAGGGAGGCTGACTGCTGGGCCCCAGATAGAGGAAAGGGTATTTAGGACATTTATATTGACCGAACCTACGTGTCGGGGTCCCAAACGCCGGAAAACAAGCGGAGCATGGATGGAATGACTTGGGAGGGAAAGTTTTTTGGGACTTGTACGCTGCTGATAGATCAAACTTTTAAGTGCCTTCAATGAGATTACCAAGTAGTCCGGTAAAAGGCTCAATAGTATACCTATTAGCGTATGATTAGATCTCCGACTCTCGGTGGTATACCGGTAAAGGTATGCGCATTTGGCGGATGAAAAGTTTTGCAGCACAGTCGTAGCAGCTGCTGTCCGCTAAACAACGGCGTAGTGGCCATCCGGAAGAGAGGTGAGAGATGTAGTGGCAGGTCCCACCTTTTACAAGAAACTAAAAAATGTTAGAACTCACAAACCAAAACACCAAATTAAATTATATTTATACCACTAAATTCGTTTCAATAAATCATTCAAAACAAGATCTCACATGGATATATTTAGATAAAGTGACAAGTGGATCCCACTATTGGTGTTTGATATAGAGTATGGGATATAGAGAATGATGGATGCGGAAAAAAGGTGTATAAAGAAAAGAATCTTAATGACTAGAACGGATAGAAGATGAATTTAGAGGATGATGAGTGCGGATAGCCTAATGAGTTTATCTTCCTCTAGGCCAATTCCGACAGCTGCAATGATGGTGTCTTGGTTTTCGGTGGAGGGTCGTGAGCTTTGTTTTCCTCTACCTAGACTTAGGCCCTGTTTGGTTCTTTGTAAGGAGAGACTACTGACTATTTAGTAGCTCCAAGTAGCTCCAAAAAAATTAAACACAGAAGCTATTGACTATTTAGTAGACAGGAAAAAATAGCCCCTAGAAGATGGCTTCTTGGGGCTACTAGACTAAATTGTAGCTTATGCCTCTTTTTCTTTAGCTATATTAATGATTAGTAGCCCTAGTAGCCTTTTAAACCAAATATGACTAACTAACTACTAAATAGTCTCTATTGTGCTACTATTAAATAGCTCTTCTAACCAAACAGGGTCTTACAGTTTGGATTGGAGTTTTTATCCCCATCTTGGGTTTTTTGGCGTCCACACCGATTAGGGTCTACAACGGAAGAGGCTGGAAGCGTCAGATCTCTTTTCTTTGTGACTAAGATTTAATTTGGCTGATGACTGTTTGCCGGAGCGTTCAACGTTTCAACAGCATGTTAATTTGTTAATTTGTCCAATATGCTGCGGTTGCCATTTGTAAACGGTGATGCATCTTCGTGCATATGTGGACCGGTTTCAAGCATCCATCTGGATTCGCAGGCGTCCTGACCAGAGACGATGAGGACATCAAAAAGGACTTCAATGTGTACAAGGGGTCTCTTTACATGGGGCTGGATGTAATAATATGTTAGCATATATTAATTAAATAATATCCAACCCGTTTTCTAAAAAGAAAGAAGCAGCAACGACCGAACACAACCAGCTTCGCGTAGTATCTGCTTAACTTGTACGTATTTCGGTATTTGCGTTTTTTAAAGAAAAAAATTGTATTTGTGTTTCCCGTCTTCCCTGCGTGATCTCCTCATCACGCAACTGGAAGCTATCATGCAAGCCGTATTTTTACTTTAAAAAAGCAAGCGGCAAAAAATTGAATAACTTATTAAGAAAGACAGAAGAAGAAGAAACAAAAAGCACCCATACCCGCCTGACGACATAACATAGAGCGCAATAAAGAAGTAAAGAACGCATACGAAACAAAATTAAGCACCGGCGGGTTACAAACGCTACCGGTCACTCTACACGCTGCAGCTATGCCGCCGGGCGATCTGACGCAAGGTTTTCTGCGAACGCAAGGTTGACATGCAATTTGTGATTCAGTTTTGATGATGAGTGATTGATTCAATTGTTAGCATTCTGGATGGGGTTTCATTGGCGGTAGCGAAAGCTACGTGTGCGACATGGTGTCGAGCTCGGAGGCGATGGTCGACGGTGAGGTGAAAGTCAAGTAAGGTGTGCCACGTCAAATGGACCGGGAGCGGTGAAAGGGTGGACACGAGGCTTTGGACTGAGGGACCCGGAATCGCCGGGCGGGATCGCGGTGGCCAACACTCAAGACTTCGACAAGTGCAAGGACATAGGCCGGTTTGTTGGTTTGGGCCTCAAAACCAACGATGCGGGTTTGGTGGTTTGGGCCTCAAAACCATCGATGACGGTTTTTGGGTTGAGCCTCAAAACTCTGGCGGAGGTCCCGAGGCGGACGGACGCCATGTGACCGCACCGGGGAGTTCGCGTCGAGGCGAAGCTACCGGTGAGAAGGTGCGGTGGCCGTCGGATCAAAAACTGCGTCGAGTCGGGTCGAGTTGGACCACAATGTCCCTAGGGCTAGGCGATTTGCTCAGAGTTGTAATCAGGGGCAAAACTGAAAAATGAAATAAGCCCGGTCAATAAGTAATGGGGAAGGAGCTCCATCTCCCTCACCTCTCCCATTTGTATTTTTCCTCTTTCTCTCTAGGTTTTCTCCCCTTTTCTTTAGGTTTTTTTGTGAGAGAGGTCCACAAATTTGTGAATTTATATAAGAACCAGAGATTGTTGTGGGAATAGAGGCTCTAACCTCTCGTGTCCTCCGGGATTCGATTTATGATTCTATTGTTCACGGTTTGATTTGTGTAGCTGTCTGTTCTTCGTTTTTCTCGTTTTTCTCTAAATCTCGTAACCCCAGAAATTGAGTTAATCTCAGGCAATGATCTCTAGAGGATTGATTTATTCCTAGTTGAATTTCTTATCTGCTAAATTTGGGATCGAATCATTGAGTATTGGATCGGATTTGGTTGATTTTTGAACCGTTCTTTTCTCTGCTCTTTTGTTCGTCAATGCATCGGTCTTCTATCCTGTCGCTCGTGGTTCTGGTCGAGCGCCTTGAGTGCTAGTGCCGTAGGCTACCAGTGCGAAGTGGTTCGATGCAGTGCAGTCCCTGCTCAACCCCCGCAGCCGCGTCTGCTCGTTGTCGACCACGAAGCATCAGTTCTGTGCAGTGCTCGTTCGTGCACTACGCATGAGTAGGACCGGACGCTGTTCCCTTGGCACCGCCGCGTCCGATCCCTGTGCGTCCGTTGGCTTGTTTTTCTCTGACTTCTTGGACCGGACGCTGCTGCTGTGAGTCCGGTGCAACACAGCTCCCACTTCTCTCTGCAGCAGCGCTGCCTTCAAGCAGTAGGCAAGCAGCAGCTGTCTCCAGCACTTTTCTCTCTGTTCTTTGCCGTAATCTGTTTTTCCTTTATCCTCTCTTTCTGTTTTTGTTTCGTTGATTTGCTATATATATAAAAAAACAGAAAGCAGCAAGTAGCACCAGTTCACGTGATGTGCAATGTCTTTGGAGATGTCATTTTCAGCCAACAGTGTTTGGATTATATAAGTATCAGCTAATCTTTGCTGTATTAGTTTAATCACTTTTTGATTGTATGCTCTTTTAGCTGGTGTGTACCCATTCGAAATCCAGTTTGCATTCCGTCTGCTTTGTGGTGTCTCGCTGTGTTCCTAGAGAACATCCACTCCCTTTAAGGGTCAAGGGCATCACAGTGACTGCTTCTTGTGTTTGGTCGTGATTTTAGGACAATGATCGTAAAAGTTTCGCGAGAAATTTTACGGCTCCCATTCACCCCCTCTCTAGTCGTCATTTTCGGCCCTTCATTTTCCAGCCAAAAATCTACGTTTGTTTCCGTCCGAACGGCCACCCGGAAGAATTCCTGACCAAAATCCTTAGTCAATTTATAGAGTGTGTTTGGTTTGAGGAATGATGTGCTCCATCATCCTCTTACTTCTCACTTTTCTTATTTAGTTTGTGGAATGTAATGAGTTGATCCATCCTCACCTCATTCTCACAAGCTAATAATTAGTATATGCATAGAAAATTCGTTGATTCTACCAAAATTCATGAGATAAACTTATGATGCATCATCTAATGAAATATGGTTTGACTCCCCAAACCAAACACATTGTTATATAAGCTTTCAATGTCAGGAATAATTCTGGGTGTGATTTTGGCATTTTGCCACAACTAAAACAGCCCTAGAGATATTTCATGGCAATGCCTCCAATAGAGACGTTGTAACATCCCGGGTTTTTTTTCAATACACAAATATAAGCTTTAATTTTTTTCTTTTTTGAAATAAAATAGCTTTATTAAAAATTAGGTAATATCCTTATAGGAGAGTGACACTAACCACTCTGGAAAACAAGGAGAAAAAAGTCACACTCTCTAGACCTAATTGCAAACTGCACCAAATTATTCTGATCCCTACTAATCTTAACTGTCTCCAGCTTACAAAGTTGATTGCTGACCTTATGTGTCTCCGTGCTAATTTGTCGTAGAGCAGACCGGTTACGGTCCTTAGCTTGTAGCTTTGCAACTACCGAGTGACAGTCCGATTCAAGGATTATCGGAATCTCCGGCCATCTTATTGCCATATGAACACCCTCCAAACATGCCTTTACATCAGCATCCTCTGCATCCCTGTAGTGGAAAAGAACGCGTCAAGCTGTTAGTTTCAAGGATCCCTCTCAATCTCTAATTGCAACTCCCACTACAGCATCAACATTAATCTTGAAAGTACCCTATATAGGAGGAACCCAACGCTTCCAACGAGGCAAAACTTTGTTGTTCTGAATGTTACTGACAGCAGACACTAAGCTGTTCTTGCCTTTGAATCCACAGGAGCACCCTATTGTCAGATATTATTCAGAGAGCACATATATCCTGTCAAGAAGGAAACAAAGCTAGATATGAAAGGGAGCACACCCTCATGTATCACCTTATTGTGTATACTCCAAATATGCCAGAAGAGCATGAAGACATTTGTTAACACCTCCAAAGAATTGTTATGTATCAACATAAACATCCAGTTAGGCCCCTGGACGGATTAATTCCTCTTCTGGTGGCAGGCTCCAGTGCTCTCTCATGGCCTGTCGAAGTGCTACAACATGGGACACATCACCAAGGCATGGAAAACATCCTCAACTTGCAACCCACACAGCTGGCATATATCCTGCTCCTCCAGATGGCGGTATTTCTTATTTGTACGTGTTGGTAGACCATTGTTAGCAGCCTTCATAGCAAACACACTCACCTTGGATGGGACTTGAATCTGCCACAATTTCTTCCATCTAGCTCGTCCCTGATCAGAGGTAGAGCTGCAACCAATGTTGTTTCCAACTTCATACGAATTCCGGACAGCAAGCCTGTACGCATTCTGAACATAGAAATTCTAGAATAATTTTCATAATACCAGGCCACAAATCCTCGATCACCTGCTCAGGCAATTTTATTTAAAAATCTCTGCAATATCACAAGGGAAAAAGTACCTCTGAACAGCTGTTTCATCCCAACCACCATTAGCATCAGATGGTGAACTCATCGGAGTCAGCATGCGCCTAGGGCCAATCGGCTTCATACCATACCTTCTTGGTGTCGATACAGGACCCACAGGATCCCTCATTGGCATGTTTCCAAGCAGTGGGCCATGGCTTTGTTAAAACTAGAACAACATCTAGCAGTAGATTGGTATGGGTATAGTGTGTATACAGTGTAGTATTCAAGTCCTATACATGAACTACTAGCAGATCCGAGAGGGAGAGGGGTCTAGGGTTTGTTACCAAGGTCGGATGGAGCGACGGCGGGACCGGGTGGTGCAGCGGAGGTCGACTCGCTGTTCGTCATCACTGGTTCGTCGGTGATGGTCTACGCACGGGCAGCGACAGTTGGGGAAGAAGGCGTCGGGGTGCGCCGGTGATGCCAATGACGAACGTGGTCCAGATGGTGAGGTCGACGGCGACGGCTTTCCGTCGTTGGCGTGCCCCCTTCACAGATCGGACTAGGGTTGTAGGTAGGGTTTCGGCGGCTCAGAGGAACCTCGTGACGCGAGCCCTAGCACCCCTACCTCCTATATATGGGCTGTGCGATGGGGGCCCACCAACCATGGAAGGGTTCGGCGCCCCCGATCAGGGCGCGGATCAAGGCCCAGTTCGGCCATTGGGCTGGACTGGAGGAGATCAACCTAACAGGCTTGGCCCATGAGTTGGACAAGGAAGGAACCGGGCCAGAATAGACCGATTCCGAGTAGAATAGGCTAGTCTAGTCGGACTCCTAATAGAAAGTATCTTCTATAATAGAATACATCTGAACACCATCTTTGGACCCGATTAGGACTGTAACCACACCATGGCCATTCTCCCATGTAAAGAGAGGCCATGAGCACCCCTTGTAACAAATCAAGAAACATACAACATAATACAATCCAATGCAAAAAGGCTAACACGAAGTGGACGAGGGCCATTACTCAACTCGCGAGGGCCTGAACCAGGTAAATCGACTGTCTCTTTGCGTGAAAAGTCGAGTTCAGGCACTCGCTGAAGCCCAAACAACTTTCCCGGGTACTCCTATAGCAGGCTATCGGTGACCAAACACCGTCACTTGGCAACATCCGAACTACTACATGACTACAAGAAAACATAAAACCTACATGTCCAAAGGCGGGGTGGAGATTTTGTTAGAGTCAAAGGAGGAGAGGCCCATAGCGCCACACTGTAGGTCTATGCTGGAGGACACCTTGCATTGACGACCACGGAGATGCAGTATAGGTATGATGAATTAATTTGTTAATTAACTATATGTATATATCAACACCATAATAATTGCATGATAATTATGCAGTTCTGATCAGTCGCCACCCTATTCACCGACCTTCGATACCCTATACCCTGGTGCATGCCGTTCGAAAGACCTGATCCATCGGCGTCCGCAACATGAAGGATGGTGCACTCCTCTTGTTACTAGGAGTCTGCTAAGTGTTACTTACAATGCTGTCAGGAGCACTACTATGATATGCCAAATTTGAGTGGTGCTCTATTACTGTTAGACATCTACAGCTACACAAAAGAAGCAAAATTTTCTTTGAAAGCCAAGAATTTGAGTTAGGGCACGTGCCCCTCTTCCTATGTATTTGGTCAGCCCCTGCCGGTGAGTCCACCATAGTTGGTCCCACAAGGCGTGCAACTATGATCGGACCTACCTCCACTATCCAATCTGCTTGTGCGCGGACACAAGCTTAACACACTAGCGACCTAGATGAACTCCTTGTTGAAACTGATGGAGACCTTTGACTATTGGCATCCCAAATTTGACATGTTTCGCACCATGCTCTAACTCTCATGTCACACATCGAGGCATTGGAAGCATCCCTCATCTCGCTCCATCGAAGGCCCTATCACTTGAGGAAGGGGAGCTCTTGAGTTGAAATGGTTATATAGTGCCACAATTATGTTTGAAAACGGATAGGATAATTCCTAACCCAACCCGCTCTGTTTTCTATATTTGACCCGCTCGTTTCTGTATTCTCAGAAAAAATCCTAAAATGGACCAAGAGCCAAGACAAAAAAATCGGTGGGATCGAGACAGAAATGGGAGAGCTCTTTTCCCGCTTGTTTTCTCACGTTCCTGTGTTTATGGAGAAAAGAACAAGGTTTCACCCATATTCTTCGAATATGGGTTAATCCCAATAAGTTAAAAAGGCCCATTCATCTATCCAGCCCATATTTTCTAACCCTACCTCTGCATTTTTCTCTCCTTAATCGTTGTATTCCATGGCTCCTCCTTAGTTCTGCTCGACTGCTCAAGTGAAAGCCCTAGTTTGGTTTTGACTAATTGATAAAACCTTGGACTAATCCATTTGATAAGCATGTGTGTAGCCTCAATATGGATGGTCCACTCAAGATAGAGCAAGGTGATGGATGGAGATGGCCATAAGTGCTCCAAGTGAGAAAGAGGAGATGAAATGGTGGCAAATGGACTCAAGGCAAAGGTATAATCCATAGGGCCATTTTCTTTCGATACTCAAGACACCATAGAGGGTGTGAGTACATTTAGGATAGATAACCGTACTATTAAGAGGAGTGATCGTGTGTCGAAAGCGGTTATCCAAGTGCCACTAGGTGTTTGACTTCATGCATTGCATTAGAACCTAGTGTGCTAACCTTAATTCTTACAAAATTTATTTGAAAAATGCTAACACATATGCACAAGTGGTGAGACACTTTGGTGTTGGCGCATGAGAGCAAGGGTTCTTGGGGTTTGGGTGAAAACCCCTCCCGCCGAGCTTGCGAGGCGGGACTCGGCGATTTTCAGAATCAAAGGAGCTCTTACAGGGGCATCGGACGCTCGGACCCGAGGCGTCGGACGCGTCCGATGACCCTGTGAAGACTTAGTATTTTCAGCGTATGCACAGTAAGTGCATTGGCGCGTTCGACGGTAAAACATCGGCGCGTCCGACGCAAAGCAAATTCCTGTTAGAACGCATGCTCATAGTTCATCTGACGCTGGGGCGTCCGATGCCACCCATCGGATGCGTCCGATGGGTGTGTACCGGTTTTGGGAGCTTTTTGTGTTGAGTCAGATGGCTGCCCTCAGCGTCCGACATGTTTCATCTGACGCGTTGATTTAGGGCGTTTGTGCGTGCATCGGACACGTCCGGTGAGTGTCACCTGAGCGTCCGACGCCTTCTCAGTGCACGGGTAACGGTTCAATTCAAACGAGGACACGTGGCGACGATCTGTGGCTTGAGGGCAGGCGTCGGACACGTCCGGTGCTTAGCATCTGAGCGTCCGATGACCCCGAGTCAGCCCCACCTAGAGCATAACGGTTGGTTTGTTTGAGTGGTGGATATATAAGCTTGTTGGTCGGCTTGGGGAGTAACTCTTGCGCATTTTGATCATTCTTGAGCACCCTAGAGCTGAGCCAACCTCCTCCCTCTCATCTTGCTTGATTGCTTGCATCCAAAGAGAAACTGGGAGAGATTCTAGTGCATTGCTTATGAGTTCTTGCATCTAGTGGCACCAGTGATCATTCTCGTTGCGTGATTGCTTATTCTCTTGGTGGTTGCTACCACCTAGACGGTTGGAGCAGTGGAGAAGAGGTGTGAGCAAGCCGGTGATTGTTCTTGGCCTCACCTCGGTGGATTGTGAGGGGTTCTTGGTCCTTTCTCCGTGGAGATTGCAAAAGGCACTCTAGTGGAATGCGCATGTCATTCAACTCCTAGCCATTGGTAGGTTCTTGTGGCGCCTTTGAAAGGCTTGGTGTGTGATACCGATTAGCCACCGAACCACATGGCCAAGGGGGACACAACGAGGATGTAGCGTGTTGGCAAGCACGTGAACCTCGGGGATAAATTATTGTCTTGGTCCTCTTGTGGTTGATCCATCGAGATCACTTGTTCTCTATTGAATTGATTAGATCATCAACCGGATTTCTATTGATTGAATCAAGACGGTGATTGGCTACATCCACAAGGCTCGGTTTGCATATATCAATCCCCTCTTTACATTATGCAAGTAGCATATTAGGGTGTGTAGAGTAGTTTAATTGCTAAGGACATTACTCTTAGTGTGCTCTAGTGTATTAGGTTGCTAGTTGATTGATTAGGAGGCTTGCAAACCCCCTCTCTTGTAGGCTAGCGCAAAATTCGCTTGAGCGCCATTTTTGTTACTAACCGGTTCATCTAGTGTAATTGTAGAAATTTTAATTAGGCTATTCACCCTCCTCTAGACAATTGGACCTTTTAAGTGGTATCAGAGCCGTGGTCACCGTTGTTTGATTGAGGCTTAACATCCTCCGATGTTAAAATGGCTCAAGTCAACCATATCAACCATATGGGGAAGCCGCCACACTTTGATGGAACCGGATATGATCATTGGAAGCGCAAGATGTATGCATACTTGAAATCTCTCAACTGGAAGGTGTGGAAAGTAGTGGACAAGGACTTTACGGTGATCGACCCCAATGATCCCACCGCAAGAGAAGAATAGAAGCTTCAATTCAATAACATTGCAATCAATACACTCTATAAAGCATTGGAAGCAAAGTTGTTCGAGTATATTAAGGATCTTGAGAGAGCACATGATGTATGGACAAGATTGAAAGAAACATATGAGGGCACACAAGCCGTCAAGAGTGCCAAAGCATACATCTTCAAGGACAAGTTTGCTTCATTCAAGATGGAGGATGATGAGAGCATTGCCGAGATGTTCCACCGATTGCAAGTGATTGTTAATGATTTAAAAAACTTGGGTGAGAAGGTAGAAGACAAGGACTTTGTTCACAAATTCTTGAGAAGCTTGCCCGAGAGCTTTGAGTTCTTGATTACTATGATGGTGAGAGATGGGCTTGACAAGCAAACCCCAAACCAAGTACTAGGTGACGTGATCACACATGACACCTACCGTGTGGAAAGGAATGGGGGGTTTCAAGGATGAAAAGAAGGACAAAGAGAAGAAGAAAGAGAAGGAAGTGGTTGCATTCAAGGCTACTTCAGCAAGAGGCAAGAAAAAGCTAGAATCAAACGATGATGAAGCAAGCACAAGCTCAAATGAAGATGAACAAATGGCTCTCTTTGTGAAGAAATTCAGTAAGTTCATGAAGAAGAAAGGCTATGGTGCAAGGAAGAGGACAGATCACTTCAAGAAAAAGGATGACAAGAAGAGATGCTTCAAGTGCAATAGCAAGGATCACTTCATTGCCGATTGTTCTATCAATAGTGAAAATGATAGTGATGATGATAAGAAGAAGAAGGACAAGAAAGGCAAGAAGGACAAGAAGGGTGACTACAAGAAGAAAAAGAAGGGACAATCATACATGGTCACAAGGGATAGTGATGCTTCTTTAAGTGATGATGATGAGAGTGATGATGACAAGAGGAAGAAGAAGGGACAAGCAAGCATTGCCATCAACAACAAGCCTTCCATCTTCGACACTCCATCATGCTTCATGACCAAGGGCTCTAAGGTACTATCCGATGATAATGATAGTGAGAAGGATAGTGATGATGAGGAGTGCTCCAAGGAGGAACTCATGAGCATGCTACAAGATGCTTAAACTTATATTGAGAAGAAGAGGAAGGAGTGCAAAGAGTTACGCAAGAGCAAGCAAGCTCTTGAGCAATCCTTTGATGAGCTCAATGCCACTCATGAGAGGCTAATGGAAGCCTATGAGAAGCTTGAGAAGGCTTACACCAAGCTTAAAAAAGCTCACTCCTCCCTCCTTGATCAAGCTAAGGTTGAGGATGTTGTAGAAACATGCAACGTTGGAGTCACTTGTGATATTCTTGATGAATCATTTTATACTTCTATTATTGTGCCTCCCACTAACCCCTCTTGTAGCTCAAGCAATACCACATCTACTATTAGTGATGGTTTTACTTGTGATGCCTCACTCATAGTGGAGAATGAGACCCTCAAGAGAGAGGTGAATGAGCTCACTCACGCCCTAGGCAAGGCCTATGGTGGTGAGGCCCACTTACTAAAATGTTTGGGTAGCCAAAGGTTCTCTCTTAACAAAGAGGGATTGGGCTATACCCCCAAGAATGGTAAAGCGGCCTTTGTCACTCACAAGACTAGTTTTGTGAAGGGCAATGATCGGTTTTGCTCTAGTTACAAGCAAGTTGGACACATAGAGCGTTATTGTAAGAACAAGAAGAATGCTAACATATCCTCTATTCAATTTGATTCTTGTTATTTGCTTATCAAGGGTGCTAATGATGTGAAGGCTAAGTTCATTGGTGCTCCTATTGTTGGCCTAAAGAAGAAGGCAATTTGGATGCCTAAAAGCTTAGTGACTAACTTTAGAGGACCCAAGCAAGTTTGGGTATGTAAGAAGAATTGATTTGCTTTTATATGTCAATTATAAAGCCGGAGGAAGACATTGGGTGCTTGATAGTGGGTGCATTCAACATATGACCGGTGATTGAAGGATGTTCAATTCTATCTCATCAAGTGGTGATTGTGGTGTTGATTCAATTACATTTGATGACAATGGCAAAGGCGAGGTCAAGAGCTTGGGCAAAATAGCAATCTCAAATGATCTCTCAATTTTCAAATGTCTTATTAGTGGAATCTCTCAACTTCAACTTATTGTCCGTGGCTCAATTGTGTGATCTTGGCTTTAAGTGCATCTTTGGCATTGATGATGTGGAGATTGTGAGTGTTGATGAAAGCAACTTGATATTCAAAGGCTTTAGATATGAGAATCTCTATTTGGTAGATTTCAATGCTAGTGAAGCTCAACTCACAACATGTTTAATCACAAAGTCAAGTATGGGTTGGTTGTGGTATAGAAAACTTGGACATATTGGCATGAAGCAACTCAACAAGCTAGTCAAGCATAATCTTGTGAGAGGGTTAAAGGATGTGACTTTTGAGAAGAACAAGCTTTGTAGTTCATGTCAAATGGGCAAACAAGTTGACAACACCCATCCTAAGAAGAGCATGATGAGCACATAAAAGGCATTCGAGTTGTTGCACATAGATCTATTTGGACCGACAACATATGCTAGCATTGGTGGAAACAAGTATAGATTTATGATAGTGGATGATTACACAAGATACACTTGGGTCTTCTTTCTAGTTGACAAGAGTGAAGTTTATGGCTTATTCAAAATATTTGTCAAGAGATGTCAAAATGAGTTTAAAACAACAATCAAGAAAGTGAGAAGTGACAATAGGAGTGAGTTCAAGAACACAAGAGTGGAAGAATTATGTGATGACCTTGGCATTGGACATCAATTCTCGGCCAAGTACACTCCCCAATCAAATGGTGTTGTTAAAAGAAAGAATAGAACCTTGATTGACATGGCAAGATCAATGCTTAGTGAATACAATGTGAATTTCTTATTTTGGGCTGAAGCTATCAACACAACTTGCTATTGTAGCAACTGTCTCTATTGTCATGGCATGCTAGAGAAGACACCCTATGAGCTATTGAATGGAAGAAAGCCCAACATTGCATACTTTAGAGTATTTGGATGCAAATGCTATATTCTCAAGAAAGACACAAGATTAAGCAAGTTTGAGAAGAAGTGTGATGAAGGGTTCTTGCTAGGGTACTCCACCACAAGCAAAGCATATAGAGTTTGGAATCTTACTCATGGCATAGTTGAAGAAGTGCATGATGTTAAATTTAATGAAACTAAAGACTCTCAAGATAAGGAAGAAAATTTAGATGATGTGAGAGGAGTTCAATTGATCAATGCAATGAAAGAAATGGATATTGGTGACATAAAGCCAAAGCAAGATGATAATGATGTACAAGTGCTATTTTCTTCAAATGTGCAACAAAATCAAGATCAAGCAAGTGGTAGTGGTTCTCATGATAACAAGGAAGACGATGAAGCTCAAGGGTAACAAGCTAGTTCATCTCAAGTTGTGCAACCAAGTAATCAACCAAGCTCAAGCTATCAACCACAAGTTCTCCAACCTACTCATATTGCAAGAGATCATCCTCTAGATCAAGTAGTTAGTGACAGTAGAAGTGGTGTATAAACTAAATCAAGATTGGCATCCTTTTGTGAGCACTATTCATTTGTCTCATCCATAGAACCAAAGAAGATAGAAGAAGCTTTGATGGATTATGATTGGGTCAATGCTATGCATAAAGAGCTCAACAACTTTAAAAGAAATTAAGTTTGGGAACTAGTTGAGCGTCCAAAGAATCATAATGTTATTGGCACTAAGTGGGTATTCGGAACAAGCAAGATCAAGATGGTATAGTTGTGAGAAATAAAGCAAGATTGGTAGCACAAGGATACACTCAAATTGAAGGTCTTGACTTTGGAGAACCTATGCACCGGTTGCAAGATTGGAGGCAATTAGAATCTTATTAGTCTATGCTTGTGCCCACAATATCAAGCTATATCAAATGGATGTGAAGAGTGCATTCTTGAATGGATACATCAATGAGCTAGTTTATGTTGAGCAATCCCTCGGTTTTGAAGACATCAAGAAGCCCAACCATGTATATAAGTTAAGAAAGGCATTGTATGGTTTGAAGCAAGCACCTAGAGCAAGATATGAGAGATTGAGAAACTTTTTACTCTTTAAAGGGTTCAAGATGGGGAAGGTTGTTACTACTCTCTTCACCAAGAAAATTGAAAATGACTTGTTTATGTTGTAAATCTATATGGATGATATTATATTGGATCAACCAATCAAGACTTTTATGAAGAGTTTGGCAACATGATGGCAAAAGAGTTTGAAATGTCTATGATTGGAGAGCTAAGCTATTTCCTTAGACTACAAATCAAGCAATTGAAGAAGGGTACATTTGTGAGTCAAAACAAGTATATCAAGGACATGATAAAGAAGTTTGGGATGCAAGATGCAAAGTCAATTGGTACACCAATAGGTACAAATGGACATCTTGACTTGGACACAAGTGGTGACATAGTGGATCAAAAGTTATATCGGTCTATGATTGGAAGCCTACTCTATGTGACCGATTCTAGACCCGATGTCATGTTTAGTGTGTGCATGTGTGCAAGGTTTCAAACTTCACCAAGAGAAAGTCATTTGAAGGCAACCAAGAGGATATTGAGATATCTTAAGCACACACCGAATGTTGGATTGTGGTATCCCAAGGGGTCAAACTTTAAGTTGATTGGATACTCGGACTTTGATTATGCGGGATGCAAGGTGGATAGAAAGAGCACTAGTGGTACATGCCAATTGCTAGGAAGGTCACTTGTCTCATGGTCATCCAAGAAGCAAAAAAGTGTTGCACTCTCTACCACCGAAGCCGAATACATTAGTGCAGGAAGTTGTTGTGCTCAATTACTATGGATGAAGGCCACATTGCAAGATTTTAGAATCAAATTTAGACAAGTGCCATTGCTATATGACAATAAAAGTGCCATGAAGATCACCACCAACCTGGTTCAACATTCAAGAACAAAGCATATTGACATAAGGCATTATTTCATTAGAGATCATCAAGCAAAAGGGGACATCTCAATTGAAAGTGTGGGTACCGATGATTAACTTGTCGATATATTCACCAAGCCACTTGATGAGAAGAGATTTTGCACATTGAGAAATAAATTGAACATCCTAGACTTCTCCAACATGAAGTGAATGTACCCCAACTCTATGTCATGCCTCTCCTTCGACTAAAGCAAAAGGTAAAATTATTTGGCATCATGCATTCATACATGTTAAGGACTTGCTTAGAGCATGATAGATATTCCTTCTAGTGATATTTCTATTTAATTAGGCTCATTCATTATACCACTATTGTTTCTATGTCTTGCATGATCTAGTGACTAAATATGACTTGTTCATGAGAATGTGAACCTAGTGTTTGATCTAGTTAAATGAGCAAGAAAGAGTCTAGTTCAACATTGACAAGATAACCATTAAAAGATGTGTGAAGAAGCTTGTCATTGGTTCAAACCGAGCTAGATTAATTATGCGAGTTTACTAGTTTAGACCACAAGAGAAGAAATTTTATGGAAACGAGTGATCCTTAACTTTAAGTGATCATCTATCTACCCCAAAAACTCTCCATGATTTTAAGTCTACACCAAGCATGATCATATCCCTTTATGGTCATTGATGACAAAGGGGAAGAGAATACAAGATAGTATGCTTCAAAGGGGAGAGAAGATGAAGGTTGAAGAATGGAAAGGGATCAAAATTTTTTTGAAGCACACAAGTAGGGGGAGCAAGCTCATGAACATGATTGATTGCATTTGGATGTGTATATTCATATGGTTGCTTGCATTGCACTTATAGTAATTTGAGTAGTTTATTTTTCAAGTGGTATCTCTTTTGCTTGTGTGTTGCCTGCTAATATAGAACTTGATTGATGATTTGATAACTAGCATGCATAGGATCTAGCTAGAAGTAGCATCTCTTGATATATTCATGTATTTTTTAAGTGATATCTAGAAACTATGCTTTTAACGTTGATCTCACGTGGTTTCTAGCTTGTGATGCTTCTAGTTAGTCTTGGTGCTAAGGATAGTTGACAAATGGCGTACTCATATGATTCACGCTTTAAAGGTCCATTCTATAAACCTTAGCATAATCTTGGTAGTAATGGTTCTCCCACAATTCTAATCCAACTTGTGTGCAAAGCTTCTAATCCAAACTCTTAGCACATATGCAGGGGGAGCTAGTACTACTAATCGGTTTTGCATGACTTGTCCATACCTTTTGACTAAGGAATTATTGCTTGGACAAGTGGTGTAAAACCAAATTCAATATTAATTCATATCTTTGTGAAAGTTGTCATCAATTATCAAAAAGGGAGAGATTGAAAGCCCTAGTTTGGTTTTGGCTAATTGATGAAACCTTGGACTAATCCATTTGATAAGCATATGTGTAGCCTCAATATGGATGTCCACTCAAGATGGAGCAAGGTGATGGATGGAGATGGCCACAAGTGCTCCAAGTGAGAAAGAGGAGATGAAATGGTGGCAAATGGACTCAAGGCAAAGGTATAATCCATAGGGCCATTTGTTTTCGGTACTCAAGACACCATAGAGGGTGTGAGTACATTTAGGATAGATAACCGTACTATTAAAAGGAGTGATCATGTGTCAAAAGCGGTTATCCAAGTGCCACTAGGTGTTTAACTTCATGCATTGCATTAGAACCTAGTGTGCTAACCTTAACTCTTACAAAATTCATTTGAAAAATGCTAACACACATGCACAAGTGGTGAGACACTTTGGTGTTGGCGCATGAGAGCAAGGGTTCTAGGGGTTTGGGTGAAAACCCCTCCCGCCGAGCTTGCGAGGCGGGACTCGGCGATTTTCAGAATGAAAGAAGCTCTTACAGGGGCATCGGACGCTCGGACCCGAGGCGTCGGACGCGTCCGGTGACCCTGTGAAGACTTAGCGTTTTCAGCGTGTGCACAGTAAGTGCATCGGCGCGTCCGACGGTAAAACGTCGGCGCATCCGACGCAAAGCAAATTCCTGTCAGAACGCATGCTCATAGTTCATCTGACGCTGGGGCGTCCGATGCCACCCCATCGGACGCGTCCGATGGGTGTGTGCCGGTTTTGGGAGCTTTCTGTGTTGAGTCAGATGGCTCCCCTCAGCGTCCGATGTGTTTCATCTGACGCATTGATTTAGGGCGTTCGTGCGTGCATCGGACGCGTCCGGTGAGTGTCACCTGAGCGTCCGACGCCTCCTCAGTACGCGGGTAACGGTTAAATTCAAACGAGGATACGTAGCGACGATCTGTGGCTTGGGGGCAGGCGTCGGACGCGTCCGGTGCCTAGCATCTGAGCGTCCGATGACCCCGAGTCAGCCCCACCTAGAGCATAACGGTTGGTTTGTTTGAGTGATGGGTTTATAAGCTTGTTGGTCGGCTTGGGGAGTAACTCTTGCACATTTTGATCATTCTTGAGCACCCTAGAGCTGAGCCAACCTCCTCCCTCTCATCTTGCTTGATGGCTTGCATCCAAAGAGAAATTAGAAGAGATTCTAGTGCATTGCTTGTGAGTTTTTACATCTAGTGGCACTAGTGATCGTTCTCGCTGCGTGATTGCTTATTCTCTTGGTGGTTGCCACCACCTAGACGGTTGGAGCAGCGGAGAAGAGGTGTGAGCAAGCCGAAGATTATTCTTGGCCTTACCTCGGTGGATTATGAGGGGTTCTTGGCCTTTCCTCATGGAGATTGCAAAAGACACTCTAGTGGAATACGCGTGTCATTCAACTCCTAGCCATTAGTAGGTTCTTGTGGCGCCTTTGAAAGGCTCGGTGTGTGATACCGATTAGCCACCGAACCACGTGGCCAAAGGGAGGACAACGTGTTGGGACGATAAATCATTGTCTTGGCTTGTGGTTGTTGGTTCTCTATTGAATTGATTGGAAGATTTCTATTGACGTGAACCTATCAATCCCCTCCATGGAGATAAATCATTGTCTTGGTCCTCTTGCTATTGGTTGATCCATCGAGATCACTTGTTCTCTATTGAATTGATGTTTTGGATCTTAATAATTGCATGTTTCAATGTTTAAACCTTATGGATGTTTGGTATGGAAGTATGAAACTATGAATATGTTGCCTATTTTCTATGTTTTGATTGAATCAAGACGGTGATTGGCTTATAGCGTGCATCCACAAGGCTCGGGTTTGCATATTTAAATCATGGATCCCCTCTTTACATTATGCAAGTAGCATATTAGGGTGTGTAGAGTAATTTAATTGCTAAGGACATTACTCTTAGTGTGCTCTAGTGTATTAGGTTGCTAGTTGATTGATTAGGAGGCTTGCAACCCCCCTCTCTTGTAGGCTAGCACAAAATTCGTTTGAGCGCCATTTTTGTTACTAACCGGTTCATCTAGTGTAATTGTAGATATTTTAATTAGGCTATTCATCCCCCTCTAGCCAATTGGACCTTTCATCAAGGTCGAGGGTTAAAGCTCTAGTTTAGTTTTGGCTAATTGGTGAAACCTATTAGACTAACCCTATGTCTAATTGTGTAGATGAGGTAGGTTGGTCCAAGTCAAAGGTAGATCCAGATGGATGCTTAAGATGATGGTGAGGTCTAAAAGATGGTGATCAAGTGCTCCAACATAGAAAAGAAGAAAGAGGAAATAAAACCCTATAGAGCTCAAGGCAAAGGTATAAATAGGGATTTGCTTTTGTCAATCAAAATGCAATTGAGTATATGATTATGTTTAGGATAGATAGTTGTACTATGATGAGGGGAATTCTAGGTGAAAACGGTAATCTAGTGCCACTAGGTGAATTCACCTATGCATATGCATATTTATGACATAGTGAGTGAGTAACAAGGGATAATTAGGTGTATGGCCCTAGAAAAAACTCATCTTAGGTATTTGGCCTTTTTCTTTTTAAATTTGGCCCTATGGCCTCAAAACGAAAATTATTTGGCTCTATGGCCTTCCGACAGTTTTGGGCAACTAACGGTGTTAAGTCTGTGATAAAAAGACCGCTTTACCCTATTGAAAAAACAAAAAACTGAGTTTTGTTTGTTTATTGAATATTTTGAGTATATATATATGGTTATGTGTGGTTGTTGACGATCGTTAATGTACGAATTCAACCATCAATTAGCCATAAAAAAGGATGCAATTACGATTACCAAAGTAGATATAGGGTTTGCACTGATAGAATTTTCATGAGTTTTAGTGTTTTACTATTTCTGCAGGTGTAAACGGGAAAAGACGCAATCCTAGGAGTTTATCGAAACATAGAACGGAAAATCGGACGCCACGGCAACACAGGAAGGTTCTAGAAGAGGCTAGAAGACACCGTGCCGAAGCGGAGGGCCAGAGGCCACCAGGCTAGACCGACCGGTCTGGGCCTTTACCGGCCTGTTTGGGGTTTCAATCTTAGCCATACGTCAAAGTCAGTTTGATCCGATGGCTCACGATCATCGCCCAAGGCTATAAAAGAAGGGCAGGACCCCATGGGAGAGGCACATTCATTCATTCTCATTCGAAGTCTGATCATCAGCCAGAAACTCTAATTAGAGCTCTTTAGCTAGGGCCTAGATAGCTAGTTAGAACAAGAGGGAGGCAAGCGAAGGCTTGGATTCCGGAGCCATCAAGAGCTTGGATTTGGTATAGTTCTTACCTCTTCTCACCTTTGTTCTCTTTCATTGTATAGATTATATGATTGCTATAATTGAATTGATGAATACTTATCTACTTATATTCATAGTTATTATGTTCTTTGTTTATTGCGGTTATATGCTTAGTATAGCTAGATTAACATTATACTTATTTGTAGGATCGTATAGCGCTCATCTAATTGATCGTTGGGTGAGTGGTCAACATTGTGTAAGCGTGGTGCTTATACATTGTTTATGTGCGAATGCACCCTATAAGCCGAGATTGGTAGATCGTGGGTGTGACAATCCTGTTGAGTCCTATATAGTCCAACCCCCGTTTATAGGCACAGTAGGACTTGTATATGAAGGAAGGGCGTGCTATGTTCTCAAACTTCTCTAGTATGTCCACTATGAGTAGATATAATGCTAACCTTAGCAATGACTACTAGGTATAATTGCACTAATTAACTATAGTATGCATTGACATATAGCTAGAAATAACTTAGGAATATTCCTTGATGTTCTGTTAGTAACCATAGTAATATAGCTAGGAGTCTCTATCTGTTTATGCTGATGATTTATACTTATCTTTATTATTTATCTTGTGACTTACCCCTGCATTGAGTAGCGAGGACATGGTTATGCCTATCCATTACACTCTAGGTTATCCAGCTATCTTACGCGTATACCTATAGACCTTCCCTTGGAAAAATATAAATGATAACCTGGTAATACTTTGGGTAAAATGCTACAATGGTATTTGATCTGTGCGCTTGTGGATACTATTTCTATATTCTAAATGGTGGCATGATTTAATACCACACTCCCGATGTCATAGCTGGGGATGACAACTTGGCGCTTTAGTGGCGATGCTATGATATGCTCACCTGCATTTCTGGCACCGTTGCTGGGGAGTAGATTTTATATATTTTTGTAATGACATTAAGGAGTGTCAACAGCGGTGAAAACTGTATTTGCTGTATATATATATACACATACTAAAAATATTCAATAAACAAACAAAGCTTAGTCTTTTCAATATATAAAACGGTATTTTTACTATAGACTTAAAATATTCAATAAACAAACAAAGCTTAGTCTTTTCAAAAGGCCATGGAGGTCTTTTAATTTTTGACTTTTTGAGGCCATAGAGCCAAATTCGAAAAGAAAAGGACCAAATACCTAAGATGATTTTTTTTTGAGGCCATACATCTAATTCTCCTGAGTAACAAACCCTTGAAAAATATTTTAAAAAATACTAACACGTGCATAAGTGTAATAGTGATTCTAATTTTGATAGCTCTACCAAACCTTGTCTAGCCGGTTTTCTAGAAAACCAAGAATCTGCACCCCTTGGACAATTTTGGTTGTTAAGGAGACTCCCAAAATAAATAAACTTTTAGATTTATTTCTAAGTCAAACTATTTCTAAGTCAAACTATTTCAATTTTGACCAAAAAAACATTTTAAGTTTAGTCTCTTTTTCTATACATTTGATCAATTTCAAAACAGTTTAACTTACCATGGCTACAAAAAAAAAATCTATTTGTTATGATCATCAATCAATCATCATTATCATCATCATCATCAATCAAACAATAAAAGAGCGAGTTTTTTTAAGGGGCTTTCCCTCCATGATAACCGTCCGATCTTGATGTTGGTTTATATGAGCCCTCCATCGTTTGAGATCTTACTCTCCCTTTTTAATTGCCATTCGATCTCGACGTCATATTATATGAGCCATCCGTTTTTAAGATCTTACATGTATATACATCTCCTTTATGTGTATATATATACGCCTACTTTACGTGTAATCTCTATCTGTATCCAACATAGACATACTACCCCAGACTCATGTAACCATAACAGGCCGGCCGAAAAAAAAAAAACAAATCTACGTGCATCCGCCGCCGGCGAGACATTTTTTCCTCTGGATCCGTCATCGTTGCCTGCGGCCATTTGTTACTTCCGTGTTTCATCTTATACTTCGGCGTGCGTGCGATGCAGCCGTGGGGGCAGGGCGACGGCGGAGACGACGACGCGGCGGCGGCCGGCAGCGTTCGGTGAGCACGGCCACCAGGCTGGCCTCGGCAACTCCACGACGGCAAACGTCACGCAAATCAGCAGCCCAGCACACGTACACCTGCTCTTAATCCTAGCGACTCTAATTAGCCGGCCGGCTGCCCTGCTAGGCTGCTGCTACTCATGTTTCTTCTTTTCCTTTCAATTTCTCCAAATTTTTATTTCTCCTCTAACGACTAAGCATAATAGGAGGCATGATTGGTGATCCGTGATCTGAGATCTGCATGGACAACACAAGTGCACAAGCCACGAGGTATTTTTTCCAAGTGCAACGCTAAATTACTTTATTTTAACTATATGATTTTTTAGCATTATATTATTTTAGTAGTAGTGTTTTAATACTTAATCCATTTTAAATTATAATATGTTTGACTTTTTTATTCTAACTTTGATTACTCATCTTATTTAAGTTTTTTTGTAAAATATTATCATTTTTACCGTGGCTTGCTTAATTTCATGTCAAGTCATAAAAAAAAAGATACATATATAGCGCCGACCACAGACAACTATATAATCCACGAAGGCAGAGGATATTGGAGTGACAACACTGCTGCATGTCCATCCAACAGAACTGATGGAGGTGTTTTTCTTAATTCCTGGTGCAGACACACAGCTAACCCTGTGCTTGTTATGTACATCTCTGAATTCTGTGTTTTAGTTCTTGAAGTTCTTTTTATAATCTGAGATCTATTCATTGGATTAATGAAGCAAACAGAATATTTAGTTGTTCAAAAGAAAATTTTGTTAGCCTTGTGGAGAGCTCAGTTTAGTGCACAACCTTCCTAACATCTTGTCTGTTACACTTATTAGAAAAATATTACAGCTGCAATACACATTCATACTTCAGAAATTCCAAAAATTATTGATGTCTCTTTCATAGAAGCACTTATGGTTATCAATGGTTGCAATTTTATTCTTGTAATTGAATTTCACCATCTGCTAAGAGGAATTTACAAGTAACAAATGTCTTCAATGAGAAAATCAACCAGTGGTTGCATCCATTTTCAACCAGTGATGTGGATAGTGTACAAGGTGATAAGTAATTTGTTAATTCACAATATAATAGAATGTTTTACGTCTCAAGTAAAGAACATATTAGCATATTTTGATTAACCTTTTTTGCTCTACTACCCTTAATTTCTTTCAGCATGGATTTAGAATAGATATAAAATAAATTAGCAAGGAGAGTAAGACATCTCAGTAACCAATAATCTCAAGAGACTGCCATTGATCTGCATCTTATTAGGTACAACTCAGGAAAACACATGTGAGTAAACCTTAAATTTTATATTGTTTGTGAAGATAAGTTTTGTATTGACCAAAAATTTCTTTTGTTATTTGTTACGTATGTAACAGTAAAAAAGGCAATGGAAGATTACATCTCAAAAGAATACATTAATTTGCCTAACATTTGTTTATTTAAATTATTAATTGTCTAACCTCTATTTAGAAAAGGTAATTCTATTTGTAATCACTCAAAACTAATTGTGAATCTTATGCAACAAGAATACATGTTTCATAAGGAGAATAGGTTTTAACAGTTCCTCAAAATTAGTTAAACTTAAATTGTTTTTATTGATTTCATTCAAACTCTCTAAAATAATTTATGATATCACCCTATCATAACTATAGCATTACTACTAGTATCAATAAACGCACCACTAGAATTAGACGTGGGCGTGACCCTCGAAGTAGGAGGTGGAGTGCAAGGAGTGCAAACTTTGTTGAGCAAGTCGTCCTTCCTATAAACACGCTGGCTTCATAATAAACGGCTCTAGTATAGGAAGGACGACGATCGACGAGAGGCTAGCAGCAGGGAAGCGCTTAGGCTCAACAAACACCGAAAAATAAATGCGAAAGATGGGGAGCAACGACGAAAAATAAGTGCGAGTGCGAGTGTTTTGACATCTCAACCATAGTCGGGTAGGGTTTTGACACCCTAGATGTCGGGAAACCTGGGCCTACAAGCTTTGCCGAGCGTGTTCGACAATGAAGCTGCCACTGCCAGGCCTCTTCTCGGTCGCCTCATCTAGGAACCGGTTGCATTTTTGCGAGCGGCGCCGGCCGGCAGATGATTGCCCGATCGGATCGTCGTGCGCGGCAGATAGCTCATGTGTCTTGGCGCTGATTTGTCGCACCTCCGGGCCTCCCTCGTGCGGCCACGTACCGGATTGATGGGACCGCGTCCAGTCGGGTGGAAACTGAGATGGCAAGTAATCTCTACCAAAGCCGCAGGACGAGCACTACTGTACACTAAGACTAACCAAACAATGTAGACTAACCAAACAATGTCGTCGTTTATACTTGAATGGAACAGGAAAAGAAAGAGATGGATCCAATGCGGTTGAGGCTTGCTCTCCACATATATTTGGGTACTACTATATATGTTTGTTGACTAATAATCCTACCCCTACCAGCGTTACCTAACCAACCAACAGTGCCAGATTTTTCAGAGTTTTGTCGGTTTGAATGTTAGGAATGTAAAAAAAAAAAGGTACTTCCTCAGTCCCATTAAGTTTGTCACCTTGCGTGTCATCTTGTTTAATCATTTTTTATTCAAATCTTTTGTATAAATATAATTTATTTTATTATAACTTCTTTTATCAACAAAAATACTTAATATTGATTGATTTATTTTATTATTTATATAAATAATTTAAATAAGATAGATAATCAAATATGAAGTCTAAAAATCAAAAAATGATATTCTCTATGGGATGGAAGGAGTATTTAGCATGTATTTATTTTGGGACAGATCTAGGTAATATATACTCCATCCGTCCCTTTTTATTTGTCGTTTCGCTTCCCGAGACATAAATGCCGACAATTTTAATAAATAATAAATATTATCGATTAGTATTATAAATAATATCATCGGAAAGATCTTTGGATCTAGTTTTTTAACAAAATTATTTGGAGATATAAATATTGTACGTATTTTCTATAAATCAAGTTAAACTTATGATACGTATCCCACGCGATAAATAAAAAGAGACGAAGAGAGTAGTTCGGTAGGAGTACATCAATTTTTGTATCCGATTGAAAAGGCAGTACTAACTGAGAGCAAAACAGTTGTTCCTTCACTTTCAACGCCGACACCAACTGCTAAAACCCTCGCGGATTGGACGCACAACGGCACAAGAGTCTCCAAATCCGGGCACACTATCCCGGTCCCCTGCAGGCTGCAGCCATCCATCATGCTTTGATCCATCGAAAGTCAACCTGGCAGTTCGGTCGGCCCTCTTTCCCGTAAGTACTCCCTTTCTGTAGTAGTAGTAGTACAGATACAGTAGTATAGCTTTCCAGGTCCAGGCCGGCCGGTACGGAGCCACGGACTATGTGATTGTCCAATCGATCAGTCCACATCATCGATAGCCTCGTATCATACTATGTAGTAGCATGCAATCAAGTTCGGGAGCCCAAAGTGCCCAACGCCCGAGTCCCGGTTGTACGGCTGTACCTGCGTTGTCTCGGGCTCGATAAAAGCTCACAGCAAACAATACTGTAGGAGAACTAGCTATTACTATTTCAAAAGTTTAAAATGAAATCAGAGTCCTACGCGAACTAAACTTAACTCGGTTGTTAAATCATTGTGGTATGAAATCTATCTATCCGACTTTAAGTGCTCGACTTAGTAAGGATTTTTGTATTTTTCTAAATTTATTATAAGATTTAATAATGTTGTATTTTTAGTGGTAGGCGACGTCGGTGTAGTCTTATGAAGTTGTTTATAGAAGTAGAATTGTGTGCCTATATTTATAAAGATGAATGTGCATTGGCGGAGCCAGAATCCTTTGAGAGCCTGGGCAATTATTAATATACAAGCAAATTTATCTACAAAATTGTACAGTTTTCCTTTGATATGAAGAAAATTTTCTTTTAAAGTCTAGCACCGAGCCCGGCCGGCCGCCCGGGGTGGCCGGGCGTTGGCTCCGCCAGTGTGAATGTGTGTTGTGAGCGTCTACGTATGTACTATATAATTTTAAAAAAGAATTACTACTATTTTTTCTATAATCATTTTGAATTCGCTCCGTGCCCATAGAGTCTAGAACTCAGGTCATCATTGGCTCGATCCGTAGTCCTATGAAATGCTTGCAATTGTTCTGGTTTGCTTGTTGCATAAAGGGTTGCTTTATGATATGATTCGTCGATGAGTCAACTGCAACTTTAAGTTCCATAGTAAAGGGTGTACGGAGAGTAGGAATTGCTTTTGCAACGGCCGTCGTCCTTGTGATACGGGAGGGAGGAAAGGAGCTGCAAAGACTAGTGTGATGTGATCCTTCACCAACTACTTGTGGGGTTGCCACGTAGATGTACCCTCGATCGCTCAGACCGTCGTTGTTGTCGACGTCTTCCTCCACCGCGCCGCCACAGGTCTGCGTGACTACCTCAGCCATGTGCGACGCCAGCCCATCCATCCGGAAGCAAATTCTAGAGGACCCGGTCCTTTCCTAATCGCGTAGGACCTTGCTTCCCGAACGACACGTGCACGTCAACAATCTCAAAGCACATATATCTTCTTTTGCTTGTTTTGATCCATTTTCTATTCTCATCTTGACGGCACGTTAGTTTGACGTCAAGTCGTTTTCTCCTTCCATCAGAAGCCACCACGGACAGACGTTCGGCGGCGCACTGCCTGGAGTCCATGGAGGCGGGATGGCCGCGGCGAATGCGTGCTCCTTGGCTGCAACCGCACCTTCCATTCCACCAGGGTTCCATCGACCAGTGGCTCGCCGTTTAGTAAATAACGCCTCGGCCGCGCCGCCGCCGCCGCCCCGCAGCCTCGTCAATGGCGGCGACCTTCGTGTGCTGCGAGGCGGCATCGCTACTCCATTTCCACGCCGGGTTCTTGCACCTCGTCGCCATGGCCATGGCCACCGCCGCCTTGGCAAAATCTTTGTGCTGGATGTGGTGTGGCGCGTGACGGTGGCTGAATCGCGTGCTGCTTCTGCTGTGGAGAGACGGTGGCGATGATGTTGGTGGGACGCGGCCTTCTCCAGCACCTGCAGCACCCAGCGGCCCTTTATCACCTTTGCGCCACATATTGATGCACCTCGGCAAGCACTCCAATGGCCAAGCCCACGCCGAGATCAACATCACCCACCAGCTATTTTCGACAAAATGCGCCAAAAGCAAGGTGTTCACTGAAGCGGCATTGTTTCATGTGGATTACTTTCAGTTGTACTTTGTTGAGTCTGGAAAGATTATCCTCACTAAGGATTAAGTAGATCTAGTGTACTTTCTATATTTTTGGTGAAACAAGTGCAATGATCATATGAAATCACTGCTGGATTCAGTGAGTGTTTGGAATGGTGGTGTTTGAATCTGTTACATTGTAGAATGTCAACTGCAATTTTGCCTTTGCATTAGTTTTGATGCTTTCCCTTCTTTAGTTCTGTATGGGGTGCTGCTAATTTTTTATATCTGTAATGAATTTTCTGTCAACCTTTTCATCTAAAAAAATTCTGCCAACCCGGCTTCTTTCTCTCTTCTATGATTGAGTGCTGCCTGAATAGCTCATTGTCCTAACATTGGAGAAGCAAAGTAACCGAAAACAAAGGAAAACATTGGCGTGGCCCAACTGGTCATATGGAAAGTATTCATTCTTATGTGTTGTAGCAGTATATCATAAGTTTGGGTGTCATTTTGTTGTGATGGTTACCTATTTCTGAACAACAAATAGAATCAAATCTCCATGTTCACTCTGCATAATCGGAGGCAGAGCGCTCTCACGTTGGAATTTCATTTTCAAATGCTATTCACCTTTTGTCACTTTGTTGATTTCTCTATAGTCTTTGTTGCCTTAATGCTCTGAAATTTTGATCTCTAGAAGCAACTCCTTTTCCCTGGTTTATTTGCTGAATTCTCTATCTAGGAAAATTATACTGACTCTTTGTGGCCTGTGGTTAGCCTATGAAACAATTGTTGCCAGGATGACAAGCTGTACTGCACAGCATGTTTGTGTGTAATTTTTTTCCTAGCTGTGATGGCATGTTGTAGAAGGATATACAGAAGAAGGCATGTTGTAGAAGGATATACAGAAGAAATCAGTTTGTTGTTCGCAATCGGAGCAGCAGTGCAGCAGCGTAAAAAAGCTGCAGTGAGCACACAGCCATGGTTTCTAATTTGAGTCTTCGACGACCACGGCAGCGCCGAGGGCAGCGTGTTACAGTTATTTTTATATTAGAAAGAGTGCTTACTCCATTAGCAATTTGGTTTAAACAGCCTATTTCTATATCGAGATAGGAAGAACATTAAACTCTATTGAATTCATGTTCGAATTTGACTGGCACTGCCTATATATTGGCTCTAATCATATCATTCAAGTTATAAAATGACCTTAAGTATATTTATATGGTATAGAACTCAGAATGCAAATGTGAGTAGGAAAAGATGTTCTCCCCAAGTAGAAAAGCCATCTTTAATAGAAAATTTGGTTGAACCAACAGTTCTGCTCACTTCTCCGTGGTTTGGATAGCACTTGTCCGATTTTCATCACTTTTGCTTTAAAACACTTGTTCCTTGGGTGAAAGATGACGACTGTCTCATTCTTGCAAAAGTAAAAAAAAAAAATGTAAACACAAGCACATATGTACAAATGGTTTGATCATGTAGTAGTATATTAATACTAATGGACATGGAAACATCTTCCTGGCTCCTTGCTTATAACGAGTTGCAAAATACATGAATGTTACCACATGTATCATATCTTTATTTATCAAATTCTAAGTGACGAGATGTAGGTAGTTCATGATGAGCTTGGAGTAAGAGATTTGTAAACTCTCCTCGAATTCTTGGAATGAACATCATGGAATTATCTTCAAATGGTGTCATCGTATTGCTTGACGCCAATGTTGTGGCAATAGCAAAGTAGCATTTGTGTTGGACTGCCCCTGAACCAATTTATATTGATAGAATGAAAAGCAATTACAAACTCAAATAAATTGTTATCGAAGGAGACTTAAGCTTTGGTTATTCTTACTGCATGTTGTGAATTTCCATGTAGATTAATGTTGGATGGCTGCCTTGAATCATCTGTTGTAAACATGTGCAAACTATCAATTGGTACATACTGAAAATTTAGTAAATGTCATACAAGTTATTATGCATACCTTTCTTTTTTTTTTTAGATGTAGAAGCATTTGTCTTTCCTCCATTCTTTTTTTTGTTGATTGTTTTCTTTGTCTAATTGCACAGCATAATAGAAAGAAGGATCTTGAACTTGTTTGTTCTCTAAATAATCCAATAGGGTGTGTGCATCTTGGGCTTCCAAGTACCTTTTACGCTCACGACCAATAAAGTTATTGCAATCCATTTTCAAGAAATGCACATTCTCAGCTCCGCCGACCACCGTTGGAAAAAATCATATATTTCAGTTGGCCTAACACCAGCTTGCCGCATCTTGCTAATGATATGCTTATACGCTATTGTTAGACGCCATTTTGTGATCTAAGCATGTGTGCTTTGTTAGGGCTTACAAAGCCATGATTATGGCGAGTATGACTCTGCATCGTCCAAATCCCTTCTCGTGACACATAGAATTGGACACGAGCATTGCAACATGTCCTTGTGGAAGCATGCTCTTTCTTTGGTTGATGTTCTGGATGAGTGTACTTGTGGCCTTCATTACTGCAAACAAAGTACTTGGAAGATAATGTACCATCTGCTCTATGTTTAGTGTGGCACTTCTTGATACTAAACCCAACTTTTTTCTAGCATATGCATTATAAAAATTGTATGCGTCTTCCTCTGAAGTAAAGGTCATGCCAACATTTGGCACAAGTTCAACTAGCAGATTTTGGTCATCACCCTACATGCACCAAAGCCGCATATCACACAACTATTATTTCTGCTGAGAGCTTTCATAGAAAACTACTTGAATTACTTGATTGATATAGCAATATCTCACTAACCTCCAAACCTGTTGCAACAGTTTCTTCAGATTTCTTGTTGTTGGAGTCGGAATAACCATCACCATCCTCAAAGCTAGGACAAGAGCTTTTGCCCATATCATCATGAGCAGTCAGCTGCAGCACATGGTCAAAAGACAAACATGTCAACTCTCAGATAGGAATGTGAAGAAGCTCTGTAACGCTAGCTACTTATACCGCGACAACCTTTGTAAGAAATTGCCTTTATATATATTGTATATGTCACATATGCACAGTATAAATTATTTCATTAAATAAAAATGTGTTCCTCGCTCACCTTGAACCCTTCAATTTTTCTTTTTTTCTCAGCATCAGAGTTGGAATCTCCATTGTCAACCTCAACACTGAGAAAGGAACTTTTGCTCATATCACCATGGGCAGCTGGTTGCAATGTTAGGGAGGATCTACCGGCGTCATCTTCTGCCATTGGCCCTGGCTTCTTGATCATGGGATACGCAGGAGAACTTGATCCCAAACATGCGTCGGCAGCATCTGCTTGGCTCTGATCCATCGCAGCTCCATCCTCCATCGTGTGTATGGATGGCTTCGTAGGCAAGGAGCGTTGCAAGTCTGGACTGACACAAGTGCTGGTGGCTTGCAATACAAGGAGCTGTTGGTGGCTTCCATTGGAAGAATGAAGTCTTAACGGTGTATGCCAAGTGCCGTTAGATGAGTAGAAAATAAATGAAAAGTAGTAAAGAGGATGTATGTGCTTTGAGATTGTTGAGTGCTACTTGTCACATAAAGAGCAAGGTCCTATGAGATGAAAAAAGGACCGGGTCCTTTAGAATTTGCCTCCCATCCAGCATGCCCGACTGGATGGAACGACGTCTGCAAATGGTAGTTAGAGGATTTAGATGTTGATCAACTATCTCGATTCGGGTTTGTATTGTTCTTCGGTTCTTCTTTCACTATGCAGGTTCGTGATTTTGCTCTACATTCTAGCCTTGAGAATTCTATACTGTTTCTTAGACAAATTCAGTTCATAATTGTAATTATGTAATGTAGTACTCTATTCGTTTCAAATTATAAATCATTTCAAGAATCTTGAAAAATCAAAACATCTCAAGTTTGATCAAAATTATAGAGAGAAACATAAGGATTTATGATAATTAATGAAGAATTTAATGATACTTAGTTGGTATCATAAATATTATTATCTTATTATAGAATCACTTTAGTCAAAGTTAAAAAAACTTAGACTCTCCAGATATTTTTAGAATAGCTTATAATTTAGGATAGAGTGGGTAGTAGAAAACATGAGCTTTTCCATCGATAGATAACGTATTATGCTTACTAGTTGCAACATGTGAGGGAGTACATTGCATTGGGCCAATAAGCTAAAAAAAATCTTTGACTGCAATTGCCGGAGCATGTAGGGCTGGACAATCGGTTTAAACCGACAATTCAGTTCGGTTATTCGGTTTTTAGAGGACTCTGGTTTTGAGAAAACTCATAACCTATCGGTTCTAGAGAAAGGGAGAAGCTAATGATTTTGGGTTCATCGATTGATGTTTGGTTTCAACCAAGATTTCAGAGAACTGATCTCTTGCAATCATGCGCCATCCTCAGCCATAGTTTGTAGCTCGTCCATCACACTAGTGCCGCCACACGCGATCATGCCGCCCCGCTCACATGCCACCTTGCAGGTGGCGTACGACACTCGCACCTTGCTGCTAGCTCAGCTCGCACCTCATAGTCAGTAGTCGTGTTGGTGCCACTGTTGCTGCATCACACATATTAGGGTTTGGAATGGCCAACGAGCAACAGCTAGGAGAGGAGGGGAGTGAATGGGAGGGTCAAGGGGACACAGTGGACTACTACTACTGGTGGTGACGCCGCGACGTTATTGCTCGCACCTTGTAGTCAGCAATCGCACTGGTGGTGATTCGATCTGCTTGGACCTCGAGTTGGTAGTCGCACTAGCGCCACCGTTGCCATGTCACACGTGTTAGGGTTTGGAATGGCTAGCAGGCAGCAGGAGAGGAGGGGAGTGATTGAGTGAATGGGAAGTCCAAGTGGACATGCTATGCTACTGCCACTTGTGGCGACTCCGCTTGCACCTCGCATTCCACTCGCTATTCGGAGTCGGTAGTTGCGCTGACGCCACCGTTGCCGCATCGCACGTGTTAGGGTTTGGAATAGCTAGGAGGCAGCAGGAGAGGAGGGGAGTGAATGGGAGGGTCGAGGGGGCGTAGTGGGCTACTGCCTACTGGGCTTGGTGGATTGTTGGGGCATGATATAAACTTAGGAATGGGCATAGGTGCAACGATTGTTGGGTTAGTCTAGATAGATGATGGGACTAGAAGTGGCTAAATCTAGAGTTTTGATTTAGTGGGACTAGGCAAACATGATGACACATAAAATGTGATAAATATTTATACATCAAGTGTATGTCTCAACTTTTTCAATGCTTATACATATGTGGTTAGTATTTATGATAAAATTGAGTGAGTTGATGACTTGTCGTGTTCTGCATTGAAATATTTACAAGGATATTAAATTTTTCCAATATGTTTGGGGGGTGGCATGGCCCCTGATAGCCCTCGATTCTGCCAATGTGGACGTGGGATGTTGTACCTTCAAGAATTATGATGGCACCTTCAATCTTTTATCTTATCATCTTTTTAGAAGTGTTGATAATATTCATACCATGATAGGGAAAATATTTGGACTGAGTGAAAGCCCTAGTTTGGTTTTGGCAAATTGATGAAACCTAGGACTAAGCCTGTTACTAAGTGTGTAGCATTAGAGAAAGGGGAGGTCCAAGCCAAGTGGTGGAGTGGAGATCAAGTTGACGAAAGTAACCACAAGTGATTAAGTGCCACCCTTGAATGAAGAAGATGAGCGGGATGGAATGCTAGAGGCAAAGGTATATGTTAGGGCATTTTCATTTTACCGGCCGTAGGTGAGTAGAGAAGTTGACAGCCGGGTTTAGGATCGATAACCGTACTATTAAAAGGGGCGATGTCGCGCAATATCGGTTATCTAAGTGCCACTAGGTGAGCAATGACTTTGCATGTGCATTAGGGACCTAGTGTACTAACTATATCTTGCAAAATTCAATTGAAAATGCTAACACACGTGCACAAGTGGTGAGACACTTTAGTGTTGGCACATGAGAGCATGGGTTGTTGGGATTTGGGTATAAACCCTGAGGCGATTTTTCGGAAAGACACATGCACTTACAGGGGCATCGGACGCTGGGCCCCAAGGCGTCGCACGCGTCTGATGACCCTACGAAAGTTTGCGTTGCACAAAGTGTGCACCGGAGCGTCCGACGCTCATACGTCTGCGCGTCCGGTGCAAAGCGATTTTGTGTCAGAGTGTTTGCCGTGTAGTCATCGGACGATGTTGCGTCCGATGCCACCCTGTCGGACGCGTCCGATGGGCGTACACATTTTGGGAGCTCTCTGCATAGCGTTCGGAGATGCGGCCGGCGTCCGGTGAAGGTCATCTGACGCAGGCGATTTATGTGCGCGGCTCAGGGCATCAGACATGTTTGGTGCTGTTTATCTAAGCGTTCGATGGTTACTACAAGCACGCATCACGGTCAAATTTGAATGAGGACACGTGGTGACTTGGTGTGACTTCGGGAAGGGGCATCGGACGCATCCGATGTCTAGGCGTCTGATCGTCTGATGCCCCCGACTCAGCCCCACTTAGAAGATAACGGTTGGGACATTTGAGTGACGGCTATATAAGCTAGTTGGCTAGTTTGGGAGTCTCTCTTGCACATTTTGATCATTCTTGTGCACCATAGAGCCAAGCCAACCACCTTCCTCTCATCTTACTTGATTGCTTACATTCAAAGAGTGATTGGGAGTGTTCTAGCGTATTTGCTTTGTGATTGAGCATCTAGTGGCACTAGTGAGCGATCTTGCTGCGATTGAGCTCGTTACTCTTGGTGATTACCATCACCTAGATGGTTGGAGCAGCGGGAGGGTGTTGAGCAAGTGAAGAATGTAACACCCCGGCCCAGCCCTTAATAGGATTAATATGATACTCATACAAACAAGTTGTAACTTCTTTTCCGGAAGCTTATCTTGAAACAACTTTAGAGTTAAGCGTGCTTGGCCTGGAGCAATTTCAGGATGGGTGACCGACCGGGAATTCATTTCTGGGCGCGCATGAGTGAGGACAAAGTGCGCAGAATAGACTGGTGTTGGTCTGTGAGGGTAGTACTAGTCCTATTAAAGCTGTCAGATGTAAGCGGGCCCGGCCTCGAGGAGGCGGGACATTACAAATGGTATCAGAGCCGACTCTCGCGGTTTCACTGGGCGCATGTGTCGCAGTTGCGCAGGCATGGTGTGCATAGCTGGTGTGGATCCGTCGTGGTCACAAAGCATGGCACATGCGTTGGCACTGGATACACGGACGTGGCCAAGAGAGGAGGTTTCTGACATGGGGTTGACCAACGAGGACGTCGGTCTCCTAAGGGGGTGAGGATGTAACACCCCGGCCCCGGGACTTAATAGGATTAATATAATACTCATACAAACAAGTTGCAACTTCTTTTTCGGAAGCTTATCTTAAAAGAACTCCAGAATTAAGCGTGTTGGGCCTAGAGCAATTTTAGGATGGGTGACCGACCGGAAATTCGTTTCTGGGTGCGCATGAGTGAGGACAAAGTACGCAGAACAGACTGGTGTTGGTCTGTGAGGGCAGTATTGGTCCTATTAAAGCTGTCTGATGTAAGCGGACCCGGCCTCGAGGAGGCGGGACGTTACAAAGAAGATTGTTCTTGTCACACCCGGTGGTTGTGAGGGGTTTTGATCCTACCCCACGGGAGTCGTGAAAGGAATCCTTAGTGGAATCTCGTGTCATTGAGTTACGCTCACTTTGTGTGAGTTCTTGTGGTGCCCGGTGAGGGCTTGGCATTGACGCCAATTAGCGACCAAACTACCAAGTGTGTGATCGACACAAGGGGGAGTAGCGTGCCGGCAAGCACGAGAACCTCGGGATAAAAATCACGTGTCCCTTGGTATTCTTGTGTGGTTTAATACTTCAAGATCAATTTGGATTTATCTATTGGATCATCTCTTCGGGTTTCATTGTATTGACAAGACGGTGATTAGTCATCATCCCCAAGGCATGGTTTGCATCACTCGATTCCTTCCTTGCGGTTACTTTTGTACCGAGTAGCATATTAGGGTGTGTAGTATAATTTAATTGCTAAGGACTTCATTCCTAGTGTGCTTAGTATATTAGGATTGCTAGAATTGGATAGGTTGGCTTGCAACCCCCTCTAGGCTAGCGCAACACTTGCTTGGCCATCTTATTTACTAACCGGTTTGTTTAGTGCTCTATAGACTTTTTAATTAGGCTATTCACCCCATAGCCATTTAGGACCTTTCACTGAGCCATAGTACTTATTAGTGGATCGGCTTGGTCATAGCTTTTAGGCAGAATATAATGCATCCATCGATGGCCCCTAAAATTAGCCTTGAGACCACAAAGCCGGATCCAAGGCCTAGGCCGCGTCGGACCATTTCCATCCCTAGTCACGGCTAGCATGGCAACATTTGAGTTTAGGGTTCGGGCACTGGTACGGTGAACTCGGGGATGTCCTTTTGTCAACAAGGATAACGTGTGTATCTAGTAGGCCTCCCGTGCTTTGCCACGGGATGTGTATTGTAGCTCCATATGTTTAAAGATAGACTATAAGAAGTAGCATAAGAGGAAAATTAAGGAGCCACAAATACATATATGAAAATAGCATAGAAAAATGTAAGGTTTAACTACTGCACTATGCAAATGATCTCCTCATATTATTCTCTAATCTAAGTGTCAAACACGCAGAGTTTCAAAGAATTAGAAAAATTTAGGGTTCGCTTTGCTTTGGTGTGGGATAGTTTCACAGTTCAAGCATAAATAGCACAAGAAAATGTAAGATTTAATTATTGTAAAATCTCTCTGCACTATTCTCTAGTCTAAGTGTCACAAACGCTGAATTGTAAAAAAAATCAATAAAATGTAAGGTTTTAAAAGAGTTAGGAAAATATAAGGTTTTCGCTTCATTGCATGATGATTTCTCTCCCACGTTTAAGTATAAATAGCAGATACAAATGTAAGGTTTAATTGTTGTACACGTTTAAGTATAAATAGTACAGAAAAAATGTAAGGTTTAATTATTGTACTATGTAAACAATCTTCTCGCACTATTATCTAGTCTAAGTGTCACACACACTGAGTTGTAAAAAAGTTTTGAAAGATGCAAGGTTTAGATGATGTACCATGTAAAATATATCTTCACACTATTATGCAAAAATTGAATAGCATAGAGAAATGTAAGGTTTAATTGTCGTACTTTGAAAAGATCTCTTTGCACTATTCTCTAGTTTAAGCATTACACATGTGAATTTAGCAAAAATGTAAGGTTTTAATAAAAAAGCAAAAATGTAAGGTTTTAAAAAAGTTAGGAAAATATAAGGTTCGCCATTGCAGGATGATTTTTTCCCCATGGTTTAGTATAAATAGCATAGAAAACTATAATGTTTAATGTTTAATTAGCGTTTGTTGACATTTCTTAACATCACCTTATTACTAAGTTATAATTTCTAGTAGTGATGCCAGAGATGTTTTGATTTATATAATCGCAACACTTATAATATAGGGAGAATATAAAGGAATCCACAAGTACATAGATTACATACCATTGTAACATCGCACCGGGAGTAATCTAAGTATCATTATTTATATTATACCAGAGGTAGGAGCGGTGGTTAGATATATTGACAAATATATATATACTTATGATAAAAACAATAACATGTCACATATTTTTATAGGGGTAAGCCTAAATAGATATGAATGATAGGTATAAGGCATTGGTAATGAATCTAGAGATAGAAATAGATACTCACCAATTACTGTCTTTTATATATTCAAACATATATACTTTCATCTATAGTAATAATAACTCTTTATCTATGCATAAAGGAACATTACCAAGAAAGATCAACAAGAGAGCTTGTCTCGCATCGCAACCAGGTTCTACCTGTCCTACTAATGGGGACTGGACTACAAAGGACTCAACAAGAGCATCACACTCGCAATCTACCGCATGGCCCGGAATGTTGGGTGTATCCGCAGGTAAACAGCATATAAGCATCATGCTTACATAATATTAACCATTTAAACTCACTTGAGTACTGAGCTAAGTGCTTTGCGAACATATAATAAGCTCATTATAAATCAAGACTATATCAAGTAATCTACTAAAGCAAACTAGGATCATCATAAACAGAAACATTGTATTAAATAAGAAATAAAGTCATAAAATAGAAGCGATACAATGGCTATACCAGCCTCCAGGTGACGAATACAGAATAGCTCAACTCCAGTTGAATCTTGTTAGCTAGTATATACTAGAACTTGAAGGAATTGAAGTTGTTTTCTAATTCTCTGGACACCCTAGCTTCTGATCTCTCTCACATATAATGAGCGATGAGATAATGAGGGGATGCCTCCGGGAGGGGGTGGGTCTCCGGGTGGTTATATAGGCCAGAGCAATAAATCTAATCCCTTGGATCAAATCGATCTTGAGCGACGGTGGAGATGAAAATCCTAAGGCAGTGGAGGAACGACATTGGAAGGCGGAGGGCTGCCGGTGGGCTAGGAGGCTAGGTGGCCTGCAGGTGGTGGGGCTAGCCGGTCCCACCCTGCAGCATCTTGGGTCTTGCTGCGGTGTGTTGGCTTCTTGCATCTTCTAGAAACTTCTAGATTTGCCTCTCATGCGGAATACACGATTAAATATGATGTCTTGACACATATTCACCAAAACTCGTGAAATTTGTCAGTTTAAATCTCTAAACCTATGTTGGTGTCCACTTTCTTGCATTTATACAAGTTATATTGACAGTTCTTTGTAGATGTTAACTATCGTCAATAGCGTACACATTTAAGTATAAATAGCACTAAAAAAATATAAGGTTTAATTATTGTACTATGAAAACTGAAAAAATAAAAAATGGGAAGGAAAAATCTGCTACAATAACATAAATAGTGGAATGGAAACTAAAAATAGGTAAAAAATACCATGAAAAATATATCTTCACACAATTATATTAAAAAATAAATAGCATAGGAAAACGTAAGCTTTAATTGTTGTACTATGTGAAAGATCTCTTTGCACTATTATCTAGTCTAAGTGTCATACACGTTGAATTGCTAAAAAAAAAGTTAGCAAAAATATATGTAAAAGATATCTTCAAACTATTATGTTAAAAATTAAATAGCATAGGAAAACTTAAGGTCTAATTGTTGTACTATATTCTCTCGGCTAAGTGCCACACAAGCTGAATTGCTAAAAAAGGGGTTACCAAAAACATAAGGTTCTAAAAAAGTTAAGAAAATATAAGGTTTGTCATTGCGGGATGGTTTGTCTCCTACGTTTTAGTATAAATAGCTTAGAAAAATACAAGAAATAGTTGTTACAGACGTTTAAGTATAAATAGCATAGAAAAATGTAAGGTTTAATTGTTGTACTATGAAAATTTTAAAAATGAAAAATGAGAAGGGAAAAATCTTCTACATTAACATGTTTAGTGGAATGGAAACTAGAGGGGGGGGGGGTGTTTGGGGGCGCTAGGGGGAAGTCTGCTACAGTGACATGAACAGTGGAACAGTCCCTATTGCCCGTGCATCTACGCAGAAAGAAAAAAAATATGCTGCAGTAACATTTTAGTGGAATGGAAACTAAAAAAGGGGGGGGGAAACAGTAACATGTTTAGTGGAATGGAAACTCAAAAAGGAGAAAAAACGAGGAGGCAAATCTGCTGCAGTGTGACATGAACAGAGGGTTAAGATATCACTAACAATACAAAATGCCCCTGAAATTTGTCTTTACAATATCTTGGAAGCTTGATGTACACCCTGACAAAGTTTCTTCGATATGTAGTTGACCACACTTTCTTGCTAGAAAGCTGCACACGTCTAGACTAATAATGCCGCATTGTAAATAAGATAAGAAAATTGAGTGACATGTGGGGCATTGGTCAATTGTTAAATCGAGGTTGGAAATTTTACATGACAGGGGTGATGTGGTGCTGCCTTGTCTAATGGCCCATCAAACCAGAACGTCAGCTTAATTCGTGAATCCAGTTAAGTTGGTGAAATCGTGACGGCAGGACGAAACAGTGACACATCAAACTAAAGGAATTTGTTGACCTATATCTATATCTATAAATGCACCAGGCGAATCGAAGCCAATCTTCAGTAGTTCTATCTTTTTTTAAAACACAGTAGTTCTAACTTCTAAGCGCTATCTTCCCTGCTACCTTGTCTTCAATCATCTGTATGAAATTTAAAAAATTGTAGCAGGAAGTTGGCGCACAACCACCGCTCGTGATTCCAGTAATAGAACCCATCCTCGAAGTGGTGCTCCCTGCGTAACACGCACTCATGTGTAGTCTTTTGCCCATGTACTTTACCACCCACTTCATTAAATTTTTTAATATTTTCTTTCATGTAAGAGAAATATCCATATGCTCATAACTTTACAAGCGTAGAATAGTACCACATGGAAAACAAAAATGTTAGGCAAAATCCCATAGAATGTTTGAGTGCTCAATTTTGAATTAAAGTTAGGTCATCGTTACTTTTTGTGAGCCACGTGAGAAAATTGTTCTATTGTTATTATATTTATTAAAAACACTCATCGATCCATGCTAGCTCATCTGTATTGTATTTGACAAAATTACGATTATGGATAGTAAGGCCCCTTTGGTATAAATTCTGACACTATGATCTATTTTTCTCTCTCTTCTCTTTGAGCTAGTGAAGCCATGGTGCTTCCTCTATCTCTCACAAAGCAGTTGAAGCTAGGTGGCTCCTCGCTCTCCTCTCATAAAGCGGGTTCTGTGAAGGAAGGAGGGAGTCTTCGCAAAAAAAAAAAAAAAAAAAAAAAAAAGAGAGGAAAATAGATCATGTGAATAATGCTCAACATTATGTGTTAGTAGCATACCAAAGGGACCTAAGAACAACCGACAACAATAAGCCTTCCAAGCTAGTTTTATCCACCGGCATGAATGTGTAAGTCAGTATTCACGCTGGCTCATAACAAATCGGCATGGACATAACTGTGACTATCCATGCATGCAGGCCTATATGCTCATATAACAAGCAGGCAACGATATACTTCTCCATCTTTCAAAATTTTGAATTTCAACTTGTTTTGCATTAATTTTTTCATATGGACTTAAGTGGGACAAACCATTTGTGGCTCAATTTTTTTATTTGAAGTCGTATAGAAGCCCAAATAATTTAGACAATAAGGGTAAAACGAAACTGCTCGATCATGGCTGAGAACCAAGACCTCGTCATGCTCATGAGTTTGTTGGATGCTTTTTTTTTTCAGCATCATTCTTAGGGGCTGTTTGGATGCCCGCCGTTAAAAGCCACACCATATTGCCAGTCTTGTGGTGGAGAAAAGACTCGCCACATCTATGGCAAAAAAAAGCTGACGGTAACGAGCCTCACTTTATGCAGAAAAAAAAAATCAAAGAATAACTGATTCTTTGCAGGGAGCCGTATCTGTGACTCGCAACCGAGGGTTGGGAACCAAACACCTCTCCTTTCTTATCTCTGTAATAGTAATGGGCTAATGGCCTAAAGTAGCTTTCGCAGGCGTGCCGGTGAAACGAGGGAGGTCAATCTGCTAGGCTTGATACTCGCACTGCAAAGACGTGTTGCTGTTCATCCCTTGTGGCTTAATTATAACTCGTAAACAACCGTTCTCTTAATAATGAAATATTATGTGCATGTATTGCACGTTCGCATAAAAAAGATAGAAAGGAATTAGAACAAAACTCGTTTGCTATGCTATATATCATGGATATTTGAGGTGTTGTAGTTGTTGTATCGTCCTGTCAGTACAATTATTGATTATCAGTTTTGTCGTCGTTTGAAACGACTGAGTTGTTGCATCACTACTTTGAACAACAAAAAGTTTAAAGGTAGAGTCAGACAATATGCCAACCAATAGAGCTGAAGGTCTAATTAATATTATGATATATGAATCAATGAAGACATGCATAACATGCTATCTCTGCTTCAGTGTGTATATATTAGGGCGGTGCACAGTGGAAATTGCTGGCATTTTCAAATGGGATAAAGATATAGTCCACATCGATGTATATATACAAAATTTAGGTTATGCTGATGAGGTCCCAAAAAGTGTTTATTACTCCCGCCATCTAAAATATATCATTCTACGAGAACTATATGTCATCTTAACTTTATTGGAGAGTCAAATCATCTCAAATTTGATCAAATTTAGTATCTTAGGTTCTTTATTATTATATTTTTATTGTATATGAAGTCATAAATCTTTATAAAATTTAAGATACTTTGACTCTAAAAGAAATTAAAATGATTTATAATTTAGAATGGAGAGAGTATTATTAATCTGATGTCAAAATATTTGCATATAGTTGAACACTCTTTACCACTGTTTATTATTCCCTCTTTTCTTGTATAATTTTGTTGGCCAAGTCTCTAATTCAAGACCTATTGCTGTTGCTCTAATTAATAATGCTACCTAATTAGATGCACTGATACTTGAACAGATTTCAATAGGTACGGTGCAACTGCGGTGGCAGGACGAACACAGGACAAGTCAAATTAATGGAGGCTGCACTGCACTATATTTGTGCATTTGAAAAAATCCTGGTGTTGTAGGCGCAACATCTATCCCTGCCTTTTTATAGTCAATAAATAATCTGGAACGTAGTAGTAGCTAGAATAAAGTGTGCCAACAAGTTGGCGCCCAACTACCGTGCTGGACTGCTGGTCGTCTGCTCCTATAAAACCCCTGCGCCGGCCTCTCGCTCTGTGCACTCCCCCACACCCATTTCTGAATTCTGATCTGCCCCGGCCGGCCTACGCGACGCGCCAACGCCAAGCCGGCGCCGAGAGCTAGCAGACAGCAAGAGCAGACCACAGAAGCCATGGGCATCTTCACGGTGACCAAGCTGTCCGAGGGGCCCGTGCGGCCGTCCGCCGACACGCCGTCGGAGACGTTGCCCCTGGCCTGGGTCGACCGGTACCCGACGCACCGCGGCCTCGTCGAGTCCACGCACATCTACACCTGCGACGTCGCGAAGGTGCCGGCGCCTGCTGCTGCGGCGGCCGGCGACGCACTGGCGGCGCCCGAGAAGACGACGGAGGCGATGACCATCACCAAGAAGAAGTCCCCGGCCGCGGTGGTGCGCGGCGCGCTGGCGGACGCGCTGGTGCACTACTACCCGTTCGCGGGCCGCATCGTGGAGGACGTGCCGGGGCGCCCCGCCGTGCTGTGCTCCGGCGAGGGCGTCTACTTCGTGGAGGCTGCTGCCAACTGCACCCTCGCCGACGTCAACTTCCTGGAGCGGCCGCTGCTTCTCTCCAAGGAGCAGCTGGTGCCGTACCCGACGCCGGACCTCTGGCCCGTCGAGCCGCACAACACCCTCGCCATGATACAGGTGCGTGCGCTGGATCTCTCTACTTACTTGCCGGCCGCTTCGCACTGTATATTTTCTTTTTCATTTGTTCCGACACGTAGATCTCGACGTATGAGATGGTAAAGAAACAGCAGTTGGATCAGACGACGAGTCGACGACCGTATAAAACACACCAAACTTTTTTCGTGCACAAATAAAGCGAACTGCATGCATGATTGGCACGGGATCGAGCAAATATGCAATCGTCAGTTGCACTGTCCTAATTAAACAGCTGACAGAAAGAGCGTGTACTTTCACAGATCTCTTTTCGGCGACAAGACTAAAATATTACTACATAGTATTGGCATGGCTTTGAACTAAAAGCAAAAGCCTGACAATGTTCATTTTTTTTTTTTTAGGAACTAATGTTCGTTACAAAGTCAACTATTAGATCTGCAGGTTCATTGGTCATTTTTCTCCATCAAGTTGTTGAACTTGACCCTATGAGACTAACTACTAGCAATAGAATATTACTACTGTACTAACAATTACTACCTCATTTAAACTGTGTGGTGACACGGTCATCCACTGACAATGTCTGAATTGTTTATGCGTTATTTTCAGGTCACGTACCTCATAAACCGGTCATCCACCTGCGGCGGCGTTATTTTCAGGTGGTCGGCCTTCGTGGTCGGCCTGCGCACCAACCACGCGGTGGCGGACGGCACGGGCGCGGCGCAGTTCCTGAACGCCATCGGCGATCTCGCCCGCGGCCTACCGGAACCCCGCGTGAAGCCCGTCTGGGGTCGGGACCGCTTCCCGGACCCGGACATCAAGCCCGGCCCGCTCCCGGAGCTGCCGGTGCTGGCGCTGGAGTACATAGCGTTCGACTTCCCCACCGCGTACCTGGACAAGCTCAAGTCGCAGTACGCGGCGTTCACTGGCGGCAAGATCTGCTCGGGCTTCGACATCGTCATCGCCAAGCTCTGGCAGAGCCGGACGCGTGCCATCGACGCTGCGGCCGCCCCCGGCGCCGACGTCAGGCTCTGCTTCTTCGCCAGCGTCCGCCACGTGCTGAAGCTGGAGCCGGGCTACTACGGCAACGCCATCTTCCCCGTCAAGGTGTGCGCGCCGGCGGAGAAGGTGGCCGGCTCGTCGGTGGTCGAGCTCGTCGGCGTGGTCCGGGAGGCCAAGCGGCGGATGGCCGAGGAGTGCCTGAGCTGGGCCGAGAGCCGCACCGGCGGCCGCGACCCGTTCCAGATGACCTTCGACTACGAGTCCGTGTACGTGTCGGACTGGAGCAAGCTCGGGTTCGCCGACGTGGACTACGGCTACGGCACGCCCATGTCCGCCGGCCCGCTAGTCAACTGCGACCTCATCGCGTCGGTCATCGTCATGAGGGCGCCCGCGCCGCTCGCCGGCACGCGGCTTCTCGCCAGCTGCGTCACCAAGGAGCACGCCGACGACTTCGCTCGCAGGATGCGAGAGGACCTCGTCGTCTGAAACGAGCGCGCGTGACCATGAAGATGAAGGAACCCTGCCGCTCTCTACCTACGTGTATTGTGATTGATAGCTATACGTTGTGCACGATAAAGAGGTATTGTATTGCTGTCCGGATTGCAACTACTATTACATAGCTGGTACTGCATTGGGTTGTGCATACAAACAAATTTCTCATGGAGTTGTTTAGTGCTGAGTGACGAAGATGCATCGTCAGTCAGTATAGGGTTGACAAAAAGAAATCTTTGAAAATTTGTTTGTATGACTCATACATTTTCTCAGACTTTCTTGCCTGGTTCGTGCAGGAATGAGTTACTGTTGCATCTGATATTATATTTGAGTGGATGTAACAATAATCCATATCATTTTGTATGCACGTGTACTCGTATGTACCTCACACTAAATTATTAGCATACTATAATATCAACCTATGTCCTAAATTATAATTTATTTTGATTTTTCTGTATCTAGATATACGATATATTGATAGGTATATAATAAAAATTATGTACCTAGGAATGCTAAAATAATTTATAAACCAAAAATCAGAGCTATGATATATCTTTCATTGTTTTCCAAAAAGGAAAACATAAACCTCTAAACCTAGAAAAGAAAAAAAGAACGAGGAATGAGAATGGAGAATAGAAACAACAACGACTGTTGTGAGGATATTCGTAACTGTTAGATATGGAGTCGAACTTTATATCTTAAGAGGGCATAAATATGAGGCAAACCCTATTGTAAATAATTGAGATGACTTGGCGGCTAGTTTAGGTAGTTTAGGTGGCGGTAATTAAGGCCGTGGGATTGCCCGGATGCTGGTATCCCTGCAGTTAATAGGAAGGAGCACCTATAGTCATGCCTCAAGGATTAGGCATATCGTTGAACCTTGTTAAAAACATCGTATCTCGATGTGGTTCTTGTTAGTTTATCTTCTTCTATAGATGATTATACTTCTGCGTTCGTCGTTATCTGTTTGGATTTGAAACTAACCGTGCAACTCTAACGAGTGGCATTAATGTGGCAATTTTCATATGTGACTCGGATAATAGCTGTGAAGTTCTCGATGTGATAGATGCAGTCAGCTTGAATATTGTATTGGTATCAATTTAGCTCATGTGATGTCTTAAAGAGAAGCAGACGTTGGACATGTTAGAACTGGCGAAGAGTCTAGTTTTACTCCACAAAGGTTGTGATGATAAAAGAGAAGGATGCACAATTGAAGATGGAGTCACAGATTATGAAGTTGCAAGAATATAGTGAAGGCTCTTGTTTGCAGTGGGTCTATGATCAAATTTATCGAGTAGCTCGTGTGGAGCTGTGAAGGCAACAACTCAGTTCGGGTACATAGAGGTTCACACATGAATGAATTCAAGATGGTACGCATATTCACCAAGATGGAGTTTGTTAGATATGTGTCAAATATGTGTACTTTCTAGTTAAAGGTAGACTTGAGTTGTATTAGTGGTTAGGATAGAGTTGGAGTCGAACTCTGTGTCCTATGGGGCTATAAATATGAGGCAACCCCTATTGTAACTGTTGACGGTGGATAGCGTCAATATTTAATAGTGCAATAAACATGGTAAATGGTCAAAACACTTGCAAATAGAGAAGTCTAGGGTTTTATATGACAAATTCCATGAGTTTTGGTGAATTGTCTATTTTTCAAGGAATTATTCAGAAAAGCTTAAAAGAGGGATTAGAGTGCATAATTATCATGAAACTGATCCACGAAGGCAACGATCGCTATTAGGACATGGGAAGGATTTAGAAGACACATGAAGCAATGGGACCCGCAGAAGCCGCCAGGTGGGGCCGGCCAGCCCCACCCCTGTGCCGACCGGCCCCCTGCTAGGGTTGCTAGCTGCCGTCTTCTAGAAGCTTCCTCCACTGCCTCTGAGGAGTCATCTCGGCCCTTGGTTAAGTCGGTTTGATCCTGCGGAGCACATTCATCCCATCGGGCTATAAATAAAGAGGCAGACCCCCTCCCAGAGGGCACCACATTATTATGGAGATGTAGAGGCTTCTCTCGAAAGGATATACTCTCATCTCTAGAGATCTTGTAAATTAGAAAATAGGGAGAGTGGAGAGGAGGAAGTAGAAGAGGAGCCTGGCTTGTCGGATCTTCCTCAACTTTGTACCTCTACGAAGATGATTCTTCTTTAAGTTCTTTAGTTGGTAACTCTAAGTTTTCTATTTGATTAAGTTTTGTTCTTACTTTACTTTGTTTATGGGATCTCCGCTCATATTGAGTGTTCTAGTTATCATACGTGGCTAGAATAGTAATCGTTAGTGTAGACGTGGTGTCTAGGCTAGTGTTTACCTGAGTTTGCGCCCAATTCTTATGGTTAGTTGTGGTAGCCTTCAGAGGTGACAACTTTGTTGTCCTTTGTATTCCATCACATCAGAGTTAGTGTTTCGTAGAGCTTTTGGCAGCCTTTCCCAGCTACCTTCTTCCCAGTCTTATTCGAGAGTTGGAAATGTACTGTTGTTCCAAAGTAGACAAGTATCGTAAGTCTGATTCTTAGTTATCTAGATTACCTTAGATAGCCCCTCTCTATCCACCAAAAACATTTATCTTTTTATCCTTAGACGTTCTAGATTTGTTACTAGATCACTTCACGTTCCTCGTAGAAATTCGATACCTTGGAATGCTCTTAGGTGAAAGCTACAGTGGTATCCGTGCGCTTGCGGATTTATCTCTTTAATTATTCTATGTGCGTTAAATATACCAACAAGCTTTCTAGCGCTATTGCCTAGGGAACGATAGCTGTTCTAGGAACGAGCCAAGTTCGTCTGTGTATTCTTTATTTTCCTTTTTACCACCTTTACCCTACCACATGGATTCCACGTCTATCTTTCAATTTTTGGCTCTAAAGGGCGAGTTGTTGGAGCCTCCACCATCATCACATCCTATACTCATAGATGGCTATGAGCTTCGCCCTGCTTTCATAACCATGGTTCGGGAGCAATCATTCTCTGAATTAGAAGACGAAAATCCCTACACCTATCTTAGAGAATTTGAGCAATTGTGTTCTTACTTGAATATTGCTGACACAAGAGACCATTAAATAGAAATTGTTTCCATTCTCCCTTTTAGGAAGAGCGAAACAGTGGTATGCTCATACTGTAGGAGGAGTGAAAGGAAATTGGGATGAACTTTGAGACAAATTCTATCTTTCTTTCTTCTCTCTTCTTCGGATTGCCGCTCTTCGAATAGAAGTCCTTACCTTTAAACAAAAGGAGAAGGAGACATTAGGAGCAGCTTGGCCTAGATTCTTAAGTCTTATCAATACCAGTCCAACCCTTCACTTGCCTGACCACATGCTTCTTTACCACTTTCATCTCAGTCTTAACAAGGAAATTGCTCTGCATCTTGACTTATCTTCTGGGGGTTCATTCTCGCACAACACCATGAGTGAGGGGAAAGCTATACTAGAGAAAATCCTTGAAAACACCCCTTACATTGGCATTTTTTATGAATTTCCTAAAGAAGAAGAAATCAAGCCAAGCCCCGACCAACAAGAGGAATCGGATATAACCGAATCCAAAATTCCTTCAAATCTTATAGATGATTTGGTTGTCAAAGAACCTCCAATTGAGCAAACACAATATATTTTAGAAGATGATGAACCTCATCCTTCTACATTCCCTTTTAAAATCGAGGATGGTCTTTTTGAAGATTTTGGCAATGCCTCGAATTTACCAGTTCAAGTGAAGATTCCGGCACACTCTGTGTCTTTAGAGGATGATGATGGCCCAAATAATGATTCTTTTCTTATAGAACATATTAAAGGACTATCGGCCATCATGAGTCATGAGTGGTTGGCAGAAACAGAGTTATCCCCTGAGGTAGCCCGAATCAATGCCCCCTCAGATGTTATCCCTTGCATCCTTAAGGAAACCATACTAGAGGTTTACTATAGTCCAATCGTTGGGATGAATATAATTTTAAAGGCTTTGGCCGAACAACTTTGCTCCAACGAGTTTGTGATCCCATCTCATAAGCTTTTACAAATTTCTTCTGGACTTACTCTTAAAAGTTAGGGTCATAAGGTTTATTCCATTGCGAATAAAATATTCTGAGTATCACTTAGATTTTTACATCTTTGACATCTCGGACACATCCATCTTGATTGGTGTACCTTTTAGGACACTCTTTTAAGAAAGACCAAAATAGGGTCTCTTAGATGTAAAACTAGGAAGTTCTCCTATCACCATCTCGCTTGTATGCTCAAATAATACAATAGTAGAACCCAAGCCTGAACCAAACCCTGTTGAGGAAGCCTTAATGGCATTCTTAGAAGACATGGCCCAACCAACTCTTAATGATAAACACTTTATTTAAGATGAGGAAGAGTTGGCAGAGCCTGTCAAGCTAGACGAAACGGAGGTGCCATCACAACCCTCTGTTGAGCTAAAACCCCTTCCTTGTGGCTTAAAATATGTCTTTCTCAATAATAACCGAGAAACACCTGTCATCATAAGTGACAAACTTTCCCAAGAAGAAACACATCAACTTATCACTATCTTAGAAAAACATAAACCAGGCATAGGCTACTCACTCCAAGACCTCAAGGGAATTAGTCCCATTCTCTGCACTCATCGTGTTCCCATCGATCCTGATTCTTCACCATCAAGGGAACCACAAAGAAGACTTAACAATGCAATACGAGAAGTTGTTAAGAAAGAGGTCCTTAAACTCTTACACGCTGGGATTATTTATCCCGTACCTCATAGTGAGTGGGTTAGCCCTATCTAAGTTGTGCCAAAGAAAGGAGGAATAACGGTCATTAGGAATGAGAAGAATGAGCTCATCCCTTAATGTACTGTCACTAGGTGGCGTATGTGTATTGACTGCCGAAAACTTAATAAGGCTACAAAGAAAGATCACTTCCATTACCCTTCATTGATGAAATGTTGGAACGGCTTGCAAATTACTCTTTCTTTTGTTTCCTTGATGGGAATTCTGGATATCATCAAATCCTAATCCACCCAGATGACCAAAGTAAGACTACTTTCACTTGCCCATATGGAACTTATGTATATCGATGAATGTCGTTCGGGCTGTGTAATGCTCCAGCTTCTTTTCAACGGTGCATGATGTCTATTTTCTCCGATATGATCGAGAAAATCATGGTGTTTATGGACGACTTTACCGTCTATGGCAAAACCTTTGATGAGTGTTTAGAGAATTTAGATATGGTCTTACAACGGTGTGAAGAAAAGCACTTAGTCCTAAATTGGAAAAAATGTCATTTTATGGTTCAGGAAGGAATTGTGCTAGGACAAAAGATGTCCGAACGTGGGATAGATGTGGATAGGGTAAAGATTGAAGTTATTGAACAACTTCCACCTCCCACAAATGTAAAAGGAATTCGCAGCTTTCTAGGCCACACAAGGTTTTATAGGCGTTTCATCAAAAACTTTTCTCAAATCGCTAGAGCCCTGACTAACCTTCTAGCCAAAGATGCACCTTTCATTTTTAACACTGAGTGTCTTGAAGCCTTTGAAATTCTTAAGAGGGCACTCATCTTACCTCCAATAATCCAACCACCTGATTGGAGTCTACCCTTTGAGATCATGTGTGATGCTATTGACTTTGCAGTTGGTGCTGTTTTAGGACAAACCAAAGACAAGAAACATTACGCTATATCCTATACTAGCCAAATATTGTTTGGGCCACAACTCAATTATGCTACCACGAAAAAAAAAGAGATGTTGGCAAAGTGGTCTTTGCAATAGATAAGTTTAGATCTTACTTAGTAGGGGCAAAGGTATAATTTATACGCACCATCTTTGCACTTAAATACCTCCTCACTAAGAAAGATGCTAAGCCTCGACTAATCCGATGGATTCTTCTCGCTCCAAGAATTTGATATAGAAATAAGGGATAAAAAGGAGTAGAAAATTTAGTAGCTAACCACTTATCTAGACTTCAATATAAAGACACATATGAGCTACCTATTAATGACTATCTAAGGAATGACACGCTCCTTGCGGTAACGGACTCCGATGCTTGGTACGCAAATATTGTCAACTATATGGTTGTAGGTCATGTTCTACTAGGAGAAGACAAGAGGAAGCTCAAGTATGAAAGTCGTATCCACTTGTGGGATGATCAATATCTTTACAGGGTCTGTGCCGATGGATTGCTATGGAGGTGTGTCCCAATAGTTGAAGGCATGAAAATCATTGAGAGATGTCATACATCACCATATGGAGGACACTATGGAGCATTCCGTAGACATGCTAAGATTTGGTAAAGTGGATTCTTCTGGCCAACGATGTATCAAGATACAAAGGAGTTTGTTAGAAGATGTCTTAGATGCTAGAAACATGGAAACATCAATACTCAGGATGCTATGCCACTCACGAACAACCTTCAAGTGGAATTGTTTGATGTCTAGGGAATTGATTTTATGGGACCACTCCCAAAGTCAGGAGATGCAGAATGTATCTTGGTGGCGGTTGACTACGTGTCCAAATGGGTTGAAGCATTACTATGTCAAGCTGCCGACTCCAAGCACTCCAATAAGATGTTCAACGAAGTAATATTTCCACGATTTGGAATGCCTAGATTGGTCGTAAGTGATGGAGGACCACATTTTATTGATAAAAGATTTCGATAGTTCTTGGCAGAAAATGGATTCAAACACAATATTGCAACTCCGCACCATCCCTAAACAAGCGGTCAAGCTGAAACATCAAATAAGCAAATCAAGAACATTCTACAAAAGGCCCATAGATGAGATGGGCAAGAAGTGGAAGTACAAGCTTTCTGATGCACTATGGGCTTACCGAACTGCATACAAGACACCCATAGGCATGACACCTTATCAGCTGGTATATGGTAAAACATGCCACTTGTCTGTGGAATTAGAGTTCAAAGCTCACTGGGCAATCAAGAAATGGAACATGGATCTCCATCTTGCTGGCAGAAATTGTCAAATGCAAATATCTGAGCTTGAAGAATGGAGAGAGAAGGCATATCATAACTCCAACATTTATAAAGAAAGAACAAAAAGATGGCACGATAAGAGAATCAAGCACAAAGAGTTTAAGTCTGGGGAAAAGGTCCTTCTGTTTATTTCAAGAGTAAAGCTCTTTGGCCATGGAAAATTTTGAAGCAAATGTATCGGGGGCTAAACAACCGGCCTGTTGGGCCCCCGGCTAAACCGGACTAAGTAAGCTGCTATTAAGAGCTCGCGACCGGCCCGACAAAGGCCGAGCCTTGTGGGCTGGCATTCCGATGGGCCGTGGAGGAACCAGCAGACCACGATAAAGGCCCACAGGTGAACCGCGTCGTGCAGCCCCTGGAGCGAGGGTACGACCCCCAGGGCGCGCGGCTCGCACGACCCCTGCGGAACGAGAGGGCTCCTGGGGTCGCGACCCAGGAGGCCGCGACCCGCACGACCCTCCGCGGGCATCTTTGCAAAGAAGCAACCGAGGCTTGCGCCCCACGTGTGAGCCACAACCTCACAGCCCGCATGACCGGTCAAACCGCATCCTCTCTGTCTGCGTCCCGTGCATGGTATGGGCAAGGAGCATCTTGACCGCACTGTGCGTCAGCGCAGGGCGTGGACTCAAATGCCGCAAAGCATTGCGGAGCAAGGCGTGGCGTGGACTAGCCAAATGGCTCGATGTCTAATCGCCTGCCGGTTAGTCGGGACGACTCAATAACCCACTCTAATCAATTGTTCAGCCTCTTCGTCCCTTTGTGAAGGCATGGGCAGACACTTTGGTGACACGACCACACCGGTGACCGCTTCTGATCAACACGTGCGATGCAAGGAAGAGGGACGCCCCGACCCTAGAAGGGTGGACGAGCCACTCCACCATTCTCCTTTTTCTTTCTTTTTCTACACGGCACACCCATACTTTCTCTATGGAACATGTAAGGCTGTTCCCTCCCTTCATGTATAAAAGGGAGGGCGAGCCATTCTACAAGATGAATCACACACACCACCGAAAAACCACACACGCATCACCACACATGCCACGATATTAGCACCACGCTCAATCAGAGACTTGAGAGCCCCTCCTTCTCTTGAATCATTTGTAACTCCTACTACGAACCACCACTAAGTAACACGACTCCCTCGAACTGGACGTAGGGCCTCTCGCCTGAACCAGTATACCTCCCCGTGTCCTCTTAGTGAACCATCCGGGTATAAATGCGCATCTATAAATGTACTAGTTGGTGCTTTCACGAAACTCCGACAGTTGGCGCGCCAGGTAGGGGCCTTGCGCGTTTCGTCTCCAAACCCAAAGTTCTGGATGGCCAGATCCGACAACCTTCAGTTCCCTCTGGGTACCCATGTCCAGTTCAGGAACCTCGACTTCATCAGCATCGGGGTGGATTACGACATGGTACTCCTCTCTCCAACACCAACGTCGATGCCGTCTCCGCGTCATTCACCGACCTACGCCTCTACACCAACGAACCGGCCCGACGCGACAACGCCAACCACGCCAGGTCAGCTCGCTCCGGTGCACGATACAGAAGGAAGGACCGCCGCAGGGACCAGGACGCTCATCGTCGACAACCACGGCCCAAGAAGGAGCCCTGGTGCCTCTTCAACACGCACACGCCCAGCATCACGACGGCCGCCGCCGGCCCCAGCTCGAGGAACAACGATGACAATCGACCCGGCGGCACCCGCGACATCTCGACCGACGGCGACGAGTTCCAGGATCCGGAGGCACTTCACCACTTCCTTAGCCTTTGCGATTACCTCCTCAGTGACTACGACAGTGACGACGACGATGATGGCTACAAACTCACCTGGCCGTAACTACGGCACGATCGGTAGACCAACGAACCCACCCTTTGGATAAACTCTCGCGCACGTTATGATTACCCCGTATTACTCGCTTTATGTAACGATTAAATTCCTGTATTAATTTTGTACCGTGGATTTGTACTTAATTATATAAACCTAAATCATGTGTAACGAGGTCCGAAAAAAGGACTGGGGTCACAGGCCTGCCCGCGAAGTGATCACGGCCGCCCCGGGCCGACTGAGTAAGGGGCGACCCGAGATAGAAGCCCACTAGCGGCCTAATTTCCCGAGCACACGAAGTGATTAGGGCTTTCTTGGGCCGTGTTCAAGTCCAAGGTTGATCTCTGATTCAGAAATTTTTACGGAAAAGGCATCGAGCCCATGAGCCTGAGGACGGCTTGGGAAAAGTACGAATCAACTACCTAGATTTATGAGGCTAGTGACGTCCCGCGCCGTAAAAGCCGGGAACCTGGGCCTCACTCAAATTACCCGTTAGCAACTCACCGGGCACTGCGCCTCGACGCAACCGAAGGGAAGGCGCAGTGTTGCCCACCTCCTCCGACCCCACAAAAGGGTCGCGTGGGAAGAAGACTCGACCCCCAAACCGGGCCCATGCGTTTGCAAGGGCGCCGGGGGCTCGAGGGTAGAAATGTCCGAAACGCTAAACTTAAGAAAGCCCCGGGGGTGAACGCGTATGACCCTCCGCACACCCGGGAAACGTACGTGTAATCACAAACGAACAAACACGATCCCCAAGTTTGCGGGTGGTCAATCTCCAGAATACCCTGTTTTACGTTTGCTCATTCTCTCGCGATCATTTTTTGTGACTTCTTTTTTGATGTTTTAAGCCATGCGATTAAGAACACAAGAAATGCATGAACTAACGAATGATTTTATTTATTTCCCCCTTTCTGCATTACATAAGTTTTTTAGAAAAAAGGGGGAGGGGGCAAGGTCGCCATCCTAAGCCTACAGCTCCCCGGCCAGGATCGGTCCCACCGGAGAGAGCTCCACCGCGACTCCCGCCGCCTCCTTGTACGCCGGCAGCATGGCGGCGTAGTCCTCTAAGGACTCGCCGGTGGGGAAGCCAACGACATCGGTCAGGTCAACGCTGGTGTACGCCTCCACCATCGCGAGCCCGACGATCGCGCCCCGACGTACCGCGCGCACCATCGAGGCGTTGACGCAGACCTGCGCCATCTCGAGGCGCTCACGAACGTCGCCGGCGGGGCGTGGACGAGGTCGGCGAGGGCCGTCCCCGCGACCGCCATGGCCTCCATCTCCACCAGTGCCTCTGTGGGAACGCGGAGAAAGACATCAGGTTAGAGGAATGCCAGAAAAACACGGGACAAAGATGAACAGAAAAAACCCTCACCGGCACAATGGCGATCCGCCTCCTCGTGCTGGCGGCGGATGGTCCGGTTCTCCTCCTCAAGCGCCTCCACCACCACCTGATGGGTGGCGAGGCGCTCGAGAGCTTCCTCGAGCGGAAGCGGGGGGTGGATGGCTCGACCAGCACCGGAGGAGGGACAGATGGTCCCACCGCCGCCAGAAAGGGGGCGGGAACATAGCCCACTGAGGTAATCCGGCAGGTGTGGAGCAGCCGGCCTCCGGCATTCCCCCGGCCGTGCACGTTGCGGGCCGGCGACGTTACCGACTCCTCGGATCGAGCCCTCCTCACCGGTGCACCCCTCTCCATGGTAGCAGCAGAGCAGATGTTGGTATTTCTTAACGCAATGCGAAAGAATCCGCAAGCGCACAGAATTACCGTTGTAGCACTTCACCCAGAAGTATTCAGGGTATCGTATTTCCACGAGGAACGGAGGTATTTCTTCTAGCTAACTTGTCCAAGGGCCACCAAAGGGTAGAGTTTAGAAAATGGTAGTGAGCTTCTTCTATGATTTAGGATCTCTACACGGAGGTAACCTTGCTCACTATACTCTTGCTTCGGGCACCGGATCACACCTAGTCTGCTAAGTGATGCCGGCTAACAGCTCTACGCCACACCCGAACGTGGGGGAATACAAAGGATGTTAGGGTTGTCACCACCGAACACCTACCCCTCACCCGTGGAGTATGAGGCAAACGAGGGTAGCCTATTGATAGGGACGTGGTTCCCGATCTTCCGTCAGGTTCAAGATAACTATCAATTTGGTCGGAGAGCGACACACCAATTCGGCTTCAGATCACAAAGACCCGAACCCTGCAACCTTAGCACCATGTCTCCTCTGGTTATCAACCGTGTCACAATCCGGCTGACCTCGCCAAGAAGGCTAATCCCTGCTGTGAATCGAAGAACACAAGCAAGAACAAGATAATACGCAACTCAAGTGAAGTGACAATTGCAGATATATGATTAAGATCTCAACGTGGGGTTTCTCAAACCGATAACGGCGACTGTTCGACGACAGATTGATCTAAAGCAAAACCTAAACCCTAACATAGGCTGCGGCTACTGATTATATGGTCTAAGGGACGTGCAAGCACCCTCATTCACGTCCTCCTTATGGGCCTATACGTTACATGGCCCAACGGCCCAAAAGATAACAATACAACACCCAAATAGATTCTGGATGCTTACTTGTTTCAATGATTTCCATTGACTCCAATGGAATTTGGACCTCAAACCAAAGCCATTAGTTAGCTTATGAAATTATCTTTCCATCCATATGTGGATCATCGAAAACAGAGTTCGGATGTGTCCTGGGTGTCCGATTTATCGCTCGCTGGTCCTGAAGGCCGAGACTGACGCGAACTCGAGTTGGACTGGGCCTCTGGCTTGGCTTGAACGCCCTTGCTGGCCCCCTAAGGTGGTGGCCAAGGAGGAGGACGTCCAAGGGCTTCCTTGGTGTGTTTTCCATCTTCTCGGAACGTGCTCCAACTTGAGCCAGGGTCCCAAGTGTGAATATCAAGCTCAAGACGATGATGTAGCTCCCCGACAAAGAAAGTGATATAATGTCTTGATGATTTGGAGGCCTTGCCAACGTGATATTGAGATAGGACCTGATTTATTTGAAAGCTTATCAAATAAGCTTTTCATCAAGTACTCATTGACCTCAATCGCACCCCGGATGGTTGAGTTACGGCCTTCCCAACGAGGTACTATCGGGTCACCGATGAATCTTGATTGCCATGCACTTTGAGAAATATTTGTACCTACAAGCAAATAGGAACATGTACGTGTGGAACCAAGTGAGTTGCACCAAAAATCACTAAACAAGCTCACCTTATAATCAATGGTTGCATCTGAATGTGTCATGTCCTCATCACCTCTAGCCTAGACACCACGTCTACGCTATCGACTACTACTCTAGCGTTGTACAGGGCTATCCGTCTTTATTAGGACCCTCTACTAGAGCATCCGCTACTAAGTCAAGTAACAGACAACGAACCCGCAAGAATGTAATGCACAAGATAACATGAATAGAGACTCACCACCGTAGTCGAACACGGACCTTATACTCCAAGTAGTACATGGCCGTAGAGGTACACGTGGAGAGGGAGCCGACACGCCCGGCACTCCGCCTCCTCAACTCGGAGATACCGGATCTGAGACAAGAGATGGCAGACACGCCCGAACCTCCTCTACTTTCCCTCTCTTACTCCCTATACTACAACTAGCTAGGCTAGCTAGGGCCTAGGCCTAGGGCCTAGGCCCCTATGAAGTGGAGCTCTTGGGTACTCTTGCCCTCTTGGTGGTTGCTTGATTGGATGATGGAATGAGGACAGAGGGAGGCCTACTTTTATATGTCAGGTGGAGGAGGCTCTTTGCAAGATTCCACCCAAACCGACCTTTCCTGGTACAGTGAACCTGGACGCCCATGCAAACCGACGTTGGGAAGGCGGTGGGAAGCAACCGACCAAAGCTTGGGCTGATTGGGCATGCTGGTGGGTGCGGCTGTACCCTGGTGGGCTCCAATCAGGCCCATATTAGGTGAGCACATCGGTCTCATTGTTAGCTTTCCGAAAAGTCCTGGATCACTGAAAATAGAGTTCGTATGCATTCTGGGTGTCCAAATTACCGAGGATTGCTCCTGCAGCCTGGACTGGATTCGAGACTTGTTCGGGATTTCACTTTTGGGGCTCATGCTTGGTATTTGTGTCTATGTTTTGGGACCCAGATACTCTAGTAACTGGGCCACTCCTTCTTTGAGCCTTTTGTGTATATTTTGTAGCCCTTTTTGTGTATATTTCCATGGATTGCGGGCATGTCCTCCTGTAGGTGGTTGATCACCAAAACTTGTGGAACTGATTAGTTATAAGCCCTATTTCTAAGTTTGGTGTTCATATTTCTTGATTTTATGAGAATGTTGGCGGTTATATTTAGGAGTTAAGGACCGCCAACAAACTCCCCCACACTTGCCTCTTGCTCGTCCTCGAGCAAAGCTAGATGCAAAAATAGACATGAGCATAAAACCCTAAGATATACGGCTTTCATAAAAATTATTCCATCACATTTTTTACACAAGTGGGATATGTGGCATTGGCTAACATGTTTTTCTTGGGTTGTTGAAAAGTGGAATGGTTCTCAAAACAATGTTATCTTCCCAAATTCTTATTTTAGCAACTTAGAGTTTTTGAAAATTTTAACAATAAAACATAGATCACTTTATACTCCTCAAAAGGTACTCTCAAATCACTCAAATGTGTATGATTCCTCACCAAGGCATAGTAAAGTTTTGCCTTCTTTTATCTTTCCTACCTCTAAGAAAGTTTATGTGGAGCTTTTGGGTAGGGATTATCAAGATGGCATACTTGCATTGCATATGTTGTAAAGTCAAAACAAGGATCCACGGAGAGAAGTGCCATACTCTTAGATCAAGATGTGCATATGTGTGGAAGATGTTATGCTAAACACTATACTCCTTTTATACATATGATCTCTCTCTACTATTTATTATTTTTGAGACATGGCTATCTTTTTTTTTTGAATACATGAGCCTTCATGTGCTCATCATTTTTTTTTACTTTGGACCTTCATGTGTCCATATTTTTTTTTCTTTTGAGACCCTCATGTGTCCCTATTTTTTTCTTTTTTTTCTGCATAGCCCATGTCTCTTTTACTAAAATATAATTATAGAGAAAGATCATTACCTATTATAACATGGAGTATTTTCTTAATGAACATATTTTTGGGTCTACTCTCAGTGTAAGAGTAGAACATTTTTGGTGGGTCTATATGGAAGGTATGTTTTTGCGTACTCCTAATGTAGGAGCAGCACACATATGTGGCGTGTGTGTAATCTTGATCTTGGGAGCATGATAAATCTCTCGACACGGGTCACAAGGCTTGACCAAACTCAATGCAATAACAAGCAGCATATGTAGCAGGTTCAAAACTTTGCAGGATGCATGTCATATTTAGCCTTGGTAGAAATTTCTTTACCAAATGAGGAGTATGTGAAACTATAGTTTTATAATATTTTTTTAAACAAATTCTCCAAGTACTTTGAGTAGAATTGGTAGGATTTCTAAGTTAGAGCCATATCACACCCCTCAACAACTTAGTTAACATGACTGTCCTATCAAAATATTTTCCCACAGGCATAATAACATGTAAATGGAACAAACTTCATGCAAGCTTCTATCTCAGAAATATTATGATCATGTCACTTTTTGAGAATATAAAAAGAAGTGTAATTTTTTTTTTAAATTGCATGGAGGCATTTGGTTCATTGAGTCTAAGTTTTATGATTAGGATTTATGTTTATTTAAACTCAAGATTAGAGAGAGATGAGGGAGATGTTGCACAAACCATCGTTTATAGAGGAGAACTGAAGTAGAGATGGCTTGGCATGAACTAGAAGTTCAACCAGCCTTCTCTTTGAGTTATCTGCCTTGTCCTCCTTCATGTTGGGTCGTATGGTGTTGTGCAACATGTTGGGGATGATCTCGAATATGTGTGTGTTAAGCTTGAGAGATCTCTCCCACACTTATTTTTGTACCTATTTTATTTGATAGAGAAACAAAAACAAAAATAAGAAATGACTCTACCAGCTTTAACACTGGGAACCTAAGCTTTTGTTATCATAATAAAATTTTATTTTATTATTATTATTATCATATCTATTTTATTTTATTTTATTATTATAATTATATATATTTTTCATGGCAAAATAAAGTATGATCACATCCATGCTATAAGAAGAATTTAAAAAAAAAAACTCAAGTAGCATGGATTAAAAAGATTTTGCCATAAAATTTTATTTTATTATTTTTTAAGAAACTCTTTTTATTTACTTTTAAAACTTTATTATTCACCAACACATCAAAATTATTCAAGGCAAGACAAGAGCATGGATGGTGAACTAGGAGAAGAGAAAATTTTAATTTTTTTTGTACACCTAACTTTTTTTTACTCAAACAAGGCTAAGTTGAAATTTATAAAGTATTTATAGCCTTAGTTTATCTCCATAAAAGATTACTTCTATTATTTATGAAAATAGCTCCAAGTTCATTAACCAAGATTCAACACCGTGTCAAATTTTGATTAAAGAAGGTCATTTTAACCTAAGCACCATGCTTAATTTAAAAACGCCTATAGGTGTATCACATGTGCGCATGTGAAAACATCCAAACTAGAGTTTATGTCATAAACAACAGAAGTATGAACTTGTATTCTCTTAAAGATAAATATGAGTAAAGAAGTTGGTGATCATTTATTACCTTTGCATACCTGAGTATACTTACCGGCAGTATATGTAGATGAAGCTTCGATCCTCTTTGCACGGTGGCTTGATTGCACACGGTTCTACTCAGGTTATCAACAAGGCTTAGGGTACACACACAAGTAGTGTGTATAGGCCATGGGCCTTGGTGACAAATAGCAAAGGGAAGCACCTCATTTTTTTTCTACTTCTCTCTTTTTTTCTTTATCGGATACTCTTTTTTTCTCTTTTTTCAATTTTTAACTTTCTCCTTTTTTCTCTTTTAATTTTCTCTCATCTTTTTTCTTCTACATCTTTTTTCTCTCTCTTTTTTTAGCAAGAGTGAGCTAGCACTTTCATAATTGAGACAGTCTTTGGTATGTGTGGAGCTTCTGGTGAGAATCTCACCATTCTCCCCCACACTTGGACTTTTGTAAAAAAAAGTCAAGTGTACCATGTGTTTCTCCACCCAAGGCCCTCAAAATATGCACTTGGTGTAGCTCTATGTTCTCTAGCATCTCATGTACCCTTGTGCTTCTCAGTCTTAACCTGAAATGGTTAGCAACCAAGAATACCCGAAGGTGCATGCTATCTTGAGAACATGTTCTTGCTCTTATTAAAAGTTTTTTTATGGTAACGATAAATTATTTTATTTTTAAAGATAATCTAGGGTATCTTCCGGCAGTGCTTTGTTTATGGTCATAAGCTTGACCATGGGAACTTCATCTTGCAGTTCTCAATGGTGGTGTAGTTCCCAGCTTCACCACCAAATGTTTAGTATCATTATTCCAGCTGCAAGGTTAGTGCCATAGTGTATATACAACATTTGCAGTGCATATGATAAACGGAGGCATCCATGACCACTCTCTTAAAAAGTTTGAAAACAAGGATCAAGAGGTGGTTTGGATCCTTATAGAAGCACGTGGTACTAAGTGAGATGTCCATGGCACAAGCGGTTTCTTCCTCAAGAGAGAAGTCATGACTATCGAGAACAACGCTTGGATGGCCAGAGGGACATAGCTTGGGTTCAAGTGAGGGCATTGATGGATGTTCAGTTTCACTAGGAAGCCTAGGTGAAACAAACGAGGATATGAACTTCACCTCCTCAAATGGCTCATGGTTGGGATCTTGCTTCGCCATTGAGATTTTTGGGCAAGAGGTAGGAGCGGCAGAAGCAATCTGTCCCAACTTCTCACTAGGGCTCCCATAGGATTTTTTTATTGAAAAAGTGTTTCCAAAGGGCAGCCTATGAGAAGTTCAAATTCAAGGATGGCATAGATGTAGGAATCTAAGCAAACCTCGGTTTTGTCTATCATGATTGGCACAGCCCTAGCCATCCCACAATACTCGAAAATGAGTCCAAACGGACTTTTAAAGAGTCTATCGGTCGGGACTAGCGACATGTCACTCAAATGGTATTTCACTAGGAACTCTGACATGATATTAGTCCCGACTGTGGGGTGGTAAAGGGCTTTTTATGATAGTTCCCCTTAATGAACAAGTCATGGTCGTGGAAGGTGAAAGAATCCGAATTGCTTCAAAAGAGCATTTCACTTCCATTAACCATTTTTTTAAAGGTTCTACTTAGGGGAAGCTTCATCGTGCCCAAAATGCCATGAGGTATTGCCATAACCCTTGAATTGGATGGGGAACTCCGAAGGATGAATTACTCCTTCCTTTGGTGCTCCCGGTTCGGGTGAGGGCCTCAAGGATTTGGCTTTAGCTAACGAGGGCTCCTCAAAGCATGACATGCCCTTATCATGGAGGGATCTAGTTTCTATGATGAAAGAAGCATGTGTGTCTAGGAGTTTTTAAAGAACTTCACATGTTCCATCAAAGGTCTGTGTAAAACGACCTCTAGTGGGCACGTCTAGGCATAGGTCAGCATCCATGTCAAGACCCGAATCAAAAGAGACGCAACAAAATACCATCAGGTAAAGACAAGTCTGAGCTAGAGTGTATTAACACTAAAAATCTAGACCAAGTTGCACCTATAGACTCCTTCTCGGCTTGCTCAAAATCAAGGATTGCCCTTGGTAGAGAGACGATATGAGACAAGGGAAGAATGCAAGACAAAAACTGTCTTTTAAGTCCTTCCTACTCCCCATTCGTACATACTATGGAAGAGTGTGCCATTGCTCCACCTCCCTCGTGAGAGAGAATGAAAACAATTTTCACTTTAGAATTTTTCTCAAAATCTCGCAAGTAATTGCTCGGGTTTTCATTTTCATGCCCCGAGAAGGGTTGTACCCGAACCATGGCTATCAAGCCAGGATGGAGTTCGTAGCCAGATGAGTATTTCATTTTTGGAAAATGTGGTGGCCTGGATAACTCCCTCTTTGAAACAGAAACTTTTTAATAGGAGTGGAATTCATGGTAAATGGGATGTGGTGGAAAATATTTTTTTCTTTTTGATAAAGAAAAAAAATAAAAGATACAGATACGAGGATGAACTAGGTTCGAAGATAATACAGCAACCGTTCCCCGGCAACGGCGCCAGAAATGCTTGTTGGTATTTCTTAAGAAAGAATCCGCAAGCGCACGGAATTACTGTTGTAGCAGTTCACCCGAAAGTATTCAGGGTATCATATTTACATGAGGAGCGGAGGTATTTCTTCTAGCTAACTCGTCCAAGGACCACCAAAGGGTAGAGTTTAGTAAAGGGTAGTGAGGTTCTTCTACGATTTAGGATCTCTACACGGAGGTAACCTTGCTCACTATACTCTTGCTTCGGGCAACGGATCGCACCTAGTCTGCTAAGTGATGCCGGCTAACAGATCTACGCCACACCCGAACGTGGGGGAGTACAAAGGATGTTAGGGCTGTCACCACCTAACACCTACCCCTCACCCGTGGAGTGTGAGGCAAACGAGGGTAGCCTCTAGCCTAGACACCACGTCTACGCTATCGACTACTACTCTAGCGTTGTACAGGGCTATCCGTCTTTATCAGGACCCTCTACTAGAGCATCCGCTACTAAGTTAAGTAACAGACAACGAACCCGCAAGAATATAATGCACAAGATAACATGAATAGAGACTCACCACCATAGTCGAACACGGACCTTATACTCCAAGTAGTACATGGCCGTAGAGGTACACGTGGAGAGGGAACAGACACGCTCGGCACTCCGCCTCCTCAACCCGAAGATACCGGATCCGAGACAAGAGATGGTAGACACGCTCGAACCTCCTCTACTTTCCCTCTCTTACTCGCTATACCACAACTAGCTAGGCTAGCTCGGGCCTAGGCCTAGGGCCTAGGCCCCTATGAAGTGGAGCTCTTAGGTACTCTTGCCCTCTTGGTGGTTGCTTGATTGGATGATGGAATGAGGAGAGGGGGAGGCCTCCTTTTATATGTGAGGTGGAGGGGGCTCTTTGCAAGATTCCACCCAAACCGACCTTTCCTGGTACAGTGAACCTAGACGCCCACGCAAACCAACGTTGGGAAGGCGGTGGGAAGCAACCGACCAAAGCTCGGGCTGATTGGGCCTACTGGCGGTGCGCCCGCACCAGGGTGTGGCCGTACCCTGGTGGGATCCAATTAGGCCCATCTATGGTGAGCACGTCGGCCTCATTGTTAGCTTTCTAAAAAGTTCTGGATCACTAAAAACAGAGTTCATATGCATTCAGGGTGTCTAAATTACTGAGGACTGCTCCTGCAGCCTGGACTGGATTCAAGACTTGTTCGGGCTTTCACTTCTTGGGCTCATGCTTGGTATGTCTGTCTATGTTTTGGGACCCAGATACTCTAGTAACTGGGCCACTCCTTCTTTGAGTCTTTTGTGTATATTTTGTAGCCCTTCTTGTGTATATTTCCATGGATTGCGGGCATGTCCTCCTGCAGGTGGTTGATCACCAAAACTTGTGGAACTGATTAGTTATAAGCCCTATTTCTAAGTTTGGTGTTCATATTCTTTGATTTTATGAGAATGTTGGCGGTTATATTTAGGAGTTAAGGACCGCCAACAGCAGAGAAAGGGCAGGAGAAAGGAGGAGTGAGAGCGGAAGGCAGAGCAAAAATAGCAAGGGCGGGGGCGAGAAGAGGTCGAGCACCACGACCCCTTTTATAGGGGCCGTGGAGACCCCAAGGGTCGCTATGACCGAGCGGCGGGAAAGGCCCCTCACCTTCCCACCCGGTGCCTCGCCCTCTTGCCACCTACCGCTCTAACTCTCGCGCTGGGCCCAAGGCAGCGGCGCTGCGAACGCGCCTCCCCCGGATAAGTCCCGACGCAGGCTCCGAAGTCTGGTAGACCGACGCGACCCATCGGTTGCCCGATGGTCCAGAGGCATCATTATTGAAAGGGCAAACCGCCTAGCAACGCAACCGACGCACCCCACTTCCCCGAAGCAAACGCTTTAGTCTCTGCGGATGTGGCCCACATCCCTAGAGACTCGGGGGCTACACTCGGTGGGTGCGCTCGCGTGCACCCACCGGAGAAGTCGAAACGACCCCTCGATGACAAGTCCCTGCATGCGTGAGCCCACACCTACAAGGACTCGGGGGCTACTGTCGGAGGCCAAACAACTGGTCTGTTGGGCCTCCGGCTAAACCGGACTAAGTAAGCTACTATGAAGAGCTCACGATCGGCCCAACAAGGGCTGGACCTTGTGGGCTGGCATTCCGATGGGCCGTGGAGGGACCAGCAGGACCACGACAAAGGCCCACAGCCGAACCGCGCCGTGCAGCCCCTGGAGCGAGGGTACGACCCCCAGGGCGCGCGGCTCGCATGACCCCTGTGGGACGAGAGGGCTCCTGGGGTCGTGACCCAGGGGGCCGCGACCCGCACGACCCTCTGCGGGTATCTTCGCAAAGAAGCAACCGAGGCTTGCGCCCCACGCGTGAGCCACAACCTCACGGCTTGCACGACCGGTCAAACCGCATCCTCTCCGTCTGTGTCCTATGCAGGGCATGGGCAAGGAGCATCTTGACCGCACTGTGCGTCAGCGCAGGGCGTGAACTCGAATGCCAGTGGCACTGTTAGCCAGAGCAGGGCGTGGCCTAGCCCTTGACCACGCTATTAGCCAAGAACAGGGCGTGGCTCGGTGTCTAATCGCCCTGCCGGTTGACGGTCCGGACGACTCACCCGTCACGACCCACTCCCGTGCCGCACGACGTCATTAACTCTAGGACAATACAATAAGCGCTCTAATCAACTGTTCAGCCTCTCCGTCCACTGGCATGTGCAGACACTCCGGTGACACGACCACACCAGCGACCGCTTCTGATCAACACGTGCGACGTAAGAAAGAAGGACGCCTCGACCCCAGGAGGGCGGATGAGCCACTCCACAATTGTCCTTTTTCTTTCTTTTTCTACATGGCACACCCATACTTTCTCTACGGAACATGTAAGGCCGTTTCCTCCCTTCATCTATAAAAGGGAGGGTGAGCCATTCTACAAGATGAATCACACACACCACCGAAAAACCACACACGCATCACCACACAAGCCACGATATTGGCACCATGCTCAATTAGAGACTTAGGAGCCCCTTCCTCTCTCGAATCATTTGTAACCTCTACTACGAACCGCCGCTAAGTAACACGACTCTCTCGAACTGGACGTAGGGCCTCTTGCCCGAACCAGTATACCTCCCCATGTCCTTTTAGCGAACCATCTGGGCATAAACACGCATCTATAAATTTATTAGTTGGTGCTTTCATAAAACACTGACAAAATGGGAAGGACCATTCAAGGTAGTTGAAACCTCATCACATGGTGCCATTACAATTCAAGACAATTCAGGTAACATCTTTAAGGTAAATGGCCAACGCCCGAAAAATATTTCTTGGCGAAAACTTAGAAGAAATAGACATGAGTGAATTTTTTGTAGTTTAATGATCCTATCTAAAAAATTCAATCACCAAGACTCTGGACAACTAGAATTCATATGCCTAACACTTAATATGTTCCATGAGTTTTGTGTCTATTTGAGTTGTGCAGGATTTAAAAGTTTAAGAAGAGTGAGACTTAACATGTTGGCCACAAGAGTGAATAAGGACTAAGCAAACATCTAGCTTGAGGGAGGGCATCCCCTAGTTATCAGGTAAGCATACCTATACGATTATCAAGTCTATCTTATAGTCATAAAATACCAAAAATATATGGATATATGCAGATCCACGTCTGTAGAGTCTTTTGTAAGTCTATTAATCTAAAAAAGAAATAAAAAGATGAATAATCATTAAAACCAAATAAAGATACTTTAGTTATTTATTAAGGTGTGATCATAGAGTGTGTTTACAATTCTGTCTAGTTTGTTAGGAATCAAATAAAAACTAAAGAACAATAAAATTTTGTCCTGTAGATGATGAATAGTTGCTCTGCTATAATTCCTTTTAAGTGCCTAGTTTTTAATCTTAAATTCTCCCGAGTTTTGGATATGACTGCTTTGATATAAAAATTTACTCTGAACCTAAAACTTGTGGAGGCATATACTTAAACTAAGTCTAGGTGATTGAGGGATATAATATGAGAAAGTCTGAGCTGCTATTTATCTTATTCCTAGCAATACTAAGTTTTGGAGATTTATCTTTTGAAAACTGAAAATCTTACATGATGAGCTCTTGTATGACCAAGTTTGAATTCCTACCAAAGCCATATATGATATACATTTAGAATAGAAAAATATTCATTCGTTCATGCTGCTTGCTTTGCATTGAGTCTAGTCAATCTTTGTTGTATACCTTATGAGAGTCTTGTCATGCTTTTAAAATCAAGATCACTTACACATTCCACCTACATATGCATTGCTCCTACACTGGGAGTAAGCGTAATTATTTTCCACTTTCATCCAGATCCACCTTAAAAATATTTTCTCCTACACCGAGAGTAAACACCCAAAAATATACCCCATAGGACAACCTTTGTTTAATGCTCTAAGTTTTTATTATTATCTCTCTAATTATTTTGTATACATAGGATGCATGTGGCTATGCAAAAGAAAAGGTATTGGAAAAGAAAAGGGAGTTAAAAAATAGCCAAATGTCCAAGCAATTAAAACAATGGGTACTTAGATGCTAGCCTCTCTGAGAAAAAGAAGAAGAAAAAAAGAAGAGAATAAAGATAGTCTATTTTTCCTACGAACGTTCTAAGTCCAAAAGACAGAGATTTATTCCTGAAGAGCAAAAGTAGAATTAGGATTAACCACCATATATACACCTATCCACCATACTCTATACACATGCACATCTTGGTTTGATTGTATGACTTGACTCTCTTTGGATCCATTGTTTGACTTACAATACATGAGTTGCAAGTATGCTCACCCTTGTTTAATGTTACTCCTATGAGCTCCACTATAATCTTTAGTTGTAGGAGGGCATGACATCATTAATGCCTCAGTGAGATCCATAAATATTACATACAATAAGAGACTTGAGGGTGTCATACAATTAAGCTCTGAGTTTTATTTTGAAAACTTACAAAAACTCTAGAATATTGGTTGAGTGAAGAATTTGAGACATAGTGCTTGACTTGATTGTTCTATCTTTCAATTACTCAAGATCCATGTGAAGGTTGAAAAACTCTATAGTTAATGGTAAGATGGGTAAGTTTGAAAGTTAGAGCAGCTTTTTGTCCAATCCGGAGGAGAATTTCTGTTTGAAGGCATGTGTACTTTTAAGGAGTGAAAGCATTGTAGCAACTCCTGATCCAAGTTTAGTAGGTAGGCTTTGCTAAGGGACTAGCAAAAGAGTAAGCTTGGGGGAGCTTGTTGACGGTGGATAGCGTCAACATTTAATAGTGCAATAAACATGGTAAATGGTCAAAACACTTGCAAATAGAGAAGTCTAGGGTTTTATCTGACAAATTCCACGAGTTTTGGTGAATTGTCTGTTTTTCAGGGAATTATTCAGAAAAGCTTAAAGGAGGGATTAGAGTGCATAATTATCATGAAACTTATCCGCAAAGGCAATGATCGCTATCAGAACGTGGGAAGGATCTAGAAGACACCTAAAGCAATGGGACCCGCAGAAGCCGCCAGGTGGGGCCAGCGGGCCCCACCCCTACACCGACCGGCCCCCCCGCTAGGGTTGCTAGCCGCCGTCTTTCGGAAGCTTCCTCCACCGCCTCGAGGAGTCATCTCGGCCCTTGGTTAAGTCGGTTTGATCCTGCGGCGTACATTCATCCCACCGAATAAAGAGGCAGACCCCCCTTCTAAAGGACACCACATTATTATGGAGATGTAGAGGCTTTCCTCGAAAGGATATACTCTCATCTCTAGAGCTCTTGTAAATTAGAAAATAGGGAGAGAGGAGAGGAGGAAGTAGAAGAGGAGCCGGCTTGTCGGATCTTCCTCAACTTTGTACCTCTACGGAGACGATTCTTCTTCAAGTTCTTCAGCTGGTAACTCTGAGTTTTCTATTTGATTAAGTTTTGTTCTTACTTTACTTTATTTATGGGATCTCCGCTCGTATTGAGTGTTCTAGTTATCGTACGTGGCTAGAATAGTAATTGTTAGTGTAGACGTGGTGTCTAGGCTAGTGTTTACCTGAGTTTGCGTCCAATTCTTACGGTTAGTTGTGGTAGCCTTCAGAGGTGATAGCTTTGTTGGCCTTCATATTGCATGACGTCAGAGTTGGTGTTTCGTAGAGCTTTTGGTAGCCTTCCCCAGCTACCTTCTTCCTAGTCTTATTCGAGAGTTGGAAAGGTACTGTTGCTCCAAAGTAGACAAGTATCGTAAGTCTGATTCTTAGTTATCTAGATTACCTTAGATACCCCTCTCTATCCACCAAAAATATTTATCTTTTCTATCCTTGGACGTTCTTAATTCGTTACTAGATCACTTCACGTTCCTCGTAGAAATTCGATACCTTGAAATACTCTTAGGTGAAAGCTATAGCGGTATCCGTGCGCTTGTGGATTTATCTCTTTGATTATTCTGTGTGTGTTAAATATACCAACAGTAACCAAGTGAGATGACTTGATGACTAGTTTGAGTGGTGGCAAGGCCATAGGATTGCATATACTACACACATATACTTTTACTATTGATCTATTTCCACTTGTATTGGAGAATCATTATTTTTACATGAAATATATATGAAAATAGTGGAAAGGTGATTAGAATGAGATTTCTAGCAAGGTGTATTTCACAAAATAGAGAAGCAGCCCACTCACCAAAAGATCCTGAGCCAGCAACCACTGGGGGAAGGGTCCAGACCTAGCCCACAACCCACCAGAGAAAGGCGGTGCCAGGAAGACCCACCCTTAGTGCGGCACACCATGGAGCGGCCGCACCCCTACAACTGCCAGGTGGGCCCTGTCTTCTCTGGCGGTTCGAAGAGGTTATTCCAAAGGTGGTTCATTCAGCCATTCATTTTTTGACCCCCTCCAAACCGATCATAGAGTAGTATATAAGAAGGGGGAGAACCCCTAAACACACAACACACACCACTACTACTCCTCACTCTTCTCTCAAGTATATCTCAACCATTTTCTTTTAGTCCTTAGTAGTAGTAGAGGAGCAAGGCTCTCTTGTAAGCGAAGAGAATATCTTGATTTGTTCTTAGTATGAATATATTCTTCTCCATCATATTCTTTCTCTCTTTTGATCAATATAGCTATGTTCTATAATTAAAGTCTAGTTCTAGTGATATGATCTTGTCAAATGAATTAGAATATAGTTTGTATGCCTTGATCATAGCTGTTGATATCTGTTAACGCCCACTGGATGATCCGCAAGCGCACGGATACCGTTGTAGCTTTATTCCAGAAGTATTCTAGGTTTCGTTCCACTGAGAAACGTGTGAGATCAACTATGGTCTAACTTAACTAGGGATAGCAATAAGGTGAAGGTAGATAATAGATTTAGATAGTACTAAGTATAACAAGGGTGACAATTAATGGGGTTGAGCGTAGTAATCAAGGTTGATGATAATAGGAGAGTAGAGAGGATAACAATGGTTTTCTCCTTCTAACTTGGGTAAGCCTATGTCTTCTATTGCTAACGGGGAACATTACATAAGGAGAGACACCGACATAGGATGTTGATCTCCTTAGCAACCGTGTACTACTTGGCCTACAAACGGGATAGTGGGATACATAGGATTCAACGGAGCTATAAAGTCACCTCCATGAGCTACCACCAAATCCGGAATGTAGGGTGCATCCACGATTATCCTAAGCCTAAGCACCATGCTTACACCTACGATAACACTCTACTCCCCTAGGAAGAGAATAAAGCACTCAAAGAGAGTCGTGATCCAGATAAACAATATAGACATAGAACTTACTTGATTAGAAGTTGATCACTAGAGACTTCCCAGGAGCAAGCTCAAGTAGAGCTTGATCCCGCCAAGGTACAAGCCGTAGAGAGGGCACCGACAGGCCGGCACCTCCTCCTAACTCTTTCCTCACTCTCCATCTCACTATTATCTAAAGACTAGATCCTAGAGAGGACTAATCTTCTCCTGATGGTTGGCCCTCCCCGAGAGGTGATCCATTCAAGGGACACCTCCCGGTTAGGGTTTGAGAGAATTGCAAATGAATGTGTGATGCCCTAGGGGGGTCCTGCCCTCCTTTTATAGCCCGGTGGGATGAACGTGAGCCCTTGGATCAAACCGACTTTGGCGGACGGCTAAGATTGAAACCCTAAGGCGGTGTAGCACGTGGGCCGAAGCTGGGCCTGTTTGGCCACTGTAGCAGACCGGCCGGTCCAGGGCCAGACCGGCCGGTCTGGCTCCGGGGCCGCTCGCGGTCCACTTCGGCGTGGTGTCTTCTCGCGCCTTCTGGAGTCTTCTAGTGCAGCCCCCCGCTGTGGAATTGATATCTTTTCATCCAAAACTCTAAAAAAGGCAAATGATATGTCCGTTTCGATCGTCTCGACGAGCTCTTCGCAATGGTGTATTCCAATTCATCATTTGAGGTGCTTGCAATCTGTCACATTGGTTCTTTTTGATAGCTTTTCTGATATGTACCTGCAGAAACAAGGATTCACCAAAACTCGTGGAATTCCGTTAGTGTAAACCCTAAGTCTATGTTGGTGATCGCCAATGTGCCTCTTTTAGGAGTTAGTTGATAGGTAAATTTGGTCATTAATAGCCGTCAACAACACCCCCACACTTAACCTTTGCTAGTCCCTTAGCAAAGCTAAGCTCAGAAAAGCTATTGAAAGATATGCATGAGTTCAAGCATTGTAGCCATCTTGATGTAACTCCTCGAAGTATACCTATATTCAGACAAAAATTCTCCTCCAAGCTTAAGCAATAACTAAGCTAACTTTCAAATTTAATCATGTTATCTTTGACTATGGGGCTTATTAGCTCTTACTTGGGTCTTGAGTAATTGAAAGACAGAAAGATCAAGCCAAGCACTATGTTTCAAGCTCTTTGTTCAACTATCATTCTGGAGGTTTTAGAGGTTTTCAAATAAAACTCAGAGTTTACCATGTATGAAACTCTCAAATCTCTTAGTGTATGTGGTATTTGTGGATTCTCACCAAGGCAGTAATGATGTTATGCCTTTCTTTTTATCCTATAACTAAAGCTTATGTGGAGCTCATAGGTAAGGAGAAAACTTGAAAGAGCAAACTTGCAATGCATATGTTGTAAAGTCAAACAATGGATCCACGGAGAAACAAGTCATACAATCGAATCAATATGTGCAAGTGTATGGATATGATGGATATGTAGTGGAACCTAATTCTTCTATGCTCCCTGAAGACATATCTCTCTTTTGTAATTTGAAACTTGGCCAGAGAGTATGAGCTATCTTATTCTTCTTATTATTATTTTTTTCTCTTTTTTTCATCAGGGAGGCAAGCATCTAAGTACCCATTGCTCAACTCCCTTAATTTATTTTTTTTTGCATGATAACTTTTGTATAGCTCATAACACTCCTTTTGGCACAAAAGACTTTTGAGAGATAGTAATCAAGAACTTGGAGCATTTATTGGGTGGCTATCTAATGGAATTATTTTTGGTGTTCTTTCCCAGTGTAGGAGCAAAACATTTTTATATGGATGTAGATAGAATGGCATGTTGTTGCGCATACTCCAGTGTAGAGTAGTGCATATGAAGGTGGAGTGTAAGTGGATCTTGATTCAAGAGCATGACAGATCTCTCACAAGGGTCACAAAGGTTGACAAAACTCAATTCAAGACAAGCAGCATATATGTGGGAGTTTATCTGGCCTATCTCATCATGTTTGGCTCTGGTGGGAATGTAAGCTTTGTCATACAGGAACTCATCATGTAAGATTTTGTATTTTTTAAAAGATAAATCTCTAGAACTTTGGTGTCACTCAGAACAAGATAGATAGCAGCTTAGACTTTCTCAATCAGATCAATCAAGTACCTAGACTTAGTTCAAGCATATGCAACCCACAAGTTTCTGGCTCAGAACAAATCTTCATGTCAAAACTGTTGGAGCCAAAACTCAGGAAAACTTATGTCTAAAAACTAGGCACTTCAAAGGTGTTATGACGGAGCAGCTTTTCATCATTTTTATCTTTAAGGATCATCTCAAGGGCTCGCCTATTTATTGACTCTATCTAGACAAATATTTTTATTTGGATTTTTATTTTTAATGACTCATACTATATAAGACTCTAAAAAGCATGGACTTCATGTGTCCACATATTTTTGGTGTTTTTAAGTTTTCTTATGATACTATGGTGAACCTTTATGTGCTCACATATTTTTAGTATTTTTCATTTTTATGACTGACTCGATAATCGCGTAGGTACACTTACCTGGGTACCTAGGGGATGCCTTCCCCCAAGCTGGTTGTTGTCATGATTGAGCATTGAAGCTAAGCAGTCCTTGTGGTGGAGCTCATGCTTACAAGAGCAAGTGTAGCCAGGAATCTTGATCTCATCCAATAAGAAGTTGCTTCCTCCTCACAGTGATTAGCTGTGTGTTGGGAAGGTATACTTTGAGTGATGTCGATGAAGATTCCTTGGTGGACTAGCTCTTAGAGTCATCCTGTAGCAAACATCTCACAAAACACCAAAACTTGTGGAACGGATTAGGGTAAGCAGTTAGTGGTTATCCGTTTCACGGACTGATTGTTGTGAGAGGTTTTCAAAGGTTGTTATAGTATATGCAGTGCAGCAAGATGCTCAATGATTATTTTTGGATTTTCTATTTTTATTATGCGGGAAAGAAAACATGTATGCATGATTATTTTTGTTATTTTTATGCCACCACAGCGAAGACTTCTACGGGCTTTTACACACCATAGAACTATTCACATAGGGCTTTAATTTTTATAATGCATGAATTATCTAACAAGATGAATGCATATTTATTTTTATTATTTTCAATGCAATGCTAATGCAGAAAAGTAAACATGCTAAAGAGAAAATAATACATGCAATGCAAGAATGTAAATATGGATAACTACCGATGTTACCTCACGGCAAGGGTTTGGATTTTTAAGTCCTCCGGACAAGACTTCTCTCTTCTTATTGATTTCTCCAGTGTTGACACAATTGGAGTTTCTTTGTTTGGGTGTATGGGAGTGCTTCTTCTCCAAGCTAGCTCTTTTGGTGAAGATTAAGATTCTATGCTGATGCCCTTTATGATGTGTCACCTTCTTCTACCTAACCCATTTTGATTTTGAGATTTGATTTTGCTTTGACAGGTCTAGGACCTTCACTTGTACAAAGTAGGGAATTGACTCCCCCACACTTTGCTTAAAGTGTGTCCTGCTCATGAAGACAAGGTAGAGATCAAGTGCATAGGCTCTACTGGTGGGAAAACACCAGCAGAGCCAAAACTTCTATTCCACATCTCTTGTCCTTAGTCACGTTGAACAACATAGAGTTGATATTATGTGCTTTGTTCAACATTATCATGAAAGGTAGGATCAGAAGGTTAAGCAAAGATGTAACATTTAAGTTCATTAGGCTACAAGAGTTGAAGTGCTTAACCCAAGAAAGGATTGTCTATCTGTACATGATATGTCAAACTTTATATGATCATGACTATCATCTTCCAAGCATAAGATGTGCAACTTTTTAGCTCATTTGGTTAAGACTATGGATCAAGATAGTGTGATGCTATGAACAAGTTAAAGAACTAAACATTTTGAGTTAATCAAGATTGATCATCGATAATTGTTACTCAAACATGTTAGGTTCTTTATTTATGTTCATACCAGAATCAAGGAGAAACTTTTTAAGTAGTGACCATTTACCTTTGGATGTTACCTTCATCATTGGAGCACACCATGTGATGAAGAGTAGATGACTCTTGATGGTCCTTTCTTTTTTTTTTTTCGATGCTTTTCTTGTTTGGTCAACCTCACATCTTGGTTTATAGTTTCCTCTTGTTCCTAGATGGTGCTCCTTTTGTCATGCCATCTTTTTGCTCCTTGCCATTTTGGATTTCTATCTTGATCTTTGTTTTATGCTTGCACAGGATTAGTGGACAACACATACCCGAACGAATATACCAATTTGAACGGAGGATTGTTATCTCTAATTTATGTGCATGTTTTCATATTTTATGCAAGCATGGTTCAAGGCAAAGGTAACTTGCAGCTGAAGACAGAGTGAATGATCTTTGATACTTACAGTCCTTCCATCAATGATGAATGAGCTGTGTCTTTAGTGTGCAAAGTTATTGGAGTTTGTCATGTGCCTTGCTTCATCTCTAATTTGGATTCATCTCTTGACTTACCCAGATTGGATTTTAGAAGTTTCTTGCAGGGGTTAGTCCAACAAAATATCTAGTGTCTACTAGAGCATACTTTAAGTTCAAGAACCAACCTAGACACCACGTCTAATTTGATTCAGGAAGGTATTTTAACCTTAAGCACCATGCTTAATTTAAAAGCCTTTGGAAGCAATATTAGCACACCTCTTGGTTCAAGATTAAACTAGACACCATGTCTAATTTAAAAGGTGTGTGAGAATACTTCAAAACCTTATGCATACTGTAGTAAACATAGGTAGCATGAAAGCGTTATAGAGATTTGTTCAAGTAGAGATGAAAGAGCATGATTGTTGTATGGCAAGTTGAGTAAGGTAAAGACAACCAAGAATAGCAACATGGCATAAGATTTTCCAAAGAAGCATGTCCCCCACACTTGAGTTCTTGCAAGACAAGATCAAGTTTGGATGAATGTAATCTAATGTTGCATGATAATTGGTTGGACATACCTTGCACCATCATCCTTCATTCTTCTTGCTTCAAACCTGAAAAGGTTAGTGACAAGAATACCTAAAGGAATATTTTCACAATTATATCTCTATACTCAATTCACTAAGGGCAGTTCAGAAAGTTTCATGTTGTCTATCGAAAGCGCTAGTCTCAGGACAAAAGCTCATTGTTGGGAAACCTCAGAGTCGTGCTTCAAGATGGTGAAGTGGTTTCCCCTCCAACACCAATCCTTATCTACCTACCTCAAGATCCGCACATCGAGACTTACAATGTTTATGATAAACATATGCATCTACAACCTCTCTTTTAAAGTTTTTATGGACAGGATATATGAGGGGGTTGAAGATCTCGAGTGTGGTCATGGTAGAGAGACCAAGAGATTCAGGAGATGTGTCATATGAGCATGGCTTTGATGAGGTCTTTTTGTAGTAGCTTCCATGCTCATTGATGTCATCTTCCTTACCAATCTCTAAGGGTGATTCTACATAAATGTCTATAGGCAAAAACATTGTCTCCTTCATTTCATGCCTATGACATTCATCAATCATATTATTATTCAAGATTTCTTTGGAATTGGTGGCTCTTAAGTTGGTCTCATCAAAGGCCTCCTCTAAACTTAGATGAGTCGTAAGTTTATCATTTGAATCTAGGCCTAGGCTGGATTCAATTAAGGCTTCTTCATGGTCCATCCATTCTACACATTCCAGCCATTGTTGCAGCACTTTTTGGTCATCCTCAAGTCTATCATGATGCCTATGCTCTAAGGGTCTTAGTGGATCTCTAAGGTCATCATGAGACTTAGAAGAACAAGTGTCAAGGGATTCTTTGGGGTCAAGGATGGGTTCTAAGATAGGTTCAGGTAAGACATCTAATGTGGGCAAAGAAGGAGAGAAGATAGGGTTAGAATCAAATTGACTTAGCTCTCCTTCTATGGCATTATTAGACATGCCATCCTTGAATTCTTCCCAAAGAAGATGCTTTCTAAGAGATTCCTTCTTGAAAGGATTTGAATTATATTCACTCGAAGGTCTCTTATAAGATTGGAAGTTTAGGCTCTTCCCAACATCAACACCAAAAAGATTATCCTCCAAAGGTTGAATTTTTTCTTCCCTTGGTGGATTTTGGGGTATGGATGGTTCGGGACTGATAGCTAAATGTTGGGATTGGAATAAGTGTGATTTAGCTATCGAAACTTCCTCTTGTCGTCTAGGAAACAATTCTTTCTCTTTCTCGGGGGGTTCATATTGAATGCTAGGGCAAGGTGTCCTTCCACAAAGTTTATCAATCAAAGACCTTGCTTCACTAGCAGTCACATGAAGAAAACATCCTCTAGAAACTATATCCAGGGATTGCTTAGAATCCTTACTAAGGCCTAAATAAAAGTGTTGAAACAACACTGGGTCTGTAATAGAAAGGTCTGGGCCTGTAGTGAGGAGATCATTAATGCGATCCTATGATGTTTCTAGAGATTCCTCCTCTAATTGTTTAAAGCTTAGAATCTCCTCCCGAAGATCAATCACCTTAGAGATGGGAAAGAATTTGGTTTAAAATTTAAAACATAGCAATTTCCAATCTCCTTGCATACTTTCTACGGTTTTGTTGTACCAATGTTTAGCTTTCCCCGTTAAAGAAAACGGAAAGAGCTTCCATTGTAAAGTCTTATCAGACATGCCAGCAATGTGAAAGCATGCGCATCTCAGTAAGAACTCCCATAGGTGTGAGTATGGGTTTTTATCGCCTTCTCTCGAGAAGGATTGTTTTTGGACAAAGTCTACCCAACACGGGCGCAGCTCATAACCAGGTGCTAAGATAGGCTCTGAAGATTCTAATGGCCTAAAGCTTGCGCTCGTGGGTTTAGCATATTGATTGATAGGAGTGTGACTCATGCTAAACCAAAAGTTGAAAAGAAAAGAAAAGAATGAAAGAAAGAATAGAGGAGTAAAGGAAAAAAGAAAAAGAAGGATAAAAAGGAAAAGAAAACGTTAAGCTAGGTTCGTAGTCAACTCAGCAAATCATTTTTCTCGGCAACGGCACCAAAAAGCTTGTTGATATCTGTTAACGCCCACTGGATGATCCGCAAGCGCACGGATACCGTTGTAGCTTTATCCCAGAAGTATTCTAGGTTTCGTTCCACTGAGAAACGTGTGAGATCAACTACGGTCTAACTTAACTAGGGGTAGCAATAAGGTGAAGGTAGAGAATAGATTTAGATAGTACTAAGTATAACTAGGGCAACAATTAATGGGGTTAAGCGTAGCAATCAAGGTTGATAATAATAGAAGAGTAGAGAGGATAACTATGGTTTTCTCCTTCTAACTTGGGTAAGTCTATGTCTTCTATTGCTAACTAGGGACATTACATAAGGAGAGACACCGACATAGGATGTTGATCTCCTTAGCAACCATGTCCTACTTGGCCTACAAACGGGATAGTGGGATACATAGGATTCAACGGAGCTATAAAGTCACCTCCGTGAGCTACCACCAAATCTAGAATATAGGGTGCATCCATGATTATTCTAAGCCTAAGCACCATGCTTACACCTACGATAACACTCTACTCCCCCTAGGAAGAGAATAAAGCACTCAAAGAGAGTCGTGATCCAGATAAACAATATAGGCATAGAACTTACTTGATTAGAAGTTGATCACTAGAGACATCCCAGGAGCAAGCTCAAGTAGAGCTTGATCCCGCCAAGATACAAGCCGTAGAGAGGGCACCGACAGGCCGACACCTCCTCCTAACTCTTCCCTCACTCTCCATCTCACTATTATCTAAAGACTAGATCCTAGAGAAGACTAATCTTCTCTTGATGGCTGGCCCTCCCCGAGAGGTTATCCATTCAAGGGACACCTCCCGGTTAGGGTTTGAGAGAATTGCAAATGAATGTGTGATGCCCTGGGGGGTCCTGCCCTCCTTTTATAGCCCGATGGGATGAACGTGAGCCCTTGGATCAAACCGACTTTGGCGGACGGCTAAGATTGAAACCCTAAGGCGGTGGAGCACGTGGGCCGAAGCTGGGCCTGTTTGGCCACTGTAGCAGATCGGCCGGTCCAGGGCCAGACCGGCCGGTCTGGCTCCGGGGCCGCTCACGGTCCGCTTCGGCGTGGTGTCTTCTCGTGCCTTCTGGAGTCTTCTAGTGCAGCCCCTGCTGTGGAATTGATATCTTTTCATCCGAAACTCCAAAAAAGGCAAATGATATGTCCGTTTTGATCGTTTTGACGAGCTGTTCGCAATGATGTATTCCAATTCATCATTTGAGGTGCTTGCAATCTGTCACATTGGTTCTTTTTGATAGCTTTTCTGATATGTACCTGTAGAAACAAGGATTCACCAAAACTCATGGAATTCCGTTAGTGTAAACCCTAAGTCTATGTTGGTGATCGTCAATGTGCCTCTTTTAGGAGTTAGTTGACAGGTAAATTTGGTCATTTATAGCCGTCAACAATAGCATATAGGGCTTCTAGTTTTTATGAGATGCTCTTGATATGTAGACTAGTTCAAAGTGTTCATATCATGATCATAGCATGTAGAGCTCTATTTTGATCATACTTTTAGATAATTAGGAATATAGCTATGCTGGGGTGGTGGATCATCGTATCTTAGGATAGACCCAAACTCTTTACTTCTCCATCTATAGGATAGGAGACCCAGAGGGACTTGGATGGTTTCCCTATATGTGAGCATGGTGCCTAGATATAGTGGAGTCGGTGGATGCACTTCATAGTCTACGATAGTGAGATAAGCGGTAGGTGGTGACAACCCTGTCTGTTCCTTGCACTCTTCTATGTTCGGCTATGGTGTAGGAGTATGTAAATTGTCATATAGGGTTATTGGTAGACCAACACTTAGTGGCCTCCTGATCCATCTCGTGTATAACTTTATGTCTAACTCATGTACTTGTATGACTAACTGCTTTCTAGACATTAGTTATATTAGGATTATTGCTCCTATAGGATATTCTTTTATTCTTTATTCTTTTATTCTTTTGCTGCCACCACCTTTCCCCACTTGAGAGTAGATTATCATGTGTGTGTCTACTATCTTTATAAACCATATATTGTTTACCCCTGTTATGAACATTAGTCTATTTTCATACAAGTATATCATTCAGATACATGCTTCATACTAGTCTTTACCAGTCTTCCTTTGGAAAACTATAAATATGACACCTAGGAATACTCCTAGGTTAAAATACTGTAATGATATCTCTGTGCACTTGTAGAACCATTTTCCATAATCCGCAATGAGTTATCATATGATGGTTCTCAATATTATAACTAGGAACATAGCCTAGGTACAAATAGTAAGGAATTCGAAAGAGCGTCACATCATGTCTCTAAAGTTTTAGTTACCTAGGTTAGAGTCCTAATGTTGTTGGAGTTGCAACTCTCTTGATAGAATTAAGATTAGTGTTGGTATGCCACATAGTCCATGCTAGACTTCTTTGAAACTATCATTATAGCCATAGCACTAGCAGCAATGTTGAGAAACACCATAGGCATTTCTAGCGCTGTTGCTGGAGACAGATTCTTTCTCTATTCTTAGAGAAGTGCCAATAAGTATTTTTGGCATTGTTGCCAAGGATAGATTATACTAGTAGGATGCCCCGCGCGTTGCTACGGATATAAAGTAAAAATATAAGAAATTTATAATGGTCAAAACTATTAATTAATAGATACATATATATGGAAGTAGTAGGTCAATTGCGGAGGTTGTATCCGTTGATATGGTATAGATTATTTGAACTGGGCATCACTCAAATCTCATTTATATGCATATTTTGGAGGACCACATGTAATCCATGTGATATGCAGTTTTGCTTGATTTTTGCTTACAAATGGGTTTTTGCTTAGAAATGGTTTAAATTTTTGAAAAAAGTTATCAAAATATATTTATGGGGTCTTGTTTTGAAGAGTTTATTACGAGAACACCATGGTGCAATTGGATTTTAATTATGATACTTGGTTTAGGTGCTATGACTTTTTTTCTATTTTAAAAGAAATAGCTAGTGAGAAATAAATGAGCCTTAGTGGAGGTAACTTATCTGATGATGTCAGCTAACATCATTCTTGAGCTCCCAACCAATCAGGATCAAGAGAATAGGCTAGAGAGGGTTTAAACATATAGGAGTTATAGATCTCTATTCTCAGTGACAATGCAAAAAAAATACCGACAAGCATTAGGATGAATATGAGCATGAATAGTATGCATGTATAAAGTAGTTGTTCATATAGCATAATTCTATCTGTTTCCTCCTGTTGTGGATGAAGCAGAGAGCTATGACTAGGTTCGTTCTAGAAGGAAGTCACTATGTGACTATTCTATGCCAATGTTGCTAACGTGCCCACTAGGCCCGCTATCACCATGGTGCAGGCAAGCACATTTTATGGCTTACCAAGTGAGGATGCCAACGCTCACCTGCAATAGTTTCTGGAGCTGTGCGACATCATCGTCATAAAAGACGTCACCCTAGGGGCTATTTGCTGTCAATGTTTTATGACCGGCAACACGTCACAGGGCTATACCTGAGACAATGGTTGATGGACTTCGACGTATGCAGAACTCATTGGAAACACAAAGACAATGATTTATACTGGTTTAGGCCGCTCAGAAGTGTAATACCCTAGTCTAGTTATGTGTTTGCCTTTGTGTTGGATGTCTGCATGAATGCTTGTCGCCTAAGTGGTTGAATTCTTCTAATTGTAGTCACCCATTCTTGAATTCAAGCCTCCAAGCCTGAATGGTCCAATTGGCTAGAGGGGGTGAATAGCCTAATTAAAATTTCTACAAAATTACTAGATAAACCGCTTAGTGACAAAGATGGCACTCAAGCGAATTTTGCGCTAGCCTAGAAGAGAGGGGGTTTGCAAGCCTCCTAACCAATCAACTAGAAACCTAATACACTAAAGCACACTAAGAGTAATGTTCTTAACAATTAAATTTCTCTACACACCCTAATATGCTACTTGCACAATGTAAAGAGGGGATTGATGTATGCAAACCGAGCCTTGTGAATGTAGCCAATCACCGTCTTGATTCAATCAATAGAAATCCGGTTGATGATCCAATCAATTCAATAGAGAGCAAATGATCTCGATGGATCAGCCACAAGAAGACTAAGACAATGATTTATCCCCAAGGTTTACGTGTTTGCCAACACGCTACGTCCTCATTGTGTCCCCTTTGACCATGTGGTTCGGTGGCTAATCGGTATCACACACCGAGCCTCTCAAAGGTACCACAAGAACCTACCAAGGCTAGGAGTTGAATGACACTTGTAATCCACTAGAGTACCTTTTGGAATCTCCATGGGGAAAGGTCAAGAACCCCTCACAATCCACCGAGGTAAGGCCAAGAACAATCACCGGCTTGCTCACACCTCTTCTCCGCTGCTCCAACTGTCTAGGTGGTGGCAACCACAAAGAGAATAAGCAATCACATAGTGAGAACGATCACTAGTGCCACTAGATACAAAAACTTACAAGTAATGCACTAGAATCTCTCCCAATCTCTCTTTGGATGCAAGCAATCAAGCAAGATGAGAGGGAGACGGTTGGCTCCGCTCTAGGGTGCTCAAGAATGATCAAAATGTGCAAGAGAAAGTCCCTAAGCCAGCCAACAAGCTTATATACCCATCACTCAAACAAATAAACCATTATGTTCTAGGTGGGGCTGACTTGGAACCATCGGACGCTCAGATGCCTAGCATCGGACGCGTCCGACGCCTGCCCCCAAGCCATGGATCGTCGCCACTTGTCCTCGTTTGAATTTAGCCGTTACCCGTGCACTGAGGAACCATCGGACGCTTAGGTGACCCGCACCAGACGTGTCCGACGCACGCATGGTTGCACTAAAACTGTGCGCGTCAGATGGCCTACACCGGACGCAGGGACAGCCACCGGATGCAACACAGAAAGGTCCAGAAGTGCGCACACGCACATCGGACGCGTCCGGTGATGCGGCAACGGACGCCCCCAACGTCTGATGAACGTTTGACGTGCATTCTAACAACAGGATTGCTTTGCACCGGACGCACCGGCGAATAAACCCCAGACGCTCCGATGCACTGTTCAGTGCCAATCTTCACAGGGTCATCGGACGCGTCCGACGCCTCGGGACTGAGCGTCTGATGCCCCTGGAAGGGCTCCTTTCACTCTGAAAATCGCCGAGTCCCGCCTCGCAAGCTCGGCGGGAGGGGTTTTAACCCAAACCCCAACAACCCTTATTCTCATGTGCCAACACCAAAGTGTCTCACCACTTATGCGCGTGTGTTAGCATTTTTCAAATGAATTTTGTAAGAGTTAAGTTGGCACACTAGGTTCTAATGCAATGCATGAAGTCAAATACTAGTGGCACTTGGATAACCGCTTTCGACACATGATTACTCCTCTTAATAGTACGGTTATCTATCCTAAATGTACTCACACCCTCTATGGTATCTTGAGTACCAAAAGGAAAATGGCCCTATAGGTTATACCTTTGCCTTGAGCCTATTTGCCTCCATCTCTTCTTCTCTTCCTCACTTGGAGCACTTGTGGTCATCTCCATGCATCACCTTGCTCCATCTTGAGTGGACCATCCATGCTAAAGCTACACACATGCTTAACCAAATGGATTAGTCCAAAGTTTCATCAATTAGCTAAAACCAAACTAGATCTTTTAAAGCCTAGTCGAAATTGGAGCCGAGTAAGCCATGAGGTGAAGAAGCTTCCATCCGAGAAGTAAGTAGAGCATTCGTGAGCCCAAGGCTTTGGGTGGGTAGTCTCCTCATCAGAGACCCTATATCACCCCTACCTCAGAACTCTGAAATTGATGCAACAAGGTTCGTAGGAAGGCCAACAACTTTGTGAAGGAGTAGCCAATAGCATCGTGGTTGAGTAAGACAGCTCTTGGGAGCATATCTCACCCAGCGGTGTGGCGGCCAAGTCAGGTAGCTCTCGGTGGGAGCATACCTCACCCGATGGCGTAGTCCAGATCTTGTCCCATGTAAGGTAAACAAACAAAAATTATGTAGTAATTGATATACATGATATCGAGTCAGGAGCAGGTCCTAGAATTGTAAAATGCATGATAAGTCTGGGAGCAGATCCCAGCATTTTATGAGATGTATGTAATTTAATTTTTCACATCTTTCTCTTGCTAGACTGTGTATTTTCCCTGAGTAGTGACTTTTGGTGTGTAAGCATCCATTCTCTGGTGTATGGTGCTTTGTGACCATGTGAGCCTGGCGTATGGTGTTATGTGCCCATGAGCCGTGTTAGTAAGAGAATACTCCACATGTTGGGTGTGTGCTACTCAAGTATTTTTATAGTTGTTAAGAGAAAGACCAGAGAAGTCAGAACTACATGAAAAAAGAGAGCACGTCTTGAGTGCATTAGATACCTGTGAGGTGTTGTCCCGACTACCAGCACCAAGCTATTTATGAATAGCAGGGATCGTAGTTATGGTGTGGCCACGGAGGCATATGATTAAAATTAGAAGACAAACACTTAGCTTGATTTGTAGCTGACTGGAGGAGTCAGCATGTTGAGGCAGCAGTCGGCCGCCGAGTAGAGCAGTCAGATGGATGAAGTAGTTGGTAGGTGGGTGAAGCAATCGACAGCCGAGTGCTTTTGTTGAGCTGATAGTAGAATCTCCCTCGTTGCTAGTTTGTTGCAGTCAGACAAGGTGCTTAGGCCTTGTGCTAGACTCAGATAGCATGGAGATGTAGCCATCCGAGTGCTTTGATTTGTAGCCAGGACGGGTATTACGGAGTCGTACTCTTCCCTTGTTAGCTTGTGGTCATCTTTGGCTGTGACCAACTTGGTACCGTGGTGCAGGCCAACAACGCACGACACGAAGTCAGATTCTTGTCCAAAAGCTCACTTGATAAATCTGTACGTGTAGGCACATGCAAGTTTCCACTTGCACGCTTGCATGTCCTGACATTTCCTTCCTTGATTGTTGTTGGTTGTATGATCCCGGCTTGCTTATATGCATTGTCCATCACGATGTCCGTTCAATGCCCACGGCAGGCATGCATGTCCATTGGATTTGGAGTTGGCACCTACAGAGTTGAACTAAACTAGATGAAGTTGACAAAGACTCAAAGCCGTAACTTTAGTTGGATTCGAATTTGGTTGTGGCGGATTCCACATGGGAGAATGCCGCTGTAATGTTGTAGCTCAGCAAAGGGTCTGGATGGGGATCTGATTCACCGCTGGCTGCAAGGGAAATCCATACATGCATGTCTCAATTCTGGTACTCCTGCATGGCTCAATAGATCATATTCCATCCTCGCATGTTTGCCAGATAAAAAAGATGTCATAGGACCAATTGGCTTCGCAAACCATCAGCTTGATCAAGACATGTGATGCCGGCATGAGCATGATCTCGTACGTGAATGTGATGCTCGATATCTTGAGATCGGACAGCGTGACAAGCCAGTTGGTGTATGAGCACCACCCAAACGGCAGCCGAGTAAAGCAAATAGATGCATGAGACTATCACTGATAACGTGTTGATCTTGTGGTCCATCAAGCTCTTGATTGCAAAATTGTCAAAAGCAGCCTGGCACACCAGCTATCGATATTTTATGACCGGCAACATGTCATAGGCTACCCGAGATGATGATTGATGGACTTTAGTGTATGCAGAACTCAGCAAAAACACAAAGACAGCGGTTTATACTGGTTCAGGCCACTCTGAAGTGTAATACCCTAGTCCAGTTATTTGTTTGCCTTTGTGTTGGGTGTCTGTATCAGATTGATTGTTGTTTTACATCTGAGAGCTTGTCTCGTCTGCTATCTATTCTAGTCTAGATGCCTGGAGGTTTTAGCGTCTGCTGATCTAGAGAGCTCTGCATCTCTTTATATAGTCTAGGAAACAAGAGTCCTAGTCAATTTATAATATAGGAATCCTAATAGGATTACAGGATAGCAGTCCTATTAGGATTACATACGAAGAGTCCTAGTCAGACTAGGTCTTCACCTTTCTTCACGGGCTGGGTACTCAGGGACCATGTCCCATATGCGCCTCCGTCTGTTTTTTTCTCCCTCGCAGGAAAGGGGAAATAGTGGTTGTACAAGGACTGGGAAGCTATTGATACATGGGCCAAGTGCTCGGCAGCGTTCCTTGTGAGGTTCTCCCCTCTAGTTAAAACAACTACCCTAAGAGGGAAATCACTTCTTTCTAGCAAAGCAGCCTAGAAAGCATCCTAGAGGCACGAGAAAGACTCTAAGACTACATCCAAGCCCGCCCTCACCATGGCATGGAGGACTGGATTATTCTATGGACATTCTATGATGGGTTAATTCCCACGTCAAGAGGCCACCTTGATGCTATTACTGGAGGATGATTCCTCTCACTCACTATTGGCATTTCTTAGCGTTATCAGGTTTGATCCCCTGACAACGACGTCAAAAAAATGGTTGATATTTCTTAACATCATTACTGAGAATAGAGGTGAAATCTATCCTCGGCAATGAGTAAGAAATGCTTGGGGTGGTGTACCTCAGTTACCATATCACCAGATGTAAGTCCAGCCATAGCACTGAGGCACACCTCACTAGTTATCTCCTTTACTGCCACTAGTGATACTCCTCTAATTGATAGTCTCAGAATAGCCTGGCACGGGCATCATGGCATACCAAGACTATTCTTAGCTCTATCAAGAGAGTTATATCCCTAATAACGTTAGGACTACAGCCTTAGTAGCTAGTGCCTTGGAGATGCTATATGGCGCACTTTCAGCATTCCTTAACACTAGTACTAAAACTATATTCTTAACTATAGCAAAGAGGTAATGGTGATCTGGTAAACCTTTGCAGTCATGGATGTTAATCCGCAAGCACACGGAATTACCGTTGTATCATTTCAACCCGGAGAATTTCTAGGTGTCGTATTTATATTTTCCCAAAGGAAGGCTAGTGTAGATTCTAGTATGAAATCATAATCATGAATACTATACTTTGTATGAAAGATAGACCAATGTTCATAACAGGGGTAAACAATACAATTTTCATGATAGTGGACACACAGAGATAAATGTCTCTCAAATGGAGAAAGGTGGTAGAAGCATAAAGAATAAAAGAATAAAGAATAAATAAATATCCTATGGGAGCAATGATCCTAGTACATCTAATGTCTAGAAAGTGGTTAGTCATACAAATACATGAGTCAGAGATAGAGTTGTGTTTGCAATGGATCGGAAGGCCACCGGCCACTGGTCTGCCAGTGAAGATGGGTGGCATTTTAGACTCCTACACCATAGCCGAACATGGGGGATTACAAGGGATGGACAGGGCTGTCACCACCTGCCGCCTACCACCTCAACCGTGGACTATGAAGTGCAATCACCGGTTCCCCTATACCCGAGCACCACGCTCACATATAGAACAACTACCCAAGCCCCCCTGGGTCTCTCACCCTATGGATGAACGAGTAAAGAACTTGGATATTGTGCGATGAACCATCATCCCTCCCACAACTCTATTCTTAATCATCTAAATGTATGAACGGTTAAGAACAGAGTTCTATATGCTAAGAACATGATATGAATACTATGAACTAGCAGGCATATCATGAACAAGGCATATGAACTAGAAGTTCTATGTTCTATGATCCTATCACACAAACTATTACCTAGCTCATATAACAAGATCATAACATAAGAACTATACTCTAATTCTAGAACATTGCTATACTGATAAAAAGAGAAAAAGAGCATAATGGAAAGAATAGTATTCATACCAAGAGTAGCCAAGATGTTGTCGATGAAATATCGGTGGCAGTCTACCACAGGTATACCGACGGTAGTGATTTATTGGTGGAGGCACGCTCTAGACTACAAGCGAGATGGAACAGAAAGAATAGTACACACGGTTTACCCAGGTTCAGGCCACTAGATGCGTAATACCCTACGTCTTGTTCTTCTGCTATTGATGAAAAAGAATACGTTTGAGGGGGTCCCTGCTGTTGGCGGTCCTTATTGCATAATTTTAACCACCAATATTCAAATAAAATCCACTCAAATAATCACCAAACATAGAATTAGGTTTTACAACAAACTATTTCCACAAGTTTTGGTGATTCATCTTTTGCAGAAGGACAACCATGAAAACTACTACAAATGGGCTCAACAGCAGGCAAGATACAATATTTACAAGCACATAATATCAGCCCAAGTGGAGAAGGGACACTCAGCAGGCAAATCCGGGCCTAGAATACAAGGAAAAGAAGCCCCAAACCAATCCAAAACACCTCAACTTCGCGAGCAACCACCATAGGCCCATCCAAGAACATCAGGGGAGATCAGCCACCAAAGCTGGGGGCATTTGGGCCCAGCCATGGTGTGGGCGCACCATGGTGCGGCCGCACCCCCACAGGCCCCGTTCGGCCCACGTTTTGGTCGGTTGCCTCCCACCGACGTTCTAAAGGCGGTGGCATGTGGGATTTTGGTTCAATGTACCTGGACAGTCGGTTTGGGTGTAATTTTGCATAGAGGCCCCTCTACTCCACTTATAAAAGGAGGCCTTCCCCTTCTCATTCTACACATCCTACACTTGAGCAATCCTTCATATCCTTAGTAGTAGTATCCCTCTAGGTGTTCTCTACCTAGTTGTAGTATAGAAAAAAGGGAAGAGAGGAGAGGAAAGAGAGTGGAGGAGGAATCCGGAGCTGTCGGCTTCCTCTCCTTCTTGTACTCGGTGTCCCGAGTAGGAGCGTAGGAGGGCCGAAGGTGTCGGCCCCTCCTCGACTCTTGTACCTCTACGGAGACGACTCATCTGAGTAATATCCAGGTTCTCTTTTAGTAATTTCAGTATTTCTATTTGATTTAAATTCAGTCCTTACTTTACTTTATTTACGGGAACTCCGCTCGACTGAGTGTTCTAGTCTAAAGATCTGGGCTAGAATAGTAATCGTTAGCATAGACGTGGTGTCTAGGCTAGTGTTTACCTGAGTTTGCGCCCAACCCCACGGATAGTTGTGGTAGCCCCGGAGGTGACAGCTCGACCAGGCCTTTGTATTCCACCACATTCGGGTTGGTGTTTCCGTAGAGCTTTTGGCAGCCTTCCCCCGACTACCGCTTCCCAGTCTCTTCAAGAGTTAGAAAGGTACTGCTGCTCCGAAGTAAGTAAAGTTTAGTGAGCCTGAATCTTGGTCATCTAGCTTATATTGGAAGAACCTTAGGAAATCCCTCTCTACCCACCAAAAATAGTTATTCCTTGGATGACCTTGATCCTTTCTAGTTCACTTCTCATTCCCCGTGGAAATCGATACCTAGGAATACTCCGGGTGAAAGCTACAGCGGTATCCGTGCGCTTGCGGATTTATCTGTTTGCGTTAACAAATACCAACAAGCTTTCTGGCACCGTTGCTGGGGAACGGTAGCTGTTCTAGAATCGAATCAAGTCGTCCGTGTATACTTTTTCTTTTTACCACCATCATATGCACCATACCACCACCACCATCCCTATCATATGGATTCCACTCCTATTTATAAATATTCTGCTCCAAAGGGCGATTTATTGGAGCCTCCACTATCATCACACCCTATCCTTACAGATAGCTATGAGCTTCGCCCTACTTTTATAGCCATGGTTCGGGCGCAACCCTTCTCCGTGCAGCAAGATGAAAATCCTTATACCCACCTTCGGGAATTTGAGCACTTGTGTTCTTGCCTATTTTTATCTGGCATGACACAAGAGACCATTAAATAGAAATTGTTTTCATTCTCCCTTTTGGGTAATGCGAAACAATGGTATGCTCATACCGTAGGTGGAGTAAACAGAAATTCGGAAGAACTTCGAGACAAATTTTGTCTTGCCTTCTTCCCTCTTTCTCGAGTTGCCACCCTCCGAATAGAAATTCTTACTTTTCAAAAAAAGGAGAAGGAGACTCTAGGAGTAGCCTGGGCTAGGTTTACAAATCTTATCAATGCTGGCCCAAACCTTTCCTTGCCTGACCATGTCCTTCTACATCACTTTCATCTTAGTCTTAGCAAAGAAGCTGCTCTCCAGTTAGACATATCTTCTGGAGGCTTGTTCACGCATAAAACCATTAGTGAGGGGAGAGACATTCTTGAGAGAATCCTAGAAAATACCCCTTACACTGGCATATATGACGAGTTTTCTAAAGAAGTTGAGTCAAGCCCCGACCAACAAAAGGAGGTTCTTGCAACCGAATCTAAAATTCCTTTGAATCCCTCTCGTAACGCGGTTGCCATAGAGCCCCCTAATAAGGGAACACACCACACTCTAGAGGATGATGAACCTCATCCCTCACCATTTCCCTTTGAATTTGAGGATGACCTTTTTCTTAATGTTGATCATAGAAACACCTTAGAACCTACTAATTCAACATCTTATGCCTTGAATTCTTGGATGAGACAATCCATACCTAGCAAACTCATAGAAGGAGAATCAATTCATGTAGAAGACTTTTTGTAACCACTCTCCCTCTATGTCCACACCCAATTTCTCATCCAAATTAGTTCCCGATTTGAGGGAGGAGCTTATGTCAATCTCTGCAATAACCATGACTTATCCAAGTTTTGCGGAAGATTTAAATGGTCATGTGAAAGAAAGTGCTTCCCCTAGATCAAAAGATTGTGTAGATGAGCATGGAAGTTACTTTCTAAATATCCCTTTCATTCCATGCTCATACGAAAAAGTTTCTGAATCATTCTCAGTATCTCTGCCATCATATGCACATTCTACAGCCCCTTATTTCTCCCCTGTCACTAAAATTTTTGAAAGGGTTGTTGTAGATGTTTTTGTCTACCATAAATTCTGCAAATATCGATATGTTTTTACCTTAGCTTCATAGTTCAAATCGAAAAGGTTGGTGTTTGGGGAAACCACATCATCAACATTGGATTCATTTCAAAAGGTTTCCCAAGGACGAGCTTTTGTCTTAAAACAAGCACTTAGGAAGATAACCCGTTCTTTCAATAAAATTGTTCTTTTCAAAAAAAAAAAATTATTTTCCCAAAAATAATTTTAATAATAATAATGTGACTTTTGTAAATGAGCTTAAGGACATATTTGTGAAATTGCTCCTTCGGGTATTTTTGTCACCACTAACCTTTCAGGTTTGAGAACAAAAAGAATGAAGGATTGAGACATAAGGTAAATCCAATCAAACAACATTTAAAGATGAAGCATATTTAATGAAGAGTGCCACCATCCAAACTTGATTTTTTGTATATTGCAAAATCCAAGTGTGGGGGGAGCTACTCTAAAACAACTCATGACATGCTTCACTCATTTATTTTGCCATGGTTGTTTCTACCTTATGTCACCTTTTATGCCTTGCTCATTATACTAAAGTCATAAAAAATATATATTTTATTAATCATTTTTATTATAAAAAAATCTTTTTTGCTTCCTAGATTTTGTTTAGTTACTAAAATTCTTTAATAATAAAAAAAGAAAAGTAAAGATATTTCCGCATAATAAACTTATTTTAACTTAGTCATGTTTTTGAGAATAAAGCTCTCATCCCTCTCTAAAAAAAAAATATTTCTCATTAAAAAAATCATGGTGCTACCCTTCAGGTATTCTTTATCACTAACCATTCTAGGAACGAAGGGTGAACATTATCTAAGAACATCTGCACCAATCTACATCATGAACTGGTGGAGGAAAGCGCACAAAACTTCGGTTTGATCACTTCCTTCCCACCTGTTTATACACATGCTCCTAGTTCTCTATGTTTTAAAATCTACATTTTTTTTAAAAAAAAAAGAACCAAGATCCACACTTCGAATTAAAATTTTGAAAAGTGGCATGTTTATAACACTCTTTGAGATAGAAGCTTTCATAAAAATTTGTTTCATATACATGTTCTTATGCTTGTGGAAAAATATTTTGTAGAAAAATCATATTGACTAAGTTGTTGTGGAGTGTGATATAATTCTGGCTTAGAAATTCTACCGATTCTATTCAAAGTGCTTGGAGAATTGCTTTTGATAAAAAAAATTATAAAACCATAGTTTCACATACTCCTCAATGGTGATAAATTCCTACCAAAGCCAGATATAAGATAGAACCTTTCTACATATGCTACTTGTTGTTGTGTTGAGTTTAATCAAACCTTGTGACCCTTGTTGAGAGATTTATCATGCTCCCAAGATCAAGTTCACTTGCACCCACAGATATATGCACTACTCCTACACCGGGCGTAGGCGCAAAACATGCCTTTCATCTAGATCCACAAAAAAAATATTCTACTCCTACACTAGAAGTAGATAAAAAAAAATTGCCCTGTTAGGTTCCACCAAATAAATACTCTATGTTTAAAAAAGATAGTGATCTCTCTCTAGTAATGTTTTTAATAGAAGAGACATGGGCTATGCAACAGTATGAAAAAAATAAGGACACATGAAGGTCCAAGATTAGAAAAAAAAAAATGAGCACATGAAGGCTCATTGTTGTCGAAAAAAAAAAAAAAAAAAGAAAGATAGCCAAGTCTCCAAATAATAAGTTAGAGAGAGAGATCATATCAAATGAAAGAGTATTTTTCACTACATATTTTCCACACACATGCACAACTTGATCTAAGAGTATGACACTTCTCTTCTTGGATCCTTGTTTTGACTTTACAATATATGCAACACAAGTGTGCCATCATTTTATCCCTACCTAAGCTCCACATAAGCTTTAGTTGTAGGAAGAGAAAGGCAATAACAAGTTATGCCTTGGTAAGGAAACATACACCATTGAGCGAATTTGAGAGTACCCTTTGAGGAGTATAAGTGAACTATATTTTTCTTGTGAAAACTTTTTTTTAAACTCCAAGTTGCTTAGATAAGAATTTAGAAAGATGACTTTGCTTCGAGAACTATTCCACCTTTCAACCACTCAAGGATATATGTTAGACAATGCCACATAGCCCACTTGCATAAGAAATGTTTTGGAATAAGTTTTTGTGTTAGCAGTATATCCTCAAGATGTTATATTCATGTTTACTTTTACCTAAACCTTTACTCGAGGACGAGCAAAGAATAAGTGTGGGGAGCTTGTTGGTGGTCCTTATTGCATAATTTTAAGCGCCAATATTCAAATAAAATCCACTCAAATAATCACCAAATATAGATTTAGGTTTTATAACTAACTATTTCCATAAGTTTTGGTGATTCAACTTTTGCAGGAGGACAACCATAAAAACTACTACATATGGGCTCAATAGCAGGCAAGATACAACATTTACAAGCACATAATATCAGCCCAAGTGGAGAAGGGACACTCAGCAGGCAAATCCGGGCCTAGAATACAAGGAAAAGAAGCCTAAAACCAATCCAAAACACCTCAACTTCGCGAGCAACCACCATAGGCCCATCCAAGAACATCAGGGGAGATCAGCCGCCAAAGCTGGGGGCATTTGGGCCCAGCCATGGTGCGGGCGCACCATGGTGCGGCCGCACCCCCACCGGCCCCGTTCGGCCCAAGTTTTAGTCGGTTGCCTCCCACCGACGTTCCAAAGGCGGTGGCATGCGGGATTTTGGTTCAACATACCTGGACAGTCGGTTTGGGTGTAATTTTGCATAGAGGCCCCTCCACTCCACTTATAAAAGGAGGCCTTCCCCTCCTCATTCTATACATCCTACACTTGAGGAATCCTTTATATCCTTAGTAGTAGTATCCCTCTAGGTGTTCTCCACCTAGTTGTAGTATAGAAAAAGGGGAAGAGAGGAGAGGAAAGAGAGTGGAGGAGGAATCCGGAGCTGTCGGCTTCCTCTCCTTCTTGTACTCGGTGTCCCGAGTAGGAACGTAGGAGAGCCGAAGGTGTCAGCCCCTCCTCGACTCTTGTACCTCTACGGAGACGACTCGTCTGAGTAATATCCAAGTTCTCTTTTGGTAATTTCAGTATTTCTATTTGATTTAAATTCAGTCCTTACTTTACTTTATTTACGGGAACTCCGCTCGACTGAGTGTTCTAGTCTAAAGATCTGGGCTAGAATAGTAATCGTTAGCATAGACGTGGTGTCTAGGCTAGTGCTTACCTGAGTTTGCGCCCAACCCCACGGATAGTTATGGTAACCCCAGAGGTGATAGCTCCGACCAGGCCTTTGTATTCCACCATGTTCGGGTTGGTGTTTCTGTAGAGCTTTTGGCAGCCTTCCCCCGACTACCGCTTTCCAGTCTCTTCGAGAGTCGGAAAGGTACTGCTGCTCCGAAGTAAGTAAAGTTTAGTGAGCCTGAATCTTGGTCATCTAGCTTATATTGAAAGAACTTTAGGAAATCCCTCTCTACCCACCAAAAATAGTTATTCCTTGGATGACCTTGATCCTTTCTAGTTCACTTCTCGTTCCCCGTGGAAATCGATACCTAGGAATACTCCGGGTGAAAGCTACAGCGGTATCCGTGCGCTTGCGGATTTATCTGTTTGCGTTAACAAATACCAACACCTGCCCACCTTATATAGTCTGTGGGGTAGGGTTACAGATCCTGAGATCCCGAGGTGATCGGTTACAAACAGATCGTATCTAAGCAGGATACAATTGGTTTTCTAACCGACTAGTTGCCTTGCATGACAAGTAACTCTAATTGTCCGCCTGGGACTCCTGATCAGGCCAGAGAGGCCGATCGGTCTTGTTCTTATGGGCTAGGCTACCCTGTCTGGCGAGGCTAAAAGCTAGCCGTGAGGGTATAGGGGTCTAAACCCCTACAGCTAGTCCCTGAGCACCATGAATCTTGAGGAACAACACCATCTTGACGCTTGCCGACCAATTCAGACTGTAACCTTGCTTAGTTGAAGCTTATAATCGACCTGCCGACCAGTTTGACATGGAGCCAACCAGTCTGAAGAAAAAGTTGACCTAAAAAGCAATTCAGTATAAGTCTTGTCGAAAGATGCATGTTGCTCAAGAAGAAAGAAAAAAGCAGCTCATGTCTAGAGACGTGGGCCCACAGTAGCATATAATATCAGATATCACTGGTGCAGTTGATGGATCTAGTTTTTAGAAAAACTAAAATTTAAATGGTAAGGGTCAGAGCCCATATTAGGAACAGGCCCAGTCACTGCGAAGTGACGTGGGCCCATGTAGTCCCCAAGGTTGGTAGAAGATGAGGATCATGTTGTGGCAAGCTTTCTTGAAAAACTTGATAAACACCATAATAAACCATCTTTTTCAGAAAAGATGTAATCTTCATGGAAAATAATTGCAATTTAGGCAGAGAAACCAATGAAATGGGCCTAATACCCAATAGAACGGCCCAAATAATCGCGCGCCTTATCAGAGGGGCAAAAAAGAACATCCCGGCACGGAGGCCGAAATATCCATACTGGAGAACGTGCCACGACGATTTGACTTCGGTCGTGGCTGCAATGATGGCACTTTCCAGTCGTGGGGAGAGCAATCCGTCGCATAGCTGTGCGACAATTCCACTCGCCGGTTTATCTTTGTGACGGCCGCTTATAAATAGAAAGAACAGCAGCGAGGGTGGACACTCCGCTGCCAAAGAAAACCCTAGTCCTGTAGACCAGTTCTTGTACTTCTCCCAATCCTCTTCTTCACCTCCCCCCGCACGGGGAGATGGATCACGGTAAGCGACCAATAGAAGGCTCACGAGCGGTCCGCCCGAAGGCGCGCCGCCGTAGCGCGAGGTAAGCCACCATATTCTTGTAATGCACGTGCTGGTTGAGAAATTGGAATCCAATCTAACTCGATTTGTTGCTTTCAGGGTACTAGCCATCGGAGCTCTAGCCACGTAGCCTCTCCCCGGCGCAAAGGAGACCGGCGCAGGGAGTGCCGGAGGTCGGCATGCCATGGTGACCAGAACGGTCGCCATGGCAGAACTACGCGAACGGCTGAACACCATCACGGCAGCGCTTAGAGCAAGGCCGAGGTAGAGGCGCAAACAGGCCCGGGCCAACCAGTTGGAGGCCGACGGGAGGGTGGCGCAACTGGAGGAAGAACTCTAGACCATCCTCGCGGGGCGGGGGAGGGCGCCGCCTTTGCCGAGGTGGCTGGAGATTCCCTCCTGGAGCAGCTGGAGAACACCCCCGGCCGAATCCTGGGGTTCGTGTCCCACGGCGTGCGCCGAGGGGCGTCTTCAGCGCTGGCGGTTGCCCAGCGCCGCTCTGGGGTGGATCTCCGGGGACTCGCCGGTCTTCCAGAGGGAGAACGCGCCGCGGACCTAGAGCACCTCATCCGGGACTTCGACGACACCGCCGACGCCATAGTGGAGGAAGTGACCGCAGAGGACGTCATCAACGACGCTTCTTAGGGCCCCGGCGGACATTTAGCTTGTTCGCCGGCTGACGCTTGGTAGAGGACTGCTTGCAGTTCCATGGGTTTACTGGTCCTTGAACAGAGCTTCTCTGGGACAAAATCCATGCGACGCTCGCGCTCCAGTAGCCAGGCGTCGTAGCTTTTGTAAAAAATGCCATGGGCAAGTAGTTTGTAACTAGGTTCTGATTAATCCAGCCTCATGCGTTAAACTGTTTGTCGTGCGTGTCAATGTTTGTTGTCATGATCGTTGATCAAACATAATCTAAAAAGCATGTACATTCTTAGCTATGCAAAATTTCAGTCATGGCCGCGGACCAAATTGATCGACCAGTTCCAAACTTTAACACGTAGGCCTAGTCCCTAGACTGATCTGGTCGACCAGGACTTGAACAATACATAGCCCAGCTGTGGGGCCAGTCCCCAGACTAATCTGGTCGACTAAGACTAGAAATAAGACCTCTGTAGGACCCCAGTCCCTAGTCTGACTGGTGGACCAGGTCAGGCATGTCGTTGATTTGTGGGTCTAGTCCCCGGTAAGACTAGTGGACCATGACTTTAGTAAACGGTGCGTCCGTACCATATAGAAACAAGTAATTGGCTAAAAGTAACTCGGCCCAAGAAAGCCCAGTTACAAATTAGGGTAAAAAGGAGGCCAACAGTAATCTGAGAAGAGTCAATGGGCCACCTAAACCATATAAATAGCCCGACGGCTGCCGCTTCCACTTCTACTCTCCCCAATCGTTGCCATTTCCGTCGCTCCCTTCTCAATCTCCGGCGTACGAACTAGGTTTTCAGTTACTGGTGTCCTCGCACCCCACTACCACCCATATGAACGCGCAATGGGGAAGAAGAAGAAGACAAAGGTGGAGGCAGCACACAAGAAGTTGATGGTGACCCACTGGGAGAAGTCCCTAACGACACAGGAATCGTTAGAGGGAATGGCGCAAGGTGGTCTGCTACCACCACCAGAGCTAGTGGTATGGAGGGCGCCGCAGGTAGGTGAACGCTATCCCAACCCCCAACCAGATGAAATAGTGGTTTTTGAGGATTACTTTCCGTGGGGATTGGGAATTTCGGTGCACAACTTCTTGAGGGATTTGTGCATCTTTTAGGGAATTTTGATCTGCAATCTTCCCCCAAACTCTATCTTGACCATTGCGATTTTTGTGGCGTACTGCGAGTGCTATTTGGGAATAGCACCACATTTCAATTTATTTCGCCACCTGTATTATCTGAAGAAGGGCGAAGGGTCTGAAGGATCCCAAGTGGCCGGTGGGTGTTATATTGCCTTGAGGGAGGGTGTGAAATCCCATTGGATGGCCATTGGGCACACTTCAAACACCAAGAACTGGATGAAGCGTTGGTTTTACATCAACCAAAATCTGGAAGGCTGACCAGTTTCTTGTGATGTCACTCAGATTCCTCAGTCGAATCCACGGTGGTCGGAAAGGCCGGATGTTGATCAAATGGTCAAAGTCGAAGAACTGCTATCCCTGATGGATTTCAGCAGAATTGACGGGATCGTAGTAGCAAGCTAGTTTGTCGTTTACCGGATCTAGCCCTTGAAGGAAAGAGTTAACTTCTTGTTCGAGTACCAAGGACGCAGAGACCCGTCGCGAGAGAGCAGGGAAAGTCTAGATAATGAAGAGGTGGAGAACCAGTTGGCAAAAATGTTTGAAGGCTTTGCCAAGTACAACTTCCCAGAAGAAGGAGTGCACCCGTTTACTCTAAAGAATCCTCCTCCACCAGTAAATAAAGGGTAGTTACAATGTATTATTTCTCCAGATCAGTTAATTTTGCATATATGCTTGACTTGTGATCTGTTTTAGCAATATCTTGGATAGGATCGCCGGGCGTTTGTGTCTCTTGTGCTAGTGGAAACATGGCCTGTTGGTGACGCAATCCGATGCCAACAGAAGAAATCCAAGCCATCAGAAGAGGTCGAGCACGGTGGCCAGGGTGGAGAAGATCCTTCAGCTAAGCGCCAATACCACCACCACCAGAGAAGAAAGCGAAACCCACCGGTACTAGGACTGGTGGCAAGCTAAAGATCGGTGAAGAGTCAGAGCAGTGGCGCCGAGAATTAATCGAGAGCTCAGACTCTGACGCAGAGGACACAGTTCCACTGAGTCAGAAATTTGGGGCCAAGCGCTCTGAGGAGCAGCCGCACCGATCGACCACCACCACCAGTACTCCACGCCGACGACCCTGCACCTGCATACGCACGACGCCTCCAAGGGGCCGGTCGGCCGACCGAGAAGTGGCAGAGGGAGCAGCCCCTAGGGCCCATGGCATTGGAGTCACCACAAGAGGTGACGATGAGGGGGCCAGAAGCGACCCGAAGGTTGGCTTCTGAGCGGTCGCCCTCAGGGCAACAGAAGGTCCCAATGCCGGACCCTCCACCACTACACTCAAGAGTCTGGTGGAATGGGTACGGGAGGTCAGGGCGGATCAGCAAGCCATCGAGGAGCTGGGCACTTCAGCTTCTTCGTCAAACAATCGACCAGGTATGGACATCTAAATTTTCAATAAAACTAGTGTAGTATACTGAGTATGAGCCCTTGCTGGACTGCAGACAAGCCAGCACCGAGGAAGGAGGAAGTCCCTAGGATGGGCGTCCGAAAGGGCACGCCAAGGCCTCAGGGGACCAAGGCAAAATGAGTCACGAACCTAACCAACCTTCTCCAACAGGTGCACCACTATCGCCTCGTCATGAGGACAGTAAGGGTGCCCAAGAAGGTGTGGTCGGGCACATTCTGATGAGGGAGACATCATCGACCACGATCAGGACAAAAGCTAAGGCTAGTGCACCCGTTACACAGGACCCTCCTAAGGAAATGGAAGAGATCCTGGGGCATCCTGAGAAGCTGAAATGGGTCCCAGGAAAGGTGAGCTTCATAGCCCGGCAAGACCAGGATGGGGAATGGCAAGTGTTCAAATCCAAGGTCGACGCCCTGATCCAAGAAAACATTGATGCGGCCTTGAAGCAGCTGCGTGAGCATATATAGGTATATTCTTGGAATGAACATCCGGTGTGCATCTGAATCATTAACCAGAGCTAATGAGTTATAATTATGCAGGGACTGCAAAATGTCGCCCAACAGCGTTCAAACATGATAGATCAATTTCGGCCCATCATGGCCGAGAATGAACGCTTGCAGAGGGAGAATGCTACCCTGACTTATAAAGTCAGCGTCCTTGAAGGGCAAAAGAAAGGTATGGCACCAGTCGTACACTTGAGAAGACTTGCCTTTGTCGAACACCTTTGTTTATGCTTACTGTAATGTAGAGTTGGAGGAGGGCGACCAGCTGAAGGCACAGGAGTTATCACGCCTGCTTACTAAGAAAGAGCAAGCCCAGCAGCATATTGAGGAGCTCAAGGGTGAGATGTTGGGTCGGTAACCGGCCACTCTGTTCTCCTAAAGTTCCCTTGTGGTTCTTAATTGTGGTGTGTATTAATACTGTTGAACAAAACTTTGAAGGAAGCACATGGCGCAATTCGAGGTGCTGACCGAGGAGAACAAGAGTCTCAAGGAGCGCTGGTAGGTGGTGGAGGCCAGACTGAGGCCATTGATGAAGGAGCTGTCGCCGAAAGAGCCAGAGATACCAGATCCGCTGAACAACCTTGAAGCTGTCATGGACCTTTGCAGGAGGGCCTGGCCCTTGTTCAAAGATTTTGTCTAGGATGCAGGCTAGTTTGCAGTGTCCTCCGTTCTTGCACTGGTGAAATCGCACTATCCCCGAATTGACCTGGCAAGGATAGAAGAGGGGGCGGCGGCGAATACCTGCAAGGAAGAAGTGAGCAACCTCCAAACCATCCTCTGGGACACTGCATCCAAGGTGATGCAAAATATCAAGCTAATAGATAAAGGGTCATCTAGCAAAACCTCCTGAGTAGTCTAGCCTCTACTTGTAGTTTCTTGAAAAACTTTATGATGTACATAAATATGTGTTTAATTTTGCTTGGCCTGTACCGAGCGTCAACACCTTGTTTTATCCGTGTGTTTTGACTTGTTATACAGTAATTAGTAGTATGAATACCATTGAAGATAAAGCTTTCAGCGCATGAGGTCGGTAGTACGAAGAGCTATACAAAACATAAATAGACGTGAATTAAAAATGTAAATCTATGATAAGTGCAAAACTAGTTGTGGAACCAGGGTATGGTAAGCTTTAAATAAGTATGGGACTTGTTTGTTTTTAGGAGTTTTATATGTGTGTAGTCATGTAGCATCCTTTGAAGCAAATCAGCTCGTTAGGTGACTAGGTGACCTCTGTGGAACAGCACGATATCGGAACGCTTAGGGCCCTAGTACCGTTAGAGAACGACTATTAGTATCTCCTGTGTTATGTGGCTTAGAGCCGTAACACGTGGTCGGAGGAACTAGAGATAGTGCCTTTTCTGATTGTTCCTGTCGAAGCCTTTAGACTGTACGGCTTATAAAAACATGTTTTATTCATAAAACATATGCACAGGAAGTTGATCATGAACTGAACTTTATTAATTTGAGCTGAATACAAAGGGAAAAAGGTACATATCTTATTCTATGCTGTCTATCAAGGGTAGAATCTTATAAGCTGTTCGATGTGCCAAGAGCTAGGTACATCGATGCCATCTAAAGTGTAGAGGTAGGCCTAGTAACTGCCTTTATCATGAATGGCCCCTCCCAGTGAGAGGACAGCTTATGCAGGCCTTCTGTCTTCTGCCTGCGTCGGAGCACCAGGTCTCCGACCATGAAAAAGCGATCTCAGACATTGCAGTTGTAGTAACAACGCACACTAGCTAAGTATCAAGCATTCTTAACACAGGTGTCTAGGCATCATTCTTTCAGAGCATTGATATCGAGCTTCCGCGCCTCATCTGAAGCGTCCTCATCGAAATACTCGATCCTAGGAGATCGGTGAGCAATCTCAGTGGGTAACACGGCCTCGGAGCCGAATATCATAAAGGGGAGACACCAGTGCTTCGACAAGGTTGGGTGTGTAGTCCCCAGATCACAGCAGGTAATTCTTTTAACCATCGCCCTGGGTACAAGCCATCCTCGCAAAACAGTCGCTTACAAAGAGCATCAAGGATCATGCCGTTGGCACGCTCGACCTAGCCGTTGGCCCTTGGGTGAGCCATAGACACGTACTTGACATGGATAAACAATTCATCACAGAAATCCCAGAAATGACTTCCTGTGAACGTGCTGCCCAGGTCGGTGATTATACTATTTGGGATGCCAAAATGGTGGATAACGTCGTTAAGCATCTCAGCTGCCTTTTTGGCTATCGCCTTAACCAATGGTTTGTACTCGATCCATTTAGAAAACTTGTCTATGAGGACATAGACATACTTAAAACCGCCTGGAGCTGTTTTAAAGGGTCCGATCATGTTGAGTCCCCAGCATGAAAAAGGCCAGGATACTGGGATGGTCTGGAGTTCATGCGCAGGAACATGGATCTGCTTGGTGAAGAACTGACAACTTTTGCAGTGTCGAACTAAATGCTCAGCGTCGGCCATGGTACTAGGCCAGTAGAAACCAGCTCGAAAAGCCTTATCGACCAGTGTCCTTGATGCTGCATGACTGCCACATGTACTAGAATGGATGTTATCCAATAATATGGCGCCGTCCTCTGGTGTGATACACTTCTGGAGTATTTCGGCTTTAGCATTTTTGCGCATGAGCTGGCCATCGACCAGTATATAATGGCGGCTTCGACGAATGAGGCGCTCTGCTTCGGTCTTATCATCTGGTAACACCTTGCTGATGAGGTATTGAATGAAGGGCGTCCTCCAATCTGATGGGAGAGCCTCAGGCTGTTCAACCGACTGATCGGTTGCATCATTATCTAGTTTAGGCTCATTAAGCTCCGAGTGGTCGTCCTGTCCTGGAGACTGGTCGACACAGTTACTGACCAGGGCCACTACATGAATGGCGGTCCCCTGCTCTGGTAGTGGCTGTGCGTCAGCTGTCGGGGGAGTCTTCTACTCAGTAGCCTCCTATCGTTCTCCCGGATTCTCCTCATGGATGGACGGCGTAATCAGATCTTGGACAAAGACTCCGTGAGGAACTTCCGCTCGAGATGACCCTAACTTGGACAATTCATCGGTCGCTTGGTTTTCTGTTCGCGGAACATGGATAAACTCAAGGCCATAGAACTTTTCTTCGAGCTTGCGAATCGCAGCTACGTAGGCATCCATTTTCTTGTTGGTGCAATCCCAATCCTTGTTGACCTGGTTAATGACCAGGGCTGAGTCGCCATACATGAGGAGGCGCTTGACGCCAAGCTCGACGGTGATGCGAAGTCCATGTAATGCAGCTTCATACTCGGCGGCATTGTTAGAGGCTTTAAAGTGGATACGTAGGACATATCGCAGCCGACCACCAGAAGGTGCAATGAAGAAAACTCCGGCTCTAGCGCCACCTATATTTAAAGAGCCATCAAAGTTCATCTTTCATTGTTCCTCAACCATATCTAATACGGGTCACGTCGTGTCTGTCCATTCGACCAAAAAGTCAGCCAGTGCCTGAGACTTAATAGTGGTGCGACTGTGGAATCTGAGCTCAAAAGGACTGAGCTCGATCGCCCCACTTGACAATCCTGCCGGTAGCATCTTTGTTGCGTAGGATGTCGTCGAGCGCATGCTCGGTAACCACAGCGATGCTGTACTGCTGGAAGTAATGCAGGACCTTCTTTTTAGTGATCAGGATCGCATAAAGGAGCTTTTGGACGTGTGGGTACCATTGCTTGGTCTCGTTGAGCACTTCACTGATGTAATAGATTGGTCACTAGACGGGATAGATGCTCTTGGGGTTCATTGTGCTCAACCACTAAAGATGGTGCTGATCACTCTATCAGTGGCGGCAATACAGAGCAGCAGCTGCTCATCCCTTGTGGGTGCCGTGAGAACGGGTGGCGAGGATAAGTATCTTTTTAGCTCATCGAAGGTAGCGTCAGCTTCTTCCGACCATACAAATTTCTCCTTTGCCCTCAGTAATTGAAAGAAAGGGAGCCCCTTGTCACCGAGTCAGGATATATACCTGCTTAAGGCCGCCATGCATCCTGTTAACTTTTGGATGTCCTTGACGCACTTTGGAGGCTTCATATCCAGCACGATTTTTACTTTCTTGGGGTTGGGACGTATGCCATCTTGACTGACCACGCTACCGAGCAATACACCGGAAGGGACACCGAATACGCATTTGTTCGGGTTGAGCTTCCACTGAAACACATTTAGGGCCTTGAAGGTCCTATCGAGGTCATCGATCAGGGTCGAGGCCTCTTTTGTTTTTACCACCACATCATCCACGTAAGCTTCGCACAACCCGTCATAGATCTCCGCTTCAAGGCACTATTGTATGGCGCGCTGATATGTTGCACCAGCTTTTTTTAAGCCGAACGACATGGTCGTGTAACAGTAGGTGCCAAAGGGGGTTATAAACGATGTTTTCTCTTGATCATCTAAGGCAAGGGCGATCTGGTGATAGCCCGAAAGGCAATCTAAGAAAGAAAGCAATTGGCAACCCACGATGGAGTCAACCACCTCGTCGATGCGAGGGAGCAAGAAGGGATCTTTTCGGTAGTGTTCGTTGAGATCGGTGTAATCAATGCACATTCTCCATTCATTATTCTTTTTGCATACAAGAACCAGATTTGCTAACCAATCTGGATGATACACTTCTCTAATGAAACCGGCATCTAAGAGTCGGGTTATCTCTGCCCTAATCGCCTCCATCCTATCCTGAGCAAATCGTCGTAGCTTCTGCTCAACTGGTTTGGCTGTCTCGGAGATATTAAGGAAGTGCTCGATCCGTTCCTTGGGGACACCGGACATGTCAGCAAGTTTCCACGCAAAAACGCTTATGTTGGCCTGCAGAAAACATACGAGCGCATCTTCCTATTTGGGGTCGAGGCTGCCCCTAATCATCGCCGTCTTGTCAGGATCTCAGGGCGCTTGTGCTGCTTGACTGGTGTTGGTGGTAATTACCGACATACTTTATCCACCAACTATTATCCAAAAAGGGAAATTATCATAGATATATTCACATATACCTTTACTATTGACCTATTTCCACTTGTATTGGAGAATTATTGATTTACATGAAACATACAAGAAATAGAGGAAAAGGTCACAAGAATACGCTTTCTGGCAAGGCATACTTCAACAAAATAAGCAAAGCCCAAATCAAAAGGACACAACTGGGCCAACAACCCACGAGAGAAGGGTCCAGGAGCAGCAGGAGGGCCATGGGTCAAAGCTAGGGTCGAGGGGGCCCACCCCTAGTGCGGCCGCACCAGGGTGTGGGCGCACCCCTAGGAGGGCCGGCCCAGCCCATCTTCTGCAAGCGGTTCGTGAAGGCGGTGCTGAGGTCGGTTTGGCCCAGCATTTACTTCCCCTGCCCCTGGAACCGACCATTAGACAAGTATATAAGAGAGGGGGCACTCCCTCATATTACACACAACACACTACACCTCTCACTTGTACTCTCAAGTGTACATCTCCACTTTTCTCTTTATCCTTAGTAGTAGTAGAGGAGCAAGGCTCAACTTGTAAGAGGAGGAGACATCTTGGCTACTCTTGGTATGAATACTATTCTTTCTATTATACTCTTCTTCTCTTTTTATCAATATAGCAATGTTCTAGAATTAGAGTATAGTTCTTATACTATAATCTTATTGGGTAGACTAGGTAATAGTTTATGTGATAGGATCATAGAACATAGAACTTCTAGTTCATATGCCTTGTTCATGATATGCTTGCTAGTTCATAGTGTTCATATCATGTTCTTAACATATAGAGCTCTGTTCTTAACCGTTCATACACTTAGATGGTTAAGAATAGAGTTATGGGAGGGATGGTGGTTCATCACACAACATCCAAGTTCTTTACTTGTTCATCCGTAGGGTGAGAGACCCAGGGGGCTTGGGTAGCTGTTTTATATACGAGCATGGTGCTCGGGTATAGGGTAGCCGGTGATTGCACTTCATAGTCCATGGATGAGGGGGTAGGCAGCAGGTGGTGACAGCCCTGTCCGTCCCTTGTAATCCCCCTATGTTCGGCTATGGTGTAGGAGTTTAAATTACCACCCATCTCGGTCAAGTGCAGGACCGACCGGTGGTCTTCGATCCATCGCAAACATAACTCTATCTCTGACTCATGTATTTGTATGACTAACCACTATCTAGACATTAGTTGTATTAGGACCATTGCTCCCATAGGATATTCATTTATTCTTTATTCCTTTATTCTATACGCTTCATTCATTTTTCCCGCTTGAGAGGCATTTATCTGTGTGTGTGTCCACTATCATAAAAACTATATTGTTTACCCCTATTATGAATATTGGTCTAGCTTTCATACAACGTATATTATTCATGATTATGGTTTTATACTAAAATCTATGTTAGCCTTTCTTTGGGAAAATATAAATACGACACCTAGGATTTCTCTGGGTTGAAATGCTACAACGGTAATTCTGTGCGCTTGTGGATTAACATCCAAAACTGTAAAGGTTTACCGGATCACCGTTACCTCTTTCCCATAGTTGGGAATATAGTTTTAGTACTAGTGTTAAGGAATGCTGAAAGTGCGCCGTATAGCATCTCCAAGACACTAACTACTAAGGCTATAATCCCAATGTTATTAGGGATATAACTCTCTTGACAGAGGTAAGAATAGTCTTGGCATGCCACGGTGTCCGTGCCAGGCTATTCTGAAACTATCATCAGAGGTATATCACTAGTAGCAGTAAAGGGAATAACTGGTCAGGTGTGCCCCAGTGCCATGGCTGATCTAGTGATATGGTAGCTGAGGTACACCATCTCAAGCATTTCTTACTCATTATTGGGGATAGCTTTACCTCTATTCTCAGTAATGATGTTAAGAAATGTTAACCGCATTTTTAGCATTGTTACCATGGGTCCAAACTTGGTGATGCGTTAAGAAACGCCAGCAACTAGGGCCTCGACCTCTGAAGGCTTGGACATCCTAGCTTTGTAAGTAGTCTCTTCCATGCGTGTCTTGATTTCTTTGGCTTCTGCAGTGGCGAACGCACTTGTCTCACAGGCATGAGCCATGAGAACGTTAACACAGAGGGATAGAATCCCCTTCTCGATGGTATCTTGAGGACAAGGTAACCATAGTGCGGAACAGCCATGAACTTGGTGATGCCAGATCGGCTGAGTATAGCATGGTAGACGCCATTGAAGTCAGCTACGATGAAGTTGACGTAGTCGACACGGAAGTGCTAAGGTGTGCCAAACTAAACGGGCAGCGAAATTTGCCCGAGGGGCATGGAAGGCTTGTCAGGCATGATGCCCCAGAACGGCGAATCACAGGGCTCGAGCTGATCTTCTCTTAGGTCAAGCTCCAGAAAAGCTTGGTGGAAGAGGATGTTTAATGCGCTGCCGCCGTCGACCAACACTTTCTCGAAGCGAACGCTGCCGATCACGGGGTCAAGGACAAGAGGGAATCGCCCTGCATCGGGTAGCCTAGCCCACATGTCTGATCTATTGAAGGATATGGGCTGCTCCGACCAGGCCGTGGCACGTACGTCAGCGATGAGTGGGTCAGCTTCAGAGAGGGCGGCGATGCGCCTCTTGAGGAGCTTCCTATCACGTGCGTTCTCTGTGGCCACTTTCCCCCCAAAGATCATAGCGGTCACATGCTTCTCTAGGTCCTTGTAGGCGTGGCGCGGATTCTTGCCGTCATCCTCGTTGTCGACGGACTTGTCGCGTGCATTGGGCTTTTTAGGGTAGCCCTTCTTGTTGGTACGCTGCCGCTTGCGGGCAAAGATACTGGCGAAGCCATTGCATTCGCCAAAGGTATGCATGCCCCTTGTTATGATGACGGGGGCAGTCACCATTGAGGATCTTGTCGTACTCGCCGTAGTCGCCGTTGACCTCGCGCTTCTGACCTTTATCGGTGTTGTTGACGAAGTTGCACTGACAGTAGCCACGGTTGCAGCGATCACCGTTGCTGTCATCCTGTCGCCTATACGGTCGGTCGTCGTCGCGATGGTCGGTGTTCCTGTCATCATGGCGGTCGCTACCTCGGTCATCACAGCGATTACCGCCGCGGTCCTCCCATCGGTGGTTACGACGATCAGGGCGAGCTCATCAGCGATCGTCGTAATCTGGATCTCTATCACGATCATCGTCGTCATGAGGCCGAATGCGCTTGTCTATGTCGTGGCTACCATCATCGTACTGGACGAGGGCTTCATCGACGCACGGCCATTCTTGGGCAATGTTGAACATATCCTCCATCATCACTGGTTCCTTGCGCAGGAGCTCCTTGCGGAGGTCGGTGTTGCCCGGCTGGCGGAGCCCAGCGATAAAGATACCGATGGAGAGTCGGCGTTGCGCAGGAGCTCCTTCTAGGACACTGATGTCGTGGACGGTGATCCAGACTTCGGAGAAACAGCGGATGTAGTGCCTCAAAGACTCATAAGGAGAGTCCTGGATCAGGGCAAGCTCGTACTTGGTGCCGGGTGTCGGTGTTTAGCCACCGATAGCCTGCCACGGGGTTCCCGTAGCAGTTGATTCGGATCTCGATGAATACTAGAACTTGGCGGTTCATGGAAGAGACACTCGGTTTATCCTGGTTTGAGCTCTCGTTGTTGAGTAAAAGCTCTACTCCAGTCAGCCTTGGCCTTTTTCGTTGGATTGATGTATGATCGTGTGTTGTTATCGCTTGTTACAAAGAGGGTGCTCTGGCTCCTTTTTATGAGAGAAAAGAGCCAGAGCTTTGGTTCTAATCCTAGTCAGACTTAGTAGAGAGAGTTCTGTTCCTATTACAGAAGTTACTTTCTATCCGTCTAACTAGGACAGGACGTCTTCTACTCGGAATCGGTCCCTCTGTCTCTGTCTTGTGGGTCCGTCCTAACGGGAGTCACGTTGATGGGGAACCGTCTTGGTCTCGCATCGACAAGCCCCTGAGCATTTCGAAGTTAAACTCGGGAGATAACTTGTATTGTGAGTAATGCTTTGAAGTGGTCTTTCTTGAATTTTCTCCTCCTTTTCGTTTTGCACCGTAGGTGCACTCATTGAGTGTAGCCCCTGAGCCTCTTGCTATTTATTTATAAGTAGCTGGAGGGTCTTAGAAAATTTAGAAAAAAGTTGAGGGTGTATACCACGTGAGCCCCCAAGCCTTTGTCCGAGTTCTTTTCCTTAAAAGTAGTCGGATGATGGCTTCTCGTTGTCGTATGTTCATAGGTGCACTCAATGAGTGTAGCCCCCGAGCCTCTTGCTTTTTGGGACAAAAGAGCCGGAGGGTCTTGAGTAGATGTTTCTGGTCGGTCGCCGTCCGTACCTTGGTTACTTGCTTCCAGACGAGCGGCGCTCCTTTATCTGCACCTCGGGCCGGATGCACCGCCATGGGCGGCAGACGGCCCGGCGGCCCTTAACGAGAGACGCACACACGGGGCTTCCATACGCATTTCAAAGTCGTAAGACGGGGCCGCACCAAGACCGCCGTAGGGAGGCGTGGGAGCAACGAAATGCCCCTCGGGTTATTTTGGCGGCCCATCCCCTTTCTACCAAAGAGTATGCGACGCATCCCCGCGGATCGCTACGGAATCAGACAAATACGGGCCGCCTGCCTTGGCAGAATTGCGACGGCCCCGACTCGCTCGTTGGTACAGCCGACGCCACTCCCCCCGCGATGGGTAGGGGTCGGGCGGACGGAGTTTGCCCGGGGTCGATCTCCCGCGGTGGCTTTTATCCCGTGGGCCTTAGTTATTTGCCGCTACCGGGCCGGGCCGAAATGCTTTAAGTTTCGTGCCGTGGGTCAAGCCACGAGGACCCCGATCCGCAGGGTGTTTTTGTTTTTGAAAGTCGCTTATCCCTGGCCTTAGAGGGTTGGTTTTGACCTCGACAAGAGCCCCCGAGCATGGGGTGGAACCGGATGTTCCTCTTCATGCTAGACTCGCGCTCGCCAAGGGAAACTCGAGAGGGTTTTTTCTCAATATTTTGCCTTCAGGTGGGTGCGCGCGAAGCGCACTGGCCGGTAGCCCCCGAGCCTTCTCGGCAGGAGTGGTATACTTGTGCAAGTGCAGGCTCGTAAAACCATAGCCGTGATAGTCGTGGCGCGCTTTGGTGACAGAGGCGGAATCGCGGTCGCATTGCACCGGATGCGACTCTCCGCTTTTATCATAAGGGTATTACGGTTTTTGCTCGCGCCCTTTTGGCGCCCAAGACGAGCTGCCGAGAGGCTTCAAGGGCCTCGTGTTAATGATGCCTCTGACGCTTGACGCGGGCGTGTTCGACTCCCTCCACGACGCCACGACGATGTCGCTGGGTCGCAATGATGGGCTTAATGGAACACCAAGAGGCGCTTTTTTGATCCACATAGGCGCCGGCCATCTATTTAAGGAGGGCATGGTGTGTGTGGACGGATCCAGCCACCCTTCCTTCCTTCCTCGCTCCACACCTCAGCTATCTAGTACTTTCTCCTTCCTCCTCCGTCCGTCCGTCCGTCAGAAAGAGAGAGAGAGTGTGATGGATCACGGAAACGCCCCAAATGGAGGAGGGCTCGTCGAGGAGCCCCCGCCGCCGCATCATCCCGGGTGAGTACATTGCCCACAAATGGGAGGAGGGTTTTTTCCCAGCCCCAATGTTTGCAATGGAGAAGGGTTTTTCTCATCTCGTGCCGAATGCTTGTTCTCGTGGTGATCTCACAGGCCGCCCCTCGCCGCCCCCCTCCTCCCAGCCGACGACGCCAAGGGGGCCGGGGCTGAGGCCGGCGAGAGGCCGGAGACCATCGAAGAGCTCCGCCGCTTTAGGGTTGCCGCTGCCGTCGCTTGACCCCTAAAGGAGGAGAGAGGGAGGACGCCAACTCCATTCCTGGAGGAGGCGACGAAGCGCTGGCCGAAGCCATGGGCTGAAGCCTGTGTCATGCGCCCGGCGGCCGAGGCTATTGTGGTTTACGCCCGGCTCCCCAGGCCACCTCGCGTGCGGCCGAGCCGGCTTGGTTGGTCATCCGCTGACGTGACGCCCCACCTGCCCATGGGGGCGGCTCCGCCGGGCGAGCACGCACCATTGCTCTGCCGACCTCCCGGTTACATCGAAGCCCCCCGAGGGTGAGCGCCCGGGAGCACTGAGCACTGCGCGCCAAGACAAGGGCGCCGCCGATGCCGCCGCGAGGTGGTGACGGCGGAGGAGGTGATCCACGACGCGCCCGAGGCGCCGTGGGATCTTCTCGTCGTCACAGGGTTCGCCACGACGCCCCACCGGTCCGGTCCTGCTCGGGTTGATCTCCATTGTCTTCTTGGAGGATATGTACCTGCACGCGCGGACGGGTGGGCGCCGCGCTTTCATGATCCTTTTCCATGTTGGCGCCGGGCGACGGCCATGGGCGTAGGGTAGTCATGCCGCTGGCTTTTGCTTGACGCCGGGCGGGGTTTTTTGTTTTTAGATTCGCCTTCGAGGCATTTCCTCAGCCCATGATTACATGCCCGATGAACAAGTGCTCATTCTCAATCTTCGTCAAAGTTTGTTTTCGCTGCCTTTGATCCGGGTGGTGTTCGAGCCACGGTAACGATTGATCGAGCGTTTTAATTTTTCGTTGGGGTTTTTTGTTCTTCGGGCGAACAAGAGCTTTAGGGTTTTCTCCGCCGAGGGTCCGGAAACGTACAAAGATATCGTGACGGGGCCGACCCCGACTTCATGATTACCCCTTTGCGTAGGCTCGCCAGAGGGCGCCGCCCGCCCCCCTCGTGGGTCAACGCTGAAACCGAGGCTCCCCGAGGGGTCTCTCCGGACGGGCGCCACAGTGGCTCGACGGACAGATGGAACCGTCAAGACACGCTGGCCGACGGCACGCACGCCTCGAGCGGAGTTAATGCGCCAGAGGGCGTGCGGCGCTGCTTATCTATCCGTGCGTAGGCTGGGGCACGCCGCCCACGTCCTTGAGAGCAGCCAGAACGGGCGGTTTGTTCTCTTTTTTAAGGCGTTGAGAGGAAGGAAGAGGCTTTTTCCTTAGCCGCACAGGTATCTTTGTTTCGCAGCCTTAAAAGCCCCCGAAGTCCTCTCTCGCTCGTTTCCTTTTTTTCCGCCGCCGCCGTCGCCGTCAAGGCCCTCGCCTTCCCACGCCCCATCTCTCACCTCAATGGCGAGTGGAGGCGCACTCCCATGGCCACGCAGCAACCCGACGGTGCCGGAGATGGAGCGCCCGTGGCGAGGGGATGCTCGCCGCCCTTGATGTAGGCGGTGGGGGAGTGGATTCTCCCACCGGAGGACGACCGGCCGCCGATGGGATACATCGCCTCCTTCACGACTTTTCATGAGCGGGGCTCGTGTCCCCGCTCATGACTTCGTGCGCGGATTCTGTACCATTACGGCGCCGAAGCTCCACCATCCGAATCCCAACGGATTCTGCATATGGCGGTGTTCGCTTGCCTTATGCGAGGGATACCCGGGATCCCGCCTCATTTCGGGCCGTGGAAGTTTTTCTCCTTCGCTTGGTGAAGCGGGTGGGCTTAAGGACGACGCGCCGGAGTACGACCTCCCCACGGAGGCGCCGGCATCGCCCCCGTGGGGAGCGCACTAAGTTCTACGTGGATGTGAAGACGCCCACGCCGAACCGAGGGTGGCACTCCGGTGGTTCTACCTCAAGAACTGGAGACGGGCGCCGCCGCCGATTTCTCCTAAGTCGTTTCTCCGAGCGCCCGATAAATGGCGCTGGCCGGGTGAACTCAAGGAGGTCGAGAAGCTTGAGCATCACCTGAGGCCATCAGATCTTGCGACACTGGGTGGCTTGACCGGGCCGCATTGTGGATGCCCTCGGCCCCGCGGGGTGGCGCCACGATGTCGCGCCGCCTCCCGCGGGGGATGGTGGCCGGCTCCGACCCCCGCAGCACGGTGCTTAGGGAGGGCCGCTGACCGCCGCCACCCGGCCGACCAAACCCGTTGGCGGCACCGAAGAACTCCGCCGGCGCACCGGTACTCTCTGAGTCGCCTGCGTCGTTTTCGACCAGCCCCCGATGAGGCCGGACGCCGACGCCGTGACATTCGTGAGTATCCGATTGTTTAGGTTTTTCTTTCCTTTCTTCCAGAGCCGTTCGACGTATTTCCGCTCATGCAGGCCCCGAATCCGCCTTTGAAGGAAGATCCGGTGCCTCCCCCCGCACGGCGGCCCAAATGAGCGGCGAACGTGGCCGCCTAAGGCTCGCCACACCAAGAAGGAGAGGAGGAAGGCGAGGCGGGAGAAGAACCTCCGGGAGTGAGCGTGACCTGACCCCCCCTCTCGGATAGGGAGGAGGAGGAGCTTCAGATCCGCCCGACGGGTCCGGCCAGAGCTTCTGTCGACCCTTCCCTCGGGAGGCGAGAGCAAAGTGGCGGGCTGCTCGAGGAATCCCATCTTCGCCGAGGAAGGTGGGTCGGACGAGGGGAGCGCATCGGGCACGGCCCCTAGAATCGGGACAAGATGGCCCACACCATGGGGGCCGTGTTCGTGATTGGGTCCTGTGGGACCCTCGAGCCACCGAGCCAGGCAAAGGGCCGCGAGTGGGCATGAGTCGGCTCTGCTCCGACCCCGCTGGCGCCGATCCCCTCTCCATTGTGGGATGTTGGGCCGGCTCGGTCCGACCCTTCCCCGCGGTCCTGGTCCACCGCCGAGGGCGCCGAGGGTGCGGCAAGGATCGCGCCCGAAGCGAGGCAGGCTCGGGGCTAGTGTCCCAAAGAAGATGTTCGGGCAAGGGGAAACGCCTTGCCCGGATATCGCAGAGTCGTCGCTTCGGTGGAGCCGGCCTCCAAGATATCGCGCCGCGCACCCCGGAGGTATGTCTGTGGTTATCGCCGACACATATCGGCCTTGCTTTTTCTCGACCTCGACCCCTTCTCTGCTCGCCAGCCAAATCCGGGACCCCCCTCGGTCGCCTCACGCTTGCGCCCTTGAAGGTGCCGAGGAAGCAACAAGAGGCAGCCGGCATCGCGAGTGGGACCCCATCTTCGGGTGGGGGGTCTCGCCCCTACACGACGTGGCCCCTTCCCAAGGGGGATCGGCCGACAGCCGCACCTGGCGGGGGGGCCGAGGAGTCCCCGCTTCGACGCAGGCTCACTGTGATGAGGGGTCTCAAGGGCTCGAGCTCCCGGGGGCCGTGGTCGAGGCGGCGGGGGGAGGCCGCCGCCCCCCGCCTTTGAGGAGAATAGGGCGTGGCGGCCCCAATGCTCCCCGCGCCTCCCCTCCTCCGCGCCCCACGGGCGATGCGCCTCCACCTCCCCGAAGCGGCGGCACTGTTGCTGGGATGATGATTTAGGGGCCGTGGCCCTCACCATTTTCGGGAGGATCCCGCTCGCGTTTCCCGACCCGCGATCCCTCCTTGAGAGCCTCGGGGTGGTTGACGACCGCGCCGAGTGGGAGGTGCTTTCCTCCTTCGAGGCAGCGATGGCAAATTTATAAACCGTAACGCCACCGCCTCGGTATCGCAGATGGGGCCGACGGCGCCGCTTCTACTGTGTATTCCTAGCTTGGCGCTTTCTCCCGTCTTTTCCAATTGTTAAGACCGGTGACTCATCCACATGTTGCCCTATGGACAATGGGCGCCGCATATGGGTCGGGTGAAGTCTCGTCTCTTGTACGAAAGCAACATCCCCGTGGGAGGAGGCGATGGAGACGATTGAGGATCTCCGCGCCCGCTTGAGAACACCGGCAATTTACATCGAGGACGTGGAGACGAAGTACATGGACCTCCTGCACCGGCAAGAAGCGGATGACGCGAGGCGAGGCGCTGGGCCGTGAGGAGTTTGAGCAGCCGCAACGCCCATGTCCGGAGTTGCTCGGGAGGCGGAGCAGTTTTTGCGATCGGGGGCGGCGGAGCAGACCCGGAGCAGAGCGTTTTGAGACAAAGCGCCTCGGTGAGAGCGACGACGACAGCAAGGTCCGAGACCCAGATCCGCGGGTAAGCGGAACAAGCTTTGGGACGAGGTCGCTGCTCAAGAGCGAGCCGAGCGCGAGCGGCGCTGGGAAGATGGACGCCGAGAACGCGCCCAGCCGGGTGTCCGAGGAGGTGGCTACGCTTCGCTGGGCCCATTTCGCAGCCTGCAGCAGCAGAACACCGGCCTGCGTACCGCCGCCGAACGCGGCCCTTGACGACATCGGGTGTCGACCCCGCCCTCGATGGCTCCCCTCACCGCTGGTTATCCTTGTTGCCCCAAATGATCGGTCACTTGGAGCACGATGCTCTTCGAACCGGATCCCGGAGGCGCGCACATTACCCGCCCTCATTACGATGAGAGCTTCAACATTGACGGCGTCAGCCGAGGGATATTTCGGGAGGTTTCCGAGGCCGGCGGCCGAGGCTCTTCGCGTGCTAGTGGCGGATAGTGCCGACGCTCTTGCCGACCGCCCGGCGAACCTAGTGCTCCCTCGCCGAGTAAAAACATTTACTTACTTTTGGTTTGTGGGCTTTTTGATGCCCAAAGACTTTATTATGTGTAGTAACGTGGTTGACTTGTCTTTGTTTTAGTTTTCAAATTATTCCCCTTTTTAGATGAAGAAAAAATATCTCTAGAAAGGACGGATTGCTTTCGTGTTTGGACACCCGCCCGGTGAGACATGCCGCACCCGTGGAAAGTTACCTTATTTAGGCGCCCAAAGTCCGCGACTCTCGACCTTCGAGATCTTTTTTAACTTAGGGACATGGTAAGCCGGCTAATTCTCACGCAGCAACGCCCTTTACTTAAAGGCCGTGTTAGGGTCGACATGGCTAGCCGACCCTCACCGATCAGATCATTAGCCACCGGGCGTTAGACAAGGCAGCCAGACGTTTTTGGGTGCTAGGACCACCTTCTTTCCTATACACAACCTTTTGAGCAAGAGGGCCGAGCATGACTTGAAATCGGACGGTTTGCCTTTTCAGCTTTTTTAATAAGAGAAAGATAAGTACCGACCGCAGGGTCGAGACTTTGTTTTATGAAAGGGAGTTTCTCATATTAAACATGCTCAACCGGTTGATAGCAAGAAAAGGTACAAGTACATAGCGGCACATAATGCGAATCGGAAAAAAAGACTTTTAAGGATAGAAACGACTTAATCGCCGATATTCCAGCGCTTTTTGACAATTTGCCCCTTGTCATCCTTCGCTTTGTACGCCCGGGTCGAGAACCTCGGCAATGGTGAAGGGTCCTTCCCATGGTGGCGCCGCCTTGTGACGCCCCTTTGTGTCCCCGCCGCAAGACACGTAAGACAAGGTCTCCGACGCAACGCCGACCGCACCCGCCGAGCGTGGTGCCGGCGTAGGGACCGCAGTACTTAGCAGTGTGAAGCAACGACGCCTGGCTTCATCGAGCTGGTCCATGGCATCTTCCGTAGGTCTGGGTTCATCGGCCGTGTAAGCCCCGACCGTGGGGGGCCCCATATTCCGTGTCGGTAGGCAGGACGGCCGCCTCGCCCGTAGACCATGTAGAAAGGGGTATGCCCGGGTTGCTCGCCGGGTCGTTCTCGTGACTCCACAAAGACCGCTGGGAGCTCGTGAGACATCGCCGGCCATACCGATTGAGACGATTGAAGATCCGAGACTTCAAGCCCCGGAGGATCATGCCGCTTGCTCGCTCAACCTGCCCGTTAGTGCGAGGATGCGCGATGCACGCCCAATCGACACGGATGTTGAACTCGCCACAAAACACCGTGAACTTCTTCCCGCTGAACTGCGTGCCGTTGTCCGTGATGATCGAAGTTGGGTACACCAAAGCGATAAATGATGTCGGTGAAAAACAACACACTCGGGTCGACTTGATGGTGGCGAGGGGTCAAGCCTCGATCCACTTCGTGAACTTATCAATCGCGAATTTAACGTGAGTGAAGCCTCCGGCGCGCTTTGAGGAGGGGCCCTACTAGATCCAGCCCCTGCACCACGAACGGCCATGTGAGGGGGATCGCCTCAGAGGACCCGCGCCGCAAATGTGTCCGCTTGGCGTAATACCGACATCCTTTGCAGTGACCGACGATTTTCGTTGCGCCCGCCACCACCGTGGGCAAGAGAAACCTTTGGCGGTAAGCCTTGGCCATGATCGCTCACGGGCGCGGGGCGTGATGTCCACAGATGCCCGCGGTGGATATCCTCCAACAGGCGCGCCCGTGAGCAACGGAATGCATCGATGAAGGACGCCCGAGTGCCCCTTTTTATACAGCTCTCCATCGATGATGACGACGACTTGGCTCGGCGAAGCTAGCCGCCGAAGCTCCGCCCTTCCCCGCGGGCAAGATTTTCGAACGAGGCGGGGCCGAGATACGGCATCCTCCGCCCCCTCCGTGCTCGGGGTTCGAAGAGGTCGACCCTCCTCTACTCGTGACTATGAAGACGGTAGGTTCAGAAGAGGGTCGCCCCCCGGGGTCGGGCGCACCACCCCATGGTTGGAGGAGGCAAGGTCCGCTCGCTGGGTCAATCGAGCCGCCTCGTGGCCGGAGGTGGAGTCGGTTCCTTTTTCTCCAACTTTTACCGAGGGCTGGACAAGATCCCTAGCGAATATCCCACCGGGATGTGGTCTCGATTTGAGGCCATTTTGGCCAGAGCTGCCTCGCTTCTTCGTTGTCCCGTTGAAGGACGGGCTTAGCTCTAGGCCGCCAAGGACTCTTCGAAGTTTACGCACCTCCCGGCAAGAGGGTCGCCATCTTGGGGTCGTGATAGTTCGACTCCTTCATGACCTGATCAACGACAAGCCGCGAGTCGCCTCGACCTCGAGGCGTTTTTACGCCGAAGTTCTTTGGCTATGCGCAAGCCGCTTACTGTGGCCTCAGATTCAGCGACGTTATTGGAGGCTTTGAAGTGAAGTCGTAGAGCATACTTTCTCGACCCCAAGTGGAGATATAAATACTAGGCCGACCCGCACCACTCTTCATCAATGAGCCGTCAAAGAAGAGCTTCCAAAGATTCATGCCGGATGGGGCCGGAGGCACTGGACTTCGGTCCATTCCGCGATAAAGTCGGCCGTAAACCCGCGACTTGATCGCCGCGGCGAGCCGCGTAGGTGATTTTCAGAACCCATCGCCTCGAGCGCCCACTTGGCTATCCGCCCGTGGCTTCAGGGGAATTCAATGACCTCTCCTGTGGGAAAGGTCGATACCACGGTGACGGGGTGTGCCTCAAGTAGTGCTTTAGCTTCCTCTTCGTGATGAGGTGGGCGTGACGCCAACTTTTGATTGGCGGATAGCGTGTCTTGGTGTCGGACAAGACTTCGCTAATGAAATAAACCGGGCGCTGCACTTTTAGAGTGCGCCCCTTCGACTCGCTCTACGACGAACGCGGTGCTCACCACTTGGGTGGTTGCAGCGATGTAGAGGAGCAAAGGTTCCTCCTTCGCGGGAGGAGTAAGGATCGGGGACCGGTCAACAGTTCCTTGAGCTTATCTAGCGCCTCTTGAGCCTCGGTCACCCACGTGAACTGGTCGGCTTTCTTGAGGAGCCGGTACATGGGGGCAGACCTCGCTCACCTAGGCGTGATATGAACCGACCGAGTGCGGCGAGGCACCCCGTGATATGCTGCAACCCCTTGAGGTCCCGAATAGGCTTCATTTCGGTGATAGCCTTGATTTTGTCGGGGTTGGCTTCGATGCCTCGTTGCGAAACGATAAACCCCCCAAAGAACATCCTTTCTAGGCACCCCGAAAAACGCATTTTTCAGGGTGGTTGAGTTTGATGTGCCTTTTGTTGAGCCGAGCGAAGGCCAGCCCAGATCGGCCACGAGATCGCCGGTCTGTTTGGACTTGACAACGATGTCGCCCACGTAAAGCCTCGACAATCTCTCCGATGAGCTTGCCGAAGACTCTCACCATGCAACGCTGGAAGGTTGCGCCCGCATTCTTAAACCCGAATGGCATGGTCACGTAACAAGCAGTACGAACCGAACGGGTGATGAACGGTGGCGTGTTGATCGGATTCACGCATCTTGATCCGGGTGATAACCAGAATAGGCATCAAGGAAGCATAGGGTCTCGCACCTGCAGGTGGAGTCGACAACCCGATCTATGCGCCGCAAAGGAAACGGATCCTTAGGACACGCTTTGTTTAGACCGGTATACTCAACACACATTCTCCATTTCCCCGCCTTTCTTTTGAACAATGACAGATTAGCTAACCACTGGATGATACACTTCCTTAATGAACCCACCGCTAACAACTTTTTAACCTCCTCACCAATTACTCTACGCTTTACCTCATCGAAGCGGGCGCAGCGTTGTTTCACCGGGCTTGAGTCGGGCTTGATCCATAAGGCGTGTTTCGGCGACATCCCTCGGAATGCCAGGCATGTCCGAGGGCCTCGACGCCGAAGATGCTTCGTTCGCAAGGGAGGAAGTCGACGAGCGCGTTTTCCTATTTGGGGTCGAGCCCGGTGCCGATCCGCACCGGGCCATGCCGCCGGAGCTGCTGGGGTCGAGGGCACAAGCTTGGTGTCCCCGCCGGGCCGTGAAGGACACGGTGGCCTTCGGGACGTCCGGCATGTCCTGGTCGTCGCCGGTGAGGGTGTTGATGATGTACGCCGTGGGAGTTCAAGACCGACTCAGCCACGCCGCACCGCCGATGTCGCATTGTGTACGCATGCTGCACCGACGAAAGTGCACAAAGTGATGATCCCGCTGGGGGCCCGTGATCTTGAGCTTGAGGTAGGCGTAGTTTGGAACGGCCATGAACTTGGCGTAGCACGGCCGACCCAATACTGCATGGTAAGAGCCGGGGAAGTTTACCACCTGAAATGTCAACACCTCGGTGCGAAAGTTAGTGTGAGTGCCGAACGTGACGGGCAGGTCGATCTGCCCGACCGGCACGGCGCGCTGTCCGGGCACAACTCCATGGAACGGCGCTCCCCCAGGGCGGATCTTGGCGCGGTTGACCCCCATGGCGTCGATGGTGGTCCGGTAGATGATGTTGAGGCCGCCCCCATCCATCCATCAGCACCTTGGTGAGGCGCTTGGTACCGATGATGGGGTCGACGACGAGTGGGTACCGCCTCGATTCGCACGCATCTCGGATGGTCGGACCGGGTCGAAGGTGATGGGGTGCTTTGCCCATTTGGATGGTGCGGGCACGATTGCCTCGACTTGGCGCCATCATGCGCCGCTCGAGCATGCGCTGCCACCTCGTGGGGTAGTAGTCCGGTCCTCCAAAAATCATGAGACAATCGGTGACGTGGGGAAATCCTGACTCATCCTCCCCCAGTTCATCGTTTTGGGAGGGCGAGCCAGCTTTCCTCTTTGCCTCCGGCTTGCTCTTCTCTCCCCCAAAGAACTTGGGGATGAGGCGACACTCACAGAGAGTATGTTTCACCACAACCTCATGATGAGGGCACGGCTGGTCTAGCTTCTTTTGAAGTAGTCGGTTGGCGGCTTCGACAAAGGCCTTCTTCTTCCCCTTGGTGTCGATCGCAACAACGAGCTCGCCGCTCGCCGCCGCCGCCCTTACGGCCCTTCTTTTCTTTCCGCCCTTGCGGTCGGTGGGGTCATCATCGCCCTCCTTCTCCCGCTTCGCCTTGCCGCTGGAGTTGAAGATTGCGCCCACCGCGCCCCTCCCCGACGCGAAGCCGGGTTGCTACTGCCGAGGAGTTCCTTGGTGGTACGAGGTGGGCGGCGCCCCCTCGTGCACCAAAGTCTTACAGACGTGCCGGAGATGAAGGCCCCAATCACGTCGGCGTCGGTGACGTGAGAGAGGCTCGTGCACCGCTTGGAGAAGCGCTTGATGTAGTCGGCACAGGACTCGTCCAGCTCGCCGGCAGCCTTCTCAGAGATCCCGTGGGGTTCCTGTGGTGAGAATACGTGTTCTCGAAACTACCGACGAAGATGTCGACGAGGTCCGCCCAACTGTTTATACACCCCCTGGGAGGTGTTCTAGCCAAGTCCGCGCAGAGTCACCCGCATACGAGGGAGGTTCCTTATGATGAAGTACTCGTGGTCAGCCCCCCCCGCCTCGCATGCAAGGCGGTAGTCTTCTAGCCACGTGCCGGGGTTCGCCTCCCCCCGCAGCATTTTGGTGATGGTGGTCGGCGCACGGAAGCGCCGTGGGAAGGGCGAGCGAAGAATATGCCGCCCGAACGCCGGTGGTCCCGGGGAGGCGGGCTGCCCCCCTGCCCTCCTCAGGGTCGGCGCCCCCCCGGGGCGCTGGCCGTATTCTCGTGCCGGCGTTGAGGATGACCCGAGCATCTCGAACGGGCCCGACGCTGTTCCTCGCACCGGTGGCAAGCCTCCAAGGCACCCGAGCTGGTTGGTGCACGATGGCTCTCGGTCTCGGTGACCGCCCATCGTGTGGAGACTCCGGAGAGGCCTCGCCGCCAAGATCGTGAGCTTTCCGCCCGCAAAGGCGGCGGCGCGATCCAAAGAATCGCCAAATCTCCCGCCGAAGTTCTCCACTCAGCAGGTGTCGTTGGTGGTGGTAGCCGTTGGAGCGAGCCGCCGCCGCCGCGACATTCGCTCGCGCGAGTGAAGAGTGGAGGACCGTAATCATCTCGAGAATCCGCCGGCGGACGCCACGGGCCATGCCTCGTACTCCGCCCAACACGGTGAGGTGGGGAGGCGTCTACTCGGTGTTGCTCGTGGTCACGGTAGGCCTTGCGCCGCCACCGCCAAGGTCGTCAAGATCGGCCGCCGCTGTCCGCCGGAGCTGTCGGAGCACGAGGTCGGTGGAGTATGCGATCGCCGAGGTGACGGCGTTCGCTCGAGAGCTGGGTTGAGCATGCCTTCCTCCTCGGGGGGCAACGCCATCGACCCGGCCTTCGTGAGTTTCCGCCATGAAACACGCCCAAAACGGGTCGAAGCCGGAGCTATCGTTGTCGCCCGAAGTCGGTGTAGCCGCCGGAGTCCGGCATGAACATAGGCCCGGCGTGAGGGCCCGCTTGCCGCCAAATCGTCGCCACCGAGTCGTGGTACTCGCCGAAGTCCGGCATAAAGACGGGCTCAACGAGTGGCCCACCGCCGCCACGAGCTCAACGCCCCTCGGGGTTGGCGTGATCCTCTCGAGGATGAGGTGCGCCATGGTGGTTATGGCGTTGTGGTACCCAAAAGGGGCCGAATTTCGACGCCCGCTGAATAAGGACGGCCCGAGGGATCGGATCTCCCCCGCCGTACTCCATGATGGCCTCGCACAAGACGAGAGAGCAGAAATCTCCTCGGCCGGGATAGGCCCCTAGATAGGCAAGAGCCGCCGATCCAGCCTCCGTGAGCTCCCCGCACGCTCGCAGCCCGATGGTGTCGCCACGACATTGGGGGCCCCGACGTGCATCCGTGCCATGGTCGGGATGGCGCCGCGTAGCTCGGGCCGCGGGTCGCCCAACGGCGCCGTTGGTCGGAGACTCATGCTGCCCATGGCAACCGCGAGATCGCCGACGCGCCGGGGGTTGGCTCGCGGCTCGTGCCGTTAGCCCCGTGGTCCTTAAGCGCGCGGTGCAGGGTTGACGTCGTTGGCGCCGTGGGAGAGCGACTTGCGGCTCGGGAGCCAACCAAGTCACGCCGCCCCTCCCTAACGATAAAATCCAGCCCCCCGAAACGGATTCGGGCGCCGGAACGAGGTTGAGACGGTGCATGGCCATCTCGAGGTTGGTGGAATCGTAGAAGCGCGCTTGCCCCCCTACCGGCGCGCGCCAACCGTCGGTGTCGAGAATGGACACCAACGAGTAATCGAAAGTGAGCACACTTATCCTCGAGATGGTTTCCCCGAGTGGACACGATGATGTATACTGGTTCGGGCGATTTTACCCTACGCCCAAAGGAGAGCGGAGTCGTGTTACTCAGGAGCTTGTATGGGGCAGTCAAGAGGGGTCGAGAGAGGGACAGGCTCCCAAGTCTCGGAGTAAGAAAGCTAGGTTCGTGGTTAAGTGTTTCGTGTGTGTAGTGTGAATCGGGTGATGGACACACGTGCTCAGGGGGCCCAAGTCCTCCCTTTTATAGTTCAAGGTGAGGCTCACAGGAGAGGGCATGCGCGTGTAGTGATCAAGAAGTCGTGGCCTACAAGGGTTGGGATGTTCCCGGAAGCGCCGTGGTGCATCAGTAGCAGCACGCCATCGCCCCTCCTCTTGGCCTTGTAGCCCTTTCGTAAGGGGGCTATGCCCGAACAGGATTGTGCGGTTTAGTTGACCGTAGGTACTCTCAGTCAAATGCCGGCCTATAGGGAGCCGGCCGTGGAGTCGCCAGCGTGCGGGGGCTGATTCCTCGACGCCCCTGGTTTGCCTTGCAGGATGTTTCTTGGCTCGGTCGCCGTCCGGTACCTTGGCCATGGTGTCGGTACAGACGGCGTTCCTTTATTCGTACCGGATCGGGATGCACTTGTCATGGGGCGGTACGGGCCCCGGCGCCTTAACGGAGACGCACACACGGGGCTTCCATACGCACAGTCGTCAAGACGGGGTCAGCACCGCACTGCCGTAGGAGGCGTGGGAGCAACGAAATGCCCCCGGGTTACTTGGCGCCCCCGCCCCTTCTACCAAAGAGTATGCGACGTATCCCTCGCGGATCGCTACGGAACTGCATAAACAGCTGGTGCCTGTCTTGGCAGAATTGCGCACGGCAAGGCGCCCCGACTGCTCGTCGGGATGGGGGGTCGACGCCCCCCCCCCGCGATGGGTAGGGGTCGGGCGATCGGAGTTTGCCCCCGGGGTCGATCCCGGGGCGGTGGCTTTTATCCCGTGGGCCTTAGTTGGTTGCCGCGGCCGGGCCCGAAATGTTTTAAGTTTCGTGCCGTGGGTGGGCCACGAGGACCCCGACCCGGCAGTGGTGTTTTTGTTTTTGAAAGTCGCTTTATCCCGGTCCTTAGAGGGCCGTGGTTTTGACCCTCGACACCGGTGCTTCATATTCTCTACATAATTAGGGTTTGGGTCCCTCTAGTTGATCTAGTTCTAGTTGATCTAGTTCTAGTTCATCTAGTTGTAGCAATTAGGAGAGACTAGTTCTTTTAGATCTAGTCTTGTTTAGATTAGTAAGAGAGATAGAGTAGAGGAGTAGAGTTCTGGAGGAGTTCCGGCCTGTCGGTGCTTCTTCGTGTCTGTATTCTTCTGGATTCAGCTCCCTCACCCAGAGCTGCGTTCTGAGGTACTTTTGTATTCATCATTCCGATTCAAGTAAGCAGTTGTTTTTATTTGTTCTTAAGTTCACAGCTCATATTGAGTGCTTTGATCTTGGTCATTACTTGGTTGAAGTAGTATTTCATGGTGTAGGCGTGGTGCCTAGGCTAGGTTTACTTGTGGATGTCCCCTGATTAGCCGGATTGTGGTAGTCCGCGAAGGTGACAGCTGCGTTGGTTCCTCTGTAGTCCACTTCCCGTTGATAGGACTGATAGGCTTATAGGTTCTTGGTAGGAGATTACTCTGTTTCTTCTTTTACTCGGGATACTTGCCCAGTTAGAACAATATTATACAAAGCTTACCGGTTGTCAGAACTAGAGTTCAATAGCTATTTCCTCTTTCTTGATATTATCTAACCTAATTGTAGGGTTAAGTCTATAGAATTTGTCATCATCACAACTGTTCCCTCGTGGATACGATAATTAAAACCTTCGGGTAAAATGTGACACTAGTATGATATCTGTGCGCTTGCGGATAATCTTACTTAAATTTTTTAAAGGAGTGCGGTTAATTTATACCAACAGTATATTCATCTGGTGAAGTGCTACAACGTATCCGTGCACTTGCGGAATTATTCAGTAGGCATTAACAGATAACGACAAGCATTTCTGGCACCGTTGCCGGGAAAGACGTCGCTGAGATCACTCTAAACATATCTTAACCTGTATCATAATCTTATCTTTATTTGTATACTGTCACTCTTTATCTTTTCCAATTCTCTTTTTCTTTTCTATCCTTCAATGGATCAACTTAATTCCACGCCTATCTATAAATATAACTTCACGAGCCTATGCTTAGAGCCAGAGCCATCCTCAAAGCCTATCTTAGCCTCTGACTATGAGCTACACCCGTGTTTAATAGACATGGTCAGAAACCAATCTTTCTCAGGAGAAGAAAATGCTAGCCTTTATTCTCACCTCAATGAATTCGAGCAAACCTGTGCGTGCTTGCGTATTAAGGATATGTCCAATGAGACTATCCGATGGAAGCTTTTTTCTTTCTCTTTGACTGGAGAAGCTAAACATTGGTATGATCTCCACATTGAGAGTGTTAAAGGTGACTGTAGAGCATTGTGTGTTGAATTCTACCTTCAATTCTATCCTATCTCTAAGGTAATAGACCTTCGCTTAGAAGTTCTATCCTTTAGACAAGGGAAGAAGGAGACTCACTGAAGCCTAGGAACGCTTTAACAATCTTACTCATTCTGGACCTAGTCTATCCATACCAGACCCCGTTCTACTTCAACATTTCTATAAGGGTCTGAATAGAAAACTTCTAAATTCCTCAACCTTGCTTCTAGAGGATCGTCCTTACAAAGATTTACGAAAATGAAACACCTTTAAGGAAGCCAATAGAGGACGAAGATTTGATAGTTGATCAAGAATCTATACCTACCACATCCCAACCTACAACTACCAACGAGCCTGAACCACAGAAGGAGGAAGAGATTCCACTTCCAGACTTCATGCTCGAGATCGAGGATGATATATTTACTGATTATGGAAACACCTCGAGTTACTACACCATTAGGAGACCACAGAAGCCTAAGAAATCATTACATAGTGAAGAAGTCTTAGATCCTTCTGATGAGGCTTTCCTAAAGAAAAACGCTAAAGAGCTTGTGTCGATTATAAGCAATGATTGGTTGGAAGAGACAGAGCTTTTCTCTGATGTCATCCGAGTTGACCTCACTTCAACAACCATACCTTGCCAAATCCACAAGAGATCTTTCAAAGCATTATACAATCCTGTTGTGGGAGTTAACATCATGTCTACAATATATGCTCAAGATCTTTTAAAAGACATGCCCTTAACCCCAACAACAAAGTTTTTGAAAAGTCCTTTAGGCCACATTCTCCCAAGTTTAGGAATCCTCTATGTCTTACCTATTCATGTCAAAGGGATAAGAGTTCATTTGAGCTTCTATATCTTTGATGTGATAAAATTCAAAACAGCCTATTGAGAGACTTTTGCAAGAAGAACAAAGAGGGAATTTAAACATTAGTCTTGGGAAGAATCTTAATCTGCCTATATCTATAACTCATGCTCTCAATAATGAGACCAAGCCACTTCCTGAGCCTGATCCTATGGAAGAAGTCTTAGAGATAATCTTTGAATCTCTTCTCAAACTAGATTTCAAAGATGATTCCAAATCACTAGATGAGGAAGGAGACACTACGCTAGAACCCGACCCTCTAGATGAGTTTGAGGAACCACCTAAGCCTCCCATAGAACTCAAACCCTTGTCTTCTGGTCTTAAATATGCTTTTCTAAATAATGATCGAGAATCTTCTGTGATTATAAGTGATAAACTCTCTGAGGAAGAAACCTTTCGATTGATTACAGTCCTAGAGAAGCATAGATCCGCTTTTGGCTATTCACTCTAAGATCTTAAAGGAATCAGTCCTGTTCTTTGCAACCATTGCATCCCTATAGACCCTGAGATAACACCTTCTAGAGAACCACAACTTAGGTTGAATAATGCGATGAGAGAGGTTGTTAAGAAAGAGATTTTGAAACTATTACATGCTGGGACCATATATCCTGTGCCATACAACGAGTGGGTAAGCCCTGTGCAAGTTATGCCTAAGAAGGAAGGCATGACAGTTGTTAGGAATGATAAGAATGAATTAATCTCAAAAAAAGAACCGTCCTTTGGATGGCGGATGTGTATTGATTATCGAAAACTTAACAAGGCAACAAAGAAAGATTATTTTCCACTTTTCTTCATTGATGAGATGTTAGAGAGGTTGGCAAATCACTCTTTCTTTTTTATTTTGTTGATGGGTATTCAGGATATCATCGATACCGATCCATCTAGATGACTAGAGTAAAACCACTTTTATATATCTATACGGAACTTATGCTTACCGTAGAATGTCTTTTGGACTATGTAATGCTCTAGCTTCATTTCAAAGATGCATGATGTCTATATTTTCTGATATAATTGAAGTGATAATGGAAGTTTTCATGGATGACTTTTCAGTATATAGAAACACTTTTGATAAATGCCTTAAAAACTTAGATAAGGTTTTGCAAAGATGTGAGGAAAAGCACTTAGTCCTTAACTGGAAAAAATGTCATTTCGTAGTTAGAGAAGGAATAGTGCTTGGACATCCAAAGGTCCGAAAGAGGGATAGAGGTAGACAGAGCTAAAATTAAAGTGATTGAACAACTATCTTCTTCCATTAATGTTAAAGGAATTCAAAGCTTCCTAGGTCATTGAAAGGTCCTTGTTTGGTTTTGGTAATTGAGTGACAATTTTGGTGGACTAATTGTGCTTATGTGAGATATGCAGAGATTTAGTTCACAGGTGATGAAGGAGCTTAATGCATGATACATGACATGGAGTCATGTGGCTAGAGGTGAAGATCGAGACAAGACTTGGCTTGATGGACTGGTCGTGAAGGTGAAGGGCAAGTTGGAGGCTTTGAAGCCGTTGGTACCGAGTGTCGGGAGGCTTGGGCAAAGACTTGGTGCCGAAGGACCAAAGCGATGGTGAAGAGCAAGTGAGGTCAAGATCGATGGACCAAAGGCCATGTGATGACATGAAGTGGATCATATCATTCATGTGGAGTGATCGGTGCATGTGTTGCATCGATATCGGAGGTGATGGAGTGGAAAGCGCAAGGCAAAGGTATAACCTAGGGCGTTTCCATTTCACCAGTCATAGGTGTGTAGAGAAGTTGATGACTGGGTTTAGGATAGATGGCCGTACTATCAAGAGGGGCAAACTTGTTTGCATATCAGTCATCTAGTGCCACTTGAGCGATCTAACTTTGCATCGTGTTGCTAGGATCGAGTGGCGTTGTGAGAAGGAGTGAAAACCCTTTAGAAAATATTTATAAAAATGCTAACACACATGCACATGGTGATGTACACTTGGTGGTGTTGGCACATTTGCAAATGGGGTTGATGTACACTTCGGCGCTTTCATGGAAGTGAAGTGCTCATTTTCCATTGCGCCGGAGGCCGAAAATGGAGGCGAAGTCATTGGAGTGTTTCTCGCTGAGAAACACTCGACCGGACGCTAGTCCAGGGTGGACCGGATGCGTCCGGTCAAGTGTGCGCGTCCGGGGCGTTTTCGGTGGTGACCGGACGCCAGCGACCGGACGCTCCGGTGCCGTGTCCGGTCGATGTGCCGTGGTGAGGCGCCTGGCGAAGCGTAGGAGGACCGACGCCGGTGGTTCAGTCAAGTCTTGACCGGGACGCGCCCGGGCCAGGATTTTGGCTCGGGAGCTCTTCGGTGCATGACCGGACGCTGGGTGTCACGCGTCCGGTCGGTGGACAGGACGCGTCCGGTCAAGGTAGCGTGGCGCGTGCGCGAGTTAGCCGTTGGGCGCCCAGCTAGTTTGAAAGGCGAGGACACGTGGCGTCACGGGGAGCGCCCGGATGCCGTGGACGGACAGCGTCCGGTCGTCACTTGGTGAGTGTCCGGTCAGCTCTGTTGACTGGTTTCGTAGCAACGGCTCTTTAGCCCTTGGGCTATAAGTAGTTGCCTTGGCCAGCTTTGGCTGGCTGCTGAGCACCCTTGGGCCGACGTGGCTTTGTGTGGGAGTGCTTGGAGAGCCTCTAACTCGATTATGCTTGTAGTGATTACATCCGATTGCGAGTGAGCGATTCTAGTGTGTTACATTGAGAGATTGCAAGATGTAGCACTAGGTGATCGAGTTGCAAGCTGATGGTGCTTATTACTCTTGGAGGTTGCCACCTCCTAGACGGCTTGGAGGCTTGTGGGCATCGTTGTAGCACGCTCGGAGATTGAGTGGTGCTCCGATTGCTAGTCACGTGGAGTGACATTGTGAGGGGGATTGTGCTCACCCCGCGGGAGATCGCGAAGAGCAACTCTAGTAAAAAGGGAGACACGAAGAGTGACAAGTGGTTCGATCCAGTCAAGTGCTAGAGCTCGTGGTGAGCACTCCGGTGAGAGGCGTGACTTGAGGGTCACCGCTAGCAAGAGGACCGGCGACAACCTTGGAGCTTGTCTCAACGAGGACTAGCTTGGTGGCAACCAAGTGAACCTCGGTAAAAAATCGATGTGTCAACTTGTCTACTCTTCTCGTCGGTTTGCAAAGTCTCCGATCACTAGCTTGTTTTTACTTGATTCATTACTTGTGCTAGTGAGTAATGTTGCTCTTGTGTAGCTAGTTTGCTTGTGTAGCTTCCTAGTTACCTTCTTAGCTTGTGTAGCTTAGAAGTAGCGATTGCGTGGCTAGTTGGCTTGTGTAGCCTTGCTAGTCACTTTGCTTAGTTTGTGTAGCTAAGCGAGTGAACTCACTAGTTAGGCTTGTGTAGCTGTGCTAGTGAGAACTACTAGTGTGCTTAGGCTTTGTGCGCTTTGCTCACTAGTATGTGTAGGTGCTCCTCGGTTTGATTGAGTACTAGTTGCTTAGGTTTGTGTGACCTTGCAACCTAGTATTGGATAGACAAGCACTACCTAGCCTTACCCTTAGTGGCTCAACCTAGGATTATTTTGTAAGGTGCTTAATCATAGATAGAGGGGTGAAGTCTTGATTAGACCGATAGTTTAAATTCTACATTTTATTCGGTCATCCGCTGCGATTAGATTTAGAAAGGACTATTCACCCCCTCTAGTCCGCCATCTCGACCCTTCGGTCATGCAGGTTTTTATCGATGGTTTATACATAACTTTTCATACATTGCTAAACCTCTAACAAACCTGCTAGTTAAGAATGTTCCCTTTGAATTCGATAACACATGTTTAGAAGCTTTTGAAACTCTTAAGAAAGCGCTTATCTCTGCACCAATCATTCAACCCCTGATTGGTCGCTGCCGTTTAAATTGATGTGTGATGCAGGTGATTATGCTGTGGGGGCAGTTTTGGGACAAACCAAAGACAAGAGGCATCACGCAATTGCATACGCTAGCAAAACTTTGGCGGGACCTCAACTTAATTATGCAACTACTGAAAAAGAGCTTCTGGCTATTATTTTTGCTATAGACAAATTTAGATCTCACTTAGTAGGAGGAAAGGTAATTGTTTATACTGATCATGCTGCGCTTAAATACCTGCTCACTAAGAAAGATGCTAAACCACGGCTCATAAGATGGATTTTGCTACTCCAAGAATTTGACTTAGAAATAAAAGATAAAAGGGGAGTAGAAAATCCTGTTGCCGATCACTTGTCTAGAATGCAGTTTAAGAATATACAGGAACTACCAATCAATGACTCCCTTCGAGACGACATATTCTACGCTGTCTCCAGATTGGATCCCTGGTACGCAAATATTATCAATTTTATGGTTGCAGGATATATACCACTAGGGGCCAACAGGAGAAAGCTCATCTATGAAAGCCGTCTACACATATAGGATGATCCTTACCTCTTCTAAATATGCTATGACGGATTACTCCAAAGATGTATACCCACTGAGGAAGGACTATGAATTATTGAAAGATGTCACTTATCACCATATGGAGGTCATTATGGAGCGTTCCACACTCATGCAAAGATTTGGCAAAGTGGATTCTTTTGGCCAACTATGTACGAAGACACTAGGAACTTCATTCGAAGATGTGGAGCATGTCAGAGGCACGGCAATATCAATTTCAGAGATGCCATGCCACTCACCAACAATCTTTAGATAGAGCTCTTTGATGTCTGGGAAATTGACTACATAGGACCGTTTCCAAAATCAGGCAAGTACGAGTATATTCTAGTGGCAATTGACTATGTTTCAAAATGGGTAGAAGCCATGCCATGCAAAGCTGTAAATTTCAATAACTCCAAGAAGATGTTTCATAAGATAATATTTCCAAGCTTCAGTGTTCCAAGGATGGTGATCAGTGATGGAGGAACTCACTTCATTGACAAGGATTTTCACAAGTACTTAATGAAGCAAGGGATCCAACAATACGTAGCTACTCCTTACCATCCTCAAACGAGTGGCCAAGCAGAGACTTTCAATAAGCAAATCAAGAATATTCTACAAAAGACAGTCAACGAGATGGGAACTGTTTGGAAGGAAAAGCTACCCGACGTATTATGGGCATATCGAACTGCATACAAGACACCTCTTGGCATGTCACCTTATCAACTTGTCTACAGAAAGACTTGTCACTTGCTAGTAGAACTTGAGTTTAAAGCTCACTGGGCAATCAAGAGATAGAACATGGATTTAGAAGCAGCCGGGACAAGATAAAAGATGCAACTCTTGGAACTAGATGAATGGCGAGAAAAAGCATATCACAACACAAAGATCTATAAAGAGAGGACCAAAAGGTGACACGATAAGTGAATCAAGAAGAAGAGCTTCAGCCCCAGAGATAAAGTACTACTATTCAACTCCAGGGTAAGGTTATTCGGGCATGGTAAACTACAAAGTAAGTGGAAAGGACCATTCACGGTGGTAAGCACATCATCACACGGAGCAGTGACACTTCAAAACAGCGAAAGTACGTTATTCAAGGTAAATGGCCAACGCCTTAAGATTTTTCTAGAACCTTCTAGACCACCTGAGGAATTAAATGAAATTTATTTTCTGGCTTTCCCGTAATTTATTAAAACTGCGAACTCCATCGCGAATTGGGCCGCGACAGGAGAAAAATTGGAGAGATAACGGGCCAAGAAAGCACACCGCGGAAGGGCACCAAAATCCAGGCCAGGGTGGGACCGGCTGGTCCCACCCCAGACCGGTCGGTCTGCCCTTGCGACACCTCACGGTCCGCCGCCTCTCAGTGCGAAGCTTGTTCCGTTAGTGTTTCGGATATTCCACTTTGGTGTGAATCCGCCACCGCCTTTTTACGGTAGATGCTCGGGATATATCAGGATAGAATGCCCCTACCTCAAGTTACCAGGACTATATAAACACCCCCTGGGGTCATTCTCCTCTCATCCCAAGAGCTCTCCTCTCTCAACCCATAGCAAGAAATCTCTCCATCTCTCCACCATTTGACAAATGGCTAGCCCAAACCACCCATACTCAGTTGAAGAGCCGGAGGACGTCCTCCCACTGGCGATCATCCCGCCAAAGCAGCTGGCAGTGGTGCCCCCGAAGGAGATCGTCCCGATGCCCTCGAAGGAAGTCGTCTGATCTTGACCTCGAGGAGCTCCAATGGAGGAGGCCTTCTATGCTCAAGCCATCAAGAGGCCTGCCATCGCTCCACCAGCTCATCGACCGCTCCTGGGTGATAGTCCATGACGGCCAGGTCAACCTAGCATTGCTCTCCCCCAAGGCACTAAATTACTACCTCCTAGAGAGGGGGAGAGGCTGCTGGGAGTCACCACCAAGTTTGGGATGGTGACCGGTGCAAAGTACACCACTGAGAAGGACCGAGTAACTCTAAATGGTGTGCGGGTTGTTGACGGTCGTTATTGTATGAAATTAACCATCGCCTAGCCATGAAAAGGATGCAATTGTGATCACCAAAGTAGATATAGGGTTTACAATCGATAGAATTCCATGAGTTTTGGTGTTTCACTTTGTTTTCGCAGCGTAAACTAGAAAAGATGCAACCACGAGAGCTTATCGGAACATAGAACGGGAAATTGGGCTCCACGGCAACGCAGAAAGATTCTAGAAGAGACCGGAAGACACCACGCCGAAGCGGAGGGTCATGGCCACCGTGTGGGACCGGCCGGTCCCACCCCCCCCCGGGCGGTGCGGGCCCCGGCCAATCGGGGCCCGCTTCGCCCAGGTTGCTCCACCGCCTTAGGGTTTCAATCTCGGCCGCCCCGCCAATGTCGGTTTGATCCGATGGCTCACGATCATCGCCGGGGGCTATAAAAGGAGGGCGGGACCCCCCCGGGAGAGGCATCCCCCCGAAACCCTAATTCATTATTCGTTGGGATCCATTCGAGAGGCATCCCTTTGAGGATCATACTCTCATGGAGATCAACACACCAGGAAGATTAGGGCTAGACTCATCAATGTAATAGTTTAGTAACTTGAGAGCTAGGGTTGAGAGGCTTCGTTCCGGATCTCGCCATGGAGCCTTGGAGGTCTGGTATATCTCTGTATCTTATCTTTGCAAGACTTATGCTTTTATATAATTATCTTCTCTATTTACTTCTATGCCTTATTTATATGGATAGGGTAGTTATTGCATCTTAGCATAGGATCTTCGCCTGTATTAGGTGCTCAAGTTATCATATGTGGCTAGAGTAGTAATCGATAGTGTAGACATGGTGTCTAGGCTATAGGTTACCTGAGGTTGCGCCCAATTCTTACGGTTAGTTGTGGTAACCCATAGGGCTGACAGCTCTATGTGGCCTTCGTATTCCACCACGTCGGGGTTGGTGTTTCGTAGAGCTTTTGACAGCCTTCCCTAACTACTTTTTTCTCATCTATTGGAGAGTTGGAAAGGTACTGCTGCTCTGAAGTGCTATTATGTGTGCTATACTTAACCATGTATTAGTTACATTCTAGTGTCGACTAGAATAGAACCTGAGTAATAGAGAAGTACATAGGAACCTTGAACTCTCCCGTTGGTCTCTCAAGTTAGCTTGACTATACATATATTATATGACTCTCCTCTGTGTGTGAAATTGTACATAACTCTTATCATTTATCTCTTACCCCTGCTTAAGTCGAGTTGGTATACTAGTTAGTAGATACATGATGGTGAACTATCAATGTCTTTAGCCATTGTTTCCCAGTGGTAAAATATAAATAACGATACCTGGAATACTCCCGGGTAAAATGCTACAATGGTATTTGATCTGTGCGCTTGCGGATACTATTTCTACATTCTAAATGGTGGCATGATTTAATACCACACCTCTTGCTATTATTGCTGGGGATGACAACTTGGAGTTCTAGTAGCGATGCTATGCCCACAAGCATTTTTAGCGCCGTTACTAGAGATAACATTAAGAGGTGTCAACAAGCATTTTTGGCGCCGTTGCCGGGGAAACAATTGGCGTAAAGATTTTGATATTGATCTTGATGACTGCTAACCTAGTCTACCACTAGCGTTAGTAGGATTACCCCTGCGTTTGTTGAGTTGTGGAATAAGTAGGAAATCAATGGTTCAACCTTTTGGTGAAATTCCGCAATAACAAGACAAGGGAGATACTAAAGAATCTAGGGTGCCCGAACATTCATGATTCATCAACATTGGAACCCTGCCATCTCACAGGTATGTATAAACATGTATATATTATTCTAACCCTGTGTAGATTGGAGAAAAAGATCCTTGTCACAAGAATTCAAATCTCATCACGCATGACGAACAAAGATACTACACTACTCACAAAGTCCATTGTGGGTCATGGTAAGTATGATCAAGAAAGGTGAGATAGTCTTGCTTATGGACTTTAAACTTAATGAGTAGTTATCATGTTGCATTCCACTATATGTTTGCTTTGAACAATCCATGCATCTACTCTACCTCATATTAAATCCATAGCATGATTAGTTCTTTGCCACATGCACAACACTTGCATCTCTACTTAAAAAATGAAAAAAATATTCTCACCATACATGATCATGCTTTCATCTTTATTTGAGTAAATCTCTATATGCTCTCATGCTACCTTTGCTTGCTATAGTATGCTTAGGTTTGGAGTATCTTCATATATCTTTTAAATTAAGCATGGTGCTTAGTTTGAATCATAGATATTTTGATCTTGCTTCCAAAGGCATTTTAAATTAAGCGTGGTGCTTAGGTTAAAATGCTTTCCTAAATCAAATTAGACTTATGTCTAGTTTGATTTCTGAACCAAAAGTATAGTATAGTAGACACTGGTTATTCTGTCAGACTAACCCCTGCAGAAAGCTCTCAAATACAATCTAGGTAAGTCCTAAGGTGAACTCACATCAGAGATGAATCAAGGCTTGTGATGAAGTCCAAAAGCTTTGCGCAAAAGAGGAACAACTTATCATTTATAGAAGAACTGTAAGTATCAAAGTTTATCTTTTTCTTTGCAAAGTTACCTTTGCCTTGAGCCATGAAAGAATGTAGCAAACAAAAAAAATGATAAACACAATCTATGCTAAAGGTGATCCTGAAACCATCTTTTTATTAGCATAGATGAAAATGGACAACAACCCATGTTTTAAATTTGTTGCAATCCTTCGGGTATGTGTCCACTAATATTTTTGCAGGAAAGAAACAATAAATGTCTATTTATGGTTTGAAACGAAAAGGAAGGAGAACAAGTGTATAGAAAGGACAAAGATAGAAAGAAATCAATGTGAGAACACTTCAACACTTCCTACACTTCACCATGATAGTGGACCAATCACTCTGCAAGACAAAAGGGACCTTTAGGCCAGTAAGAGTAGATTGACCAGCTCATTCCATTGGCCAGTCGACCTACCTTTTGTGCTCTGCCACAGTTCACTATCCCAAACATGTTTGCATACAAGTCAAAGGAACATAAGGCAAGTTTGTGGTTGGTTAAGGAACATGACATGGATCCTTGACATAGAACTAGAGTGACCCTTACTCTGTCTTCAAGTGAAGCAGGCAATGACAAACAGGATGCAACTTTCCCTATATAGGCCAAACTAATGCCTGCTCTCATCATCATCTTTGAGGACACTAAAATGCCGACAACAAAGACCAGGGTGACGAGAGCCCACTACATCATAGTGTGCATCCCTATATCAACAAACTTCAGTCATCAATGGTGGTATGTCAATGGTGTCTCCCAAGTTTGTGAACAATCATGGATGGAGGATGACATCCACAAGTTATTGGAGATGAAGCTCTTATGCAAGTACTAATAGAGTTCTTTCCTCGATCATCAAGATGGCTGGTACATCATCAAAGAAGAATAAACTTTCCATCCGCCATTAGAAGACAAAGAAAATCAAGGAGAAACTCAAGTTTGCACCTCCAATGGACATCAACCCAAAACTAGCAAAGATTAAGAGAGGTTGATAGAAGAAAATGCAACTGTCTGCATCTTCATCTCCTAGATCATATGGTGTAAAATAGCTGCAGCTGGTGGACAACACGACGAGATTTCTAGAAGGAGTAGTGAGGGACATCATGGTCAAAATCCACATTCACTACGTCCCGACCGACTTCATGATACTGGACATAGGAGAAGAAGATAAGACACTCATCATCCTTAGGAGGCCGTTCCTCAGCACCACCAACACCATCATCTATAATAGATCGGGCCAAATCCACTTCCAATTCCTAGGAGAGAAGAGGAGACGCCAGCGCTTGAGGAATCGCTCTCAAAAGAGCAACGTTGAGGAGAAGGCAATCAAAGAAGAATCTATTACACCTAAGGAACATCCCCAACCTACAAGAGTATGGAAGGAAAAGGTAACCTCCTCAACCGAGTTATTATCACTAGGAGGTATAGCGTCAGGGTCCCCATCCTCGGGATCCGATGAAGCACCCCAGGAGTGACGACGATGAGAAGTCTTGTCCGGAGGACTCTAAACTCCGAACCCTTGCCATAAGGTAACAATGGTAGTTATCTATTTACTTTCTTGCACTTTTGATTCATAGTTAGTTTTCATCATCTTTATAGAAAATCACAAAAACATTTAGAAAACCTCAAAGCCCCATGTGCATACCTGCAGTGCAAGCTAAAGGAGTGTTCACTGTGGTGGCCTAAAAATAAATAAAAATTAGCATGCATATTTCCTTTCTGTTTGATAAAAAGAAAATCCAAAAATAATCATTGAGTATCTTGCTGCACTGTATGCACTATAACAACCTTTAAAATCATCTCACAACAACCAAGTTCGCGAAACGGCTAACCACTAACTGTTTATCCTAATACATTTCCATGAGTTTTGGTGTTTTGTGAGATGTTTGTTTGTAGGATGACTCTAAGAGCTAGTCCACCTAGGAATCATCATCTACATCACTCAAAGTACACCTTCTCTACACACAGCTAACCACTGTATGAAGGAAGCAACCTCTTGTTGGATGAGATGAAGGTTTCCGGCCACACCAGCTCTTGCAAGCATGAGCTCCATCGAGAGGATTGCTCAGCTTCAATGCTCAACCACGACAATAACCAGCTTAGGGGAAGGCATCCCCTAGGTACCCAGGTAAGTGTACCTACGCGATTATCGAGTCAGCCATAAAAATTAAAAATACTAAAAATATGTGAGCACATGAAGGTTCACTATAGTATCTAAGAAAACTTAAAAATATCAAAAATATTTAGGCACATGAAGGTCCATGCTTTTTAGAGTCCTTAGAGTCTTTAGAGTCTTATATAGTATAAGTCTTTAAAAAATGAAAAACCAAATAAAAATATTTATCTATCTAGAGTCAATAAAAGCTCTTGAGATGATTTAAATTAATAATAAGCTGCTCTCTTACAACACCTCTGAAATACCTAGAGTTTAGACAAAAGTTTTTCCGAGTTTTAGCTCCAACTGTTTTGACATGAGAATTTGCTCTGAGCCTGAAACTTGTGGGTTGCATATGCTTAAACTAAGTCTAGGTACCTGATTGATAAGATTGAAAAAGTCTGAGCTGCTATGTATCTTGTTCTAAGTGACACTAGAGTTTAGGAGATTTATCTTTTGAAAAATGCAAAAACATGATGAGTTCCTATATGACAAAGCTTACATTCCCACCAGAGCCAAACATGATGAGATAGGCTAGTTAAACTTTCACATATATGCTGCTTGTCTTATATTGAGTTTTGTCAACCTTTATGACCCTAGTGAGAAATTTGTCATGCTCTTGAATCAAGATCCACCTCCATATGCACTACTCTACGCTAGAGTAGGCACAACAACATGCCATTCCATATACATCCATTCCAAAAATGTTTTTCTCCTACACTGGAAGAGAACACCAAAAACATTCCTATTCGGATAGCCACCTAATAAATGCTCCTGGTTCCTATTGCTATCTCTCTAAATCCCTAAGTGCCAAAAGGAGTGCTATGAGCTATGCAAAAAGATAATTGAAAAAAAAGAGAGAAGGGAGAAGAAAAAAATGGACAAGTGCCCAAGTGCTAAACAATGGGTGCATAAATGCCTGACTCCCTGAGAAAAAGAAAAAGATAGCTTATAACCTCTGGCCAGTTTTCAAAGTCCAAGAGACAGATAGGCATTCAAGGAGCTGAGTAGAATTAGTTTCCACCATATATCCACCATATCCATCCACCTATACATCTTGATTCGACTGCATGACTTGTTTCTCCATGGATCCATTGTTTGACTTTACAACACATGTTTTACAAGTTTGCTCTTTCATGTTTTCTCCTTACCTATGAGCTCCACATAAGCTTTAGTTATAGGATGAAAAGAAAGGCAACCATCATCACTGCCTTGGTAAAAATCCACAAATACCACATATATTGAGAGACCTGAGAGTGTCATACATGGAAAACTCTGAGTTTTATTTGAAAACCTCTAAAAAACTCCAGAATGATAGTTGATCGAAGAGCTTGAGACATAGTGCTTAAATGGGATCTTTCTGTCTGTCAAGTACTCAAGACCCAACAAAGAGCTAATAAGCCCCACAGTCAAAGGTAAAATGGGTAAGTTTGAAAGTCAGCTCAGTTATTGCATAATTTGGAGGAGAATTTCTATCTGACTGCAGGTATACTTTTAGAGAGTTGCTCCGAGATGGCTACAATGCCTAAACACAAAAATATCTTACAATAACTTTTCTAAGTTTTCTTTGCTAAGGGACTAGCAAAGGTTAAGCTTGGGGGAGTTGTTGACGGTCGTTATTGTATGAAATTAACCGTCAGCTAGCCATGAAAAGGATGCAATTGTGATCACCAAAGTAGATATAGGGTTTACACTGATAGAATTCCACGAGTTTTAGTGTTTCACTGTTTCTGCAGGCGTAAACTGGAAAAGACGCAACCACGAGAGCTTATCGGTACATAGAACGAGAAATTGGGCTCCACGGCAACGCAGGAAGATCCTAGAAGAGACCAGAAGACACCACGCCGAAGCGGAGGGTTAGCGGCTACCAGGTGGGACTGGCCGGTCCCACCCCAGAACGGCCGGTCTGGGCCCTGGCCCAATCGGGGCCCGTATCGCCCAGGTTGCTCCACCGCCTTAGGGTTTCAATCTCAGCCGTCCGCCAATGTCAGTTTGATCCGATGGCTCACGATCATCGCCCAGGGCTATAAAAGGAGGGCAGGACCCCCCTGGGAGAGGCATCCCTTGAAACCCTAATTCATTATTCGTTGGGATCCATTCGAGAGGCGTCCTTTTGAGGATCATACTCTCATGGAGATCAACACACCAGGGAGATTAGGGCTAGACTCATCAATATAGTAGTTTAGTAACTTGAGAGCTAGGGTTGAGAGGCTTCGTTCCGGATCTCGCCATGGAGCCTTGGAGGTCTGGTATATCTCTGTATCTTATCTTTGCAAGACTTATGCTTTCATATAATTATCTTCTCTATTTACTTCTATGCCTTATTTGTATGGATAGTGTAGTTATTGCATCTTAGCATAGGATCTCCGTCTGTATTAGGTGCTCTAGTTATCATATGTGGCTAGAGTAGTAATCGATAGTGTAGACATAGTGTCTAGGCTATAGGTTACCTGAGGTTGCGCCCAATTCTTACGGTTAGTTGTGGTAGCCCATAGGGGTGACAGCTCTATGTGGCCTTCGTATTCCACCACGTCGGGGTTGGTGTTTCGTAGAGCTTTTGGCAGCCTTCTCCAACTACTTCTTTCTCATCTATTCGAGAGTTGGAAAGGTACTGCTGCTCCGAAGTGCTATTATGTGTGCTATACTTAACCATGCATTAGTTACATTCTAGTGTCAACTAGAATAGAACCCGAGTAATAGAGAAGTACATAGGAACCTTGAACTCTCCCGTTGGTCTCTCAAGTTAGCTTTACTATACATATATTATATGACTCTCCTCTATGTGTGAAATTGTGCATAACTCTTATCATTTATCTCTTACCCCTGCTTAAGTCGAGTTGGTATACTAGTTAGTAGATACATGATGGTGAACTATCCTCTTGGTGTTATTGCTGGGGGTGACAACTTGGCGTTCTAGTAGCGATGCTATGCCCACAAGCATTTTTAGCGCCGTTACTAGAGATAACATTAAGAGGTGTCAACACGGGTGGATCCCAGCAATGTGAAGTTCGATCCACCACCAAGAGCCAATCCAGAGCCCCCGAAGAAGAAGGCGAGGACTGCACCAACCCCAAGACAACCTCGTCCGTCCTTGGCCACATTAGAAACTAGAATATATCTCCAGGCCTAAGCTCTGTCTGATGCACTAAAGGTCCTAGGGACCACTGTGCAACGTGTAGGGAACCTAGAGGTTAGTCAAGAGTGGCTATGTGGCAAGAACAAAGCGCTCAAGGCTAGGGTCAAGGAGCTAGAAAAGAAGAATTAGAGGACGAGATCAGTAGGCACACATGTAATAAATAATAGTTAGTTTGCTTAGTTAGCTTAGTTAAATTAGTTTGCTTAGTTAATTCAATTCATTCATTGTGTAATAAATGTGTCAATCGATAATAAAGAAGTTGAGTCTTTAGAGTCATCATCTCTCCCTAGATATATGTTTATTTTTGTCTCCACCTTGTTGTGCATAAAAGGAAATAGAAAACAAGTGTGGGGGAGACAACCCGCAGGAACTCAGGAGGAGAAACCAAGCATACAGGACAACAGGAATCGGGTACACACCCAAAACACTCTCATTTATTACCACTGAGCTTAATTGAATATCTTTTAAATGAAACATGATTACACCTCAAGGATGAGTAGCTTAGTCATGACTTAAGGAAAGAATCACATAATTCATCTCCTGTAACACTTGCTGTTGTTGAGAACTCTTTATAGAGACCCCATGCTTCTTAAGTTGTTGACAAGTAAGAGATAGTAGAATATGAGAACCTAATTTCTATGCCTAAATTACTGGAGCATTTATTTCAAAACATAAAAACAATAGCTATGCTACTCCTCTATGGTCTTTAAAATGCCTATAGAGCCATACATGATCATAAGCTTTCTACATAAGTTACTTGTCTTGCATTGAGCTCTGTCAGCTTTTGAGACCCGTGTTATAGAGATTTATCATGCTCCCAAGATCAATATTTACTTACATTCCATATATGCACTATCTCTACACTGGGGGTAAGCGCAACTTTTTCCATCCACATAGAAAATATGCTGCTCTTACACTGAGAGTACACACCCAAAAAGACTGTTGGTAGGATCTCGTTCACTTATGCTCTAACATTATCAAGAAATCACCTCTTGCAAGAAGTTTTTGTAGGAAGACATGGGCTATGCAAAAAGAAAATAAAAAGAGAGTTTAAAAAGAAAATAGACAAGGGCCCAATTGTTAAAAAGAACAAAAGGCACTTAGATGCCTAGCTTTCTGAAAAAGAAAGAAAAGAAAAATCTATGATAGCCCATTGTCTCCAAGCACTCCAATTTAAGTAAGAGAGATACATCCTTCAAAGTATGAGCATAGTAGAATCAGGATAGCCACCATATATTCTACACATATGCACATCTTGATCTATGAGTATGACACCTCTCTCCTTGGGACTCTTACGCTGACTCAGTAATGTGTAAGATAAGTATACTATTCCTTGCCAAACCTTTGAACTCCACATAAGCCTATTAGAGGTAGGTTGCAAGGAAAGGAATTCACTCATCTATGCCTAAGTGAGAATCCACAAATACTACATATAATGAGTGAATTGAGAGTACCACATTGAGGAGCAGGTAAGCTATGTTTCATTTCAAAAATTTTGCAAAAACCTCCAATGGATTTGGCAATGAGATAAAGGTAATTTATTCAGCTGTTCTACTCTTCAACTTTCCAAAGTTGCATGGTAGACACTTTGAATCTCGCAGTGCAGGAATGACCAGGAATAAACCTATGTTGATATCTTTATCTGGAGTTATGTCTGAAGTTATCCAACCTTTTCTCGAGGACGAGTAAAAGCCTAAGTGTGGGGGTGTTGTTGACGGTCCTTAACGACCAAATCCAACCATCAACTAACCTTCCAAAGTAATATAAAAGCAATTCATCTACCTAGAAGTAAGGCTTTGACTAACGAATTCCATGAGTTTTGGTGAATCAATGGTTTTTGCGGTATACACTTTGGAAATGACACACTTTCGAGCTATAACGCAACGTAGAATACGAGATCGAACGCCACGGCTACACAAGAAGATTCGAAGGGACGAGAAGACACTAGACCGATGGGGAGGACCGGCGGCCACCGGCCACCCGCCGGTCCCGCCCCTGGACCGGCCGGTGCACGGGGTCGGCCCTTCGCGGACCGGTTCGTCCGATTTACTCTCTTGCCTTTGAGGATTGATCTCCATCATTCGCCAATGTCGGTTTGATCCAAGGGCGCACGTTGATTCACCAGGGCTATAAAAGGAGAGGCAACCCCCTAGGAAGGAGGATCCATTCAGAAGAAGAGCTTTAGCGAGAAACCCTAATTAGGATCCCGGAAGGTGTCCCTTGAATGGATGACCTCTCGAGTTAGCATTCCAAGAGAGAGCTAGTTCTATACCTCTAGAAGCTAGTTCTATATCAGAAATAGAGAGATAGAGTTAAAGAGAGAGTTTTAGAGGAGTATCGGCCTGTCGGTGCTACCTCTACGGCTTGTATCTGAGATTGCTTCGGAATCGACTTCTGAGTTCAAGTAAGTAACATTGTTTATCTTGTTTTACCGGTTTACGACTCTTTTGAGTACTTTAATCCTTGTAGCTCTTGGGTTAGAGTAGTATTCGTAGTGTAAGCGTGGTGCTTAAACTTCGTTACTCGTAGATGTACCCTATCGTCCAGATTTGGTGGTAGCTCGCGGAGGTGACTTTATAGCTCCGTTAAATCTTATATATCCCACTATCCCATCGGTAGGCCGAGCAGGAGAATAATTGGTAGTCGAGTTACAGTTTCGCCTGTGCTCCTCTATCTGATTCCCCAGTAAAGCATCCTAATCATATCTTACTTGAGCCTGAATTAGAAGCCTTAGTTGTCTTCTCTATATCCCTATCTTCTACGGCCTTGTTTGCACCTCAGTTGGTTAAGCTGTAGTTTAAAACACCCTCATACATCTTTCTTTGGGTTCGATATTAAAACTGGATATTCATCCGGTGAAGTGCTACAACGTATCCGTGCGCTTGCGGAATTATTCAGTAGGCATTAACAGATACCAACACTGCGCCTATGTTTAGAACCTGTGGAGATGTATTTAAATGCAGCATTTTTGTGCTGCGTATATTTGTAGATGTAGATCTATTTGAGTAAGTGGTTATTTAGTCTGCACTCTTGCCATTTAGTGGTCATTCTAACTTTGTGAGTTGAAGTAAAATAATGATTGCATTGTTTGCGATGTGTCTATCATAAGCTAAGAAGTTAGTTGCTTCATTGTACCTGTTGTGCTGATGATTCAAGTTTAACCGTCCGACAGAAGTCAAACACATATTTTTCGTCCACACATTTGCCAACCTTTTTAAAACTCAACAGGCTCGATACATTTGCCAACTAATTCAGCACGTGCACGAGGGGGCGCGCCTTGTACTGTAGTAAATAGGTTAAGACGTAGCTTTCGGTGGGACTAAACTTGGCTCTTTTTGTCAAACTTGTTTATTTGGCCTAGAATCAAGTTTTGTTTGGTTTCTTGGCCCTTTCGTCAGTTTAATGACGGTGTTGAGTTGTATGCAAAATGACTGTTTTGCCCCTAGGCTGAATGAAAGGGATGAGCGAACCCATTGTATGGTTTTTCAGGTTGATTAGTATGAATAATTTCCCAAAATGATGTACAATAATTTTGAGCATAGAATATTATATATATATATATATATATATATATATATATATATGCAAATGAAGAATCAATAATTTTTTGAGCATAGGATCATTATTTTAATATAGGAACGGACCCCACACTCCGTGTCCATCCGATACTTTTGAGTAAGTGTTAGACGGCTGATTTGTAGCATTCCGTTGCCTATATATGTGCACTTGAATTATTACGTGGATTTTATATGTATTTTTTAAATTGCTAGTGTGACGCTGTCATTTGCAAATATATATAAAAATAATAATTCTATGCTTGAAATATTACTGATGTTGTCATTTGTAAGTATATAAAAATAATGATTCTATGCTTGAAAAAAATTATTGTACATCATTTTGGGAAATTATTCATACTAATCAACATGAAAAAAACTTGTACGATGGGTTTGCTCATCTCTTTCATTTGGCACCAGGGGCAAAATAGTCATTTCACATACAACTTAACACCGTTAACTCATCAAACTAACGGAAGGTCCAATTAACTAGGCAAAACTCGATTCTAGGCCAAATAAGCAAGTTCAACAAAAAAACGGACCAAGAGACTAAGAGGCACTTTTATTAGGGCTAAGGAAATAATTTCCTCAAACCTAAGCGATCCAGCTGTGTTTATTTTGCCCTACCGTTCTTCTTGGGCCATTTCAAGATGCAAAAGCCCATATGAAAACCCAATGTTTTGGGCCCATGATACACATATTGGCCCTAACACATGGAATGTAACAATACCGGACAGTCTTAATTGCGACAGGTCGCACTCCGTCGCTTTGGCATGACATCAGGCCGCGACGACGTTAACACCAGGCCACGCTGGGCCAGACCAGTAGGTCCCCCCCTCTCTCCCTACCGACACCATGTTTGTGCATATGTGTAACTTTTGACAGTGTGCCCTGATCATGTTCACTCTGAACGGCAGTGACGTCCGTTTCATTTGTTGTTTTGTATATTTTAGTTTTTATTTATTTACTTATCAATTTCATTGTTTTTAGTTGTCAATTTATTTTACTTTTAGTGTTTTTTTATTTTATTTTTCATGTTGTCTACTTTTGTTTTCATTTTCTATTTGTTAATTTTTTGTTTAATCTTTTATTGTCAATTTCATTTTCATTGTTTCTTGTTTTCATTTTTTTACTTTAGTTTTCAGTTTCTATTTGTCAATTGCAGTTCAATTTTTTTTGTCAATTTGAGTTTCAATTTGTAGCAAGTCAGGTTTCTTGGATGTTGTAATGAATGTCCTCAGCTGGCAGCAAGTCATATTTTCTGGCTTTTTTATAGTATGCTGTATGATAACTTATCTTCCTAGTTAGCAGCTTATGTAATGTTTATTTTAATAATTTACCTCTTTAGGTTGCAGCTTGTCTTGCTGTCAATTTCAGTTTTTAGGTAATTTTAATTTCAGCATTATTGTGCAATATATTAAATTGTGTATACTTTTGTTTTTATTTGTCTATCACAGTTTATTTTTTTGGTTGCCATTTTCAGTTTCGATGTCCTGTAATTTCATTTTCAGTTTTATTTTGGAGTATTTTCCATTGTGTCTAGTTTAGTTTTCATTTATGTTTGTCAAATTTAGTTTTGTAAATGCCCATATCCTAGTTGGTAGCTAGTTATGTTTTTTGGTTACTGCAATGGGTTGTATAATAAATGTCACCTCATTAGCAACTAATACTTTTAGGGCCTTATAAGGATTTGTTTGATAATTTGCACCCCCCCCTCAGTTGCATATTTTTGATAAATGTTCTAGCATGTATTACACATAAAATTTCTATTAAAATAAGTTTTTTTAAAAAAAATATGCAAGTGGGGGTCTAGTTTTGTTCGATCTCATCATGTGAAAAACACACCGGTACAAAAGAATTAAAAACATATATGACATTAAAAAATTATAGTAATTTAAAGATTTTTTTTTGCTTTTTTCTTTTCGTCACCATGACATAGTAGGTAACCTAGTACATCCATGCGAAAATAACTCGCTGAGTAATAAGAACTAAAATGACTCGTAATTTGAAATGGAGGAAGTCGCTTCTTATAGGTGATGACGGGCCATCTGATTTCTTAATGATGCATGCGTCACAAAGTTGATGATGTTTCGCTAGTGCAACAATCAAATGTAGATGATGCTCATGTGCGCAGCCACCACTTTGCTTACGCTGCTCGCGTTAGCAAGGCGAGGACTGTTGTACCTTTTTTTCTCGACTTAATGAAAAACACGTCAACGGACGTGTTCCAGCAAAAAAAATAGATGATGCTCAAAATGGTGCCACCAATCGAAAGGTGAATATTAATGGATAAAAGTTCATGTATATACACACTAGTGCGTAGCTTGGGACGATTAATTTGTATTGTGTGGTTAGGAATGCCATATTTATTTGTTTCTTGATTTATTTAAGCTATCTTTGGATAAATATTTCTATTTATACTCTATTAAGTTATATTTTCATTGATCCTATCAGTAATTTGTCCTTTAGTTGTTTTGTTGATGTGTGAGAATGTCATGTGCATGGCTACATGCAGTCAGGGGAGTTCCTTAAGGCATGAAGGAGCCCAAGGGGGTGCTGGCTTAGTCAAACTGTAATCAAGGCAGGCAAGTTGCCGGGTTAGGGGTTGAGTCCCAAGGAGGCTCAGGCTAATCAATAGTGTTTAGGAGTTTATTGAGGGATTAAAACTATGACTGCCAGCAGTAAAGGTGCATGCAGTAGGTAGGCGCATAATAGTAGAGGCGCATGCATCTGTGGTCAAGAGCAATTAGTAGTTGGTTGGAAATTAGGAGAGTTAATGTTGGGGAGAGAAACAAGGAGCCAGGGCTGGGCGTCTAGAGGTTGAGCTCCACTATTTATACCCTGTAACCAATTGAGATTGAGAGAAAGGAATGAACAAGAATAAAGTTATCAGCCCTAATCTCATCCCCTTGCTATCTCTAATCTCATCTCCCTGCTTAAGCCTAGGCAAATCCTGGTGCCTCTATCGCCCTTATGAACTAAAGATCACAACAGAGAAAGTCAGTAATCATGACATATATGCATGCTTAAATTTATACGTGATTATTAGATGTCACTATTGAAACTTGTGTCCGTAATAGTGTCCTGTCGTCCATTATCCACAAATTGGACGCGCTATCCATTATTTGTTAGCTTGATTTTTACGAAACACAAGATACCGAAACATAGATGGATAGAGCTTAGTAATAACTTATTGACACTGCCATGAACACCGTACCAAAAAGCACTTGCTCGCATTCGTACTATACAGAAGTATCGAGCGCTCCATCGGAAAGCAATGTGCATGCATCAGCAATGTTCAGAAAAGAAACAGTTAAAAAGATGGTTCTCAGGCACCAGCAAATGAACCCCAGCAGGCCAGCACAATAACTTTGGAAGCCAAATTCATTGCCCACTTCGGCGCACAACTTTGGCTTACAACTCTGCAGAGAACAGAAAAAATCATATAATCCAATCTATGGCGATCGGGTAAGCGCAGTCAGTGGTCAGAATACAAGAGCCACCATAATCTGCAGCTTGGGGAGCCCTGTAAACTGTATTAAACTGCCATTAGATGACACGACAGTATATGAGAACCAGCTACGAATCATTTTGCTTCCTCTCCATTTGTATTGACCGGAAGATCCGTGCTGCTGACTCTGAAGCAGTCTGTGCGTTATGCGGGACAACCCTGATTACATTGTTTTGCTGGTCCCGGCCTCCAGATGACGGCTGAGGCTGGGCATTCAGAACTGAAGCAGTCTGTGCGTTACGCGGAACAACCCTGATTACATGGTTCTGCTGGTCCCGGCCTCCAGATGAGGGCTGAGGCTGGGCATTTGGAACTGAAGCCGTAGGAAAGAATGACACCGGGCCACTTCCATCACCTTGAACTTGAAGCCTATCGAAAGGGCTGCTGGCGCTGCTGCCTTGTGGCTCGCTGTCCCTTGATGCAAGAAATCTCCAAATGCCACTCGGGTGTGACATGTTACATGTGATCAGCGACTGCTGTTCCATGTGCCCATGAGGCTGTGGTGTAGCAGCATGGCTCCCTTGCTCCATTGCAGATGCTGGCATTCCTGGGTTCATCACTGGCATCCTGAAAGGTGGGAAGTAGTTCATATGCATGGCAGGAGCACCAGGAGGGACCACATGCTGTGGCTGGTGAGGCATAGGAACGCCATATGGTGTAGAAGGCAGCCTTAATGGAGTACAGTTGGCGTAAAATGGCGTCAACAGATTTCCAACTGGGGGACAAGGGCCAGCATAAGGCTTATAGACAAAACCTTCAGAAGGCGACATAACTGGGACAAGCCACTGATTTTGCGGCATATTCATGCACCAGTTATTCTGCTTGTTGTCAGGAGCGACAGGGAGAGCTGGACGGTTGCTTGTTGTAGCTTGATCATGATGGCTGTCGCCAAGTCCATCATCATGAGAACGGTGTGATGGGTTTCCTTCTGTGTTTTGTTTTGCTAACTCTGGTTGCTCTAGAGTTGGCTCGATATCATCTTTGTTTGTGACTGACAGGGTCTGAACTTTCAAATTTCCTTTAGGAAGCTTGTTCCTTTTTCCCATTAAGGCATTGCCAAGGACAGGATCACCTTCAATAAGCAGATGTGGAGATGCTGCAATTAACTTCTGCACCTGCTTGGAAGTCAATTACAAGCTGGGTTATAATGGCATCGTGCACAAGACTGTATCACATAAGCTAACCTAGTTATGAATGGGAAAAGGTATAAAGATCTGTTTTATTTCGTGAAGACTCACTTTTATCAGCTTATGCAGCTCGAACACTTGGACAGCAAAAACCCTCTGCTGACTGTAAATTTTAACAGGACAAGTGTAAAACATCAGAAAAGTCATCAGAAGCAATTCAGAAGTAATATTCTCAATATCAATGTAACAAGCAATGTACTGTTCTTTTGGATGAAACTGTGTTTCTACTAAAAAAATTGAAAGGATTCATATTATCCACAGTTTATTGAAAAGTACAATACCATAGCTAAGTACTGAAAACCAAACTAAGACACATATCATCTTCATCTTTTTTTTTCTTCCCAATTGAAAGCTAAAAGAAAATGAAAATAAGCAAAGTGAAACATATAAAGTAGTACTGTTCTAAAGAATGCTACGATGCTTGGTACAAAACTACAAAACAGCTACTCAAGCAACATATACTTACTTCTGAATAGCTCTTCTCGCCTTCCAGAAATGCTTTTTTTTTTGACCAATAGCACCAACAATTTCATCTGGAGACATCTCCCACCCAGGTATGCATTCCACTGAGGAGTCAGATAAATCATCATTTTGCTCTTCATTGTGATGTCCTCGTTTTCTTTTTGCACCAGCTTCCTGTGGGCTTCTTTCCAGTAAATTAGAATTCCTATTAGACCTATCTACATCAGTACATGGTTTACAGGATGATTTATTTCTAATTGCTGTAGGGTTCTTCGCTTCTGTGGAATTTCCATTCATGCTTGTAGGTTGGCGACTGTTATTGTCAGAACGATTTATACTACTTGCTTTATTCCTCATTTGACATAGTTTAGCATATTTGTCTTTGAACTTTTCTGATGCCTGAATTGATGAGCTCTTTTCTTTAACTTCCACACCTTTTGATCCTTGCACTGCTTCTTTCTCCTTAAGCTTTGGAGAGTTCACTAACCTCATATCAGCTTCATTGATTCTGTCCAAGTGCTTGTTCACAGTACTATAGCACTCTGCAGATGATTTGGACATTGCAGAAGGATTTTTTTCTGGATTTGTAGCACATCGAGGTTTTGATTTATCTGCATGCTCTTGAGTAGAGTGTCGGTAAAATCTAGGAGAACAGATGGAAGGTACCATAAATTCATCATTGATCACTTCCTTCCCAGAAGTCTTGATAGTATTGTCCACTCTATGCTGTGAGGTACACTTTCGGCAATTGATTTTGAAGCACAGACATCCTTGTTCTTGGTCTGTGAGGACATCCTCAAAGATTCTCTTCTTGTACTATTAGACTGCCCGTTGATTGAGTTTCCTTTGAACTTTTCAGGTGAACGAGCAGGTTCATTTGAAGGCACATCGAAGGACTGGAACAGAGTCCTGTCATAACCATAAACCTGGATAGACAAACTCGGTTAGTAAATTGTAAAATTTATTTAAAAAGTTGTTAATGGAACACTAAGTTCCTATCTTCGTTTGCCAAGGCTCATCCAGTTAGGATCCCTCCATGGAAACTGGTAGATAGTACTTTCAAAGCATCCAGCAACTTTCATTTAAAATGGATTAGAGGTGAGAAATGGAGTACCATCAAAATCTCAATTCTTTCTTTGCTCACTTTATCCCGTCAAAATGGGGGAATAGGGACAGAGAATCATGAGTGCAGGCAGCCCCTGGAATCCTTTTCTTTCTTTCTTTCTTTTTTTGGCTATTATTTCTATGGGAATCTAACTATCAAGTGTCTAGTCTTTCTACCTCTGTACTTGCAAAGTAATTGATGTCTTGCGGTGATTGTTACATGATTGTACTCTGGATATTGTTTTTACTGTCCTCAAATTTTGTAGAAAATATGATAGACAAGCATATCATTACAGGATACATATTAAAGATCATAACAAATGAGCCTGCAAATAAATCTATGACAAGCACTAGCTTCTCCCACTGATTGTTAATCATTTCCTATTTGCTTCTGAACCTTACTATATGTACTACAAGGTAAACTCTCAGCAAACAAATCCTCCATACTGTTTAGTCCCAAATACATCATAAAATTGAAACAGAAGTCAAGTGAGTGAGAGCCTTCCAATAGGGAGATGGTATTCCCTTGTTGTGGATGCTGGACAAAGAGATTGGTTTCAAAAATAGTACATGTGTGCTCAAAAAAGTACTTAGGCTTCATATCAGGAGTATTTTGCAGACTACGCTGGACAGAGATTGGTTTTAAAAATAGCACATGTGTGCTTACAAAAAAGTACTTAGGCTTCATATCAGGAGTATTTTGCAGATTAGGTTGAGTACAGCTACCTCTCTGATTTGGTCTCTTCCCTAAATGTACAAACGAGCCACTCATTATTTCAGGTGGTTTGGGTCACTGTTATTTCCATTTGTTTTGTTACCTCTGATGGTCATAATAGCCACCATCTTACTGGTAACTGTGCAAGCATGCAGCTCCACACAACTTGCCCAAATTGCCATGAGACAACAGAGCAGCAAAAAACATGGTGATGGGGATGCACAGATCAATTCTTCATTCCTCAAACCAGGAACTTGATCCTGAAATGGGGGAACCACATTATCAAAGTACCTAATGAACAATCATTGCTCAATGTGTTGGCCCCCAGAAGGGGGAGAGCAGGACGTTGAGCAACCACAGTTTCCATTTGCAGCCCCTGCCGGCCCGCCCCTTCCCATTGACTCTGCTTGTGTATACGGTATACCTTACCTCCATATTTGCAAAGTAATTGATTTGCTGTGGGTGATCCTCACATTGTTTGCACTCTGGAGTAGTTTTCCTGTCCTACAAACTCACAGAACATTGGATAGTTTCTCATCTTTACAACATATACAGGTTGAGGATCCTAACAAATGAACCTGCAAATAAATGTGTCATGGGCTGGGCCTCTAGCTTTTTGAACTGATTGTTGATCATATCCTCTTAGCTTGTGATTCCTTTCTATTTATGTACTAGAAACTTCCTACGGAGTTTTGTCACACGCAATTAGCAAAATAGCTGAAAGCAAAGCAGCAAACGGCGAGCGGCTCACCTGGGCAGCCGAGTTGGAAGGCACGAGGCTGGCCCCCGCGGCGCCGGCGCGGGCGGGGGAGCTGAAGCGGTTGGACGGCACGGTGAACTGCTCGTAGAGCGCCATCTTGTTCCTCGGCGGAGCCCGCGGGCCGCCGCCCTTGCCTGCGTCGCTGACGTGGAGCCGCGGGAACAGGGGCCCATCACCTTCCGCAGCTCCTCCTTGCCGTCTTCTCCTCCACCGCCTCCCCTCGTCATGCCCAGGACTCCAGGAGCCAGGAGCCAGGAGCAGGCCGTATGAGTCAAGCAGCCAGCTCGTAAAAACGCAGCAAAAGATCCCAATCCTCAGCGGCAGCGGCAGCGGCAGCTTGAGCTACCACGCTCGTTCCAGTGTCAGGGCCGGCGATAAGGGCGGCCGGGGTGCAGGCGCGCAGCTGCTGCCGCGGCGGCCATCAAGGGCGGCTAGTGGAGTGGAACTGAAAGGCGCGCGGCAGGGAGGGAAATGAAGGAAACAACCGGAGGGAGAGCAGAGCACTCACTCAGCACAACAGAGGTCAGAGGGCTCGGCGCAGGCGCAGGCGCAGGCACAAGATTGGCGTCGCCGTCTGTGGTGGTTACGGGATTGGGGGATTGTTCGATTTTGATGGAGTTTTTCTATCGCCTTGTTCGGTTGGGGAGTGGAATTGCAACTTTTTTTCCACCCCCCAACCATCACATCAATTTCTAATTATTTTATATGGGATTAAATGTTAGTAAAAAATAACTAATTACACAGTTTAGTTGTAAATCACGAGGCGAATCTTTTTTGAGTCTAGTTGGGCCATGATTGGACAATATTTACCAAAAAAAAACGAAGTCTTACAGGAAATTCTAATCTCTCCAACTTTTTCCAACTCTCTCTCCATCACATCAATTTCTATCCATATATATGGAGCATGAAATATAAATAAAAAATAACTAATTGCATAGTTGGGTTGTAAATCACGAGACGAATCTTTTTGAGCCTAGTTAGGCCACGATTAGACAATATTTACCAAATAAAAACGAAGTGCTACAAAAAATTTGCAACTTTTTCCAACCCCTAACCGAACAAGGCCTATGCCAAAGAGAAGGGAATGCTCATCCACAGGTGTGGACGTGGGCTCCACCATGAGAGGGAGACGCAGTGCGGAGACAGGGCAGGAGTGGACGCTACGCTCTGTACACAACAGGGTCGATTCATATCCCGCTTTTGCCTAGAAGGGCTGTGCTGTGCGGTTGAGCTGAGCATGTGTTTTTTCGGGTGAGTTTATTGAATTCGATGATGAGAATGCGCCGCTGCCATTTCTATTTTTAGTTGTGTTTTTTTGTTGGTCTCCAGGTTTTTTATTTCATAGTAATACGGGGTAAATATAAAAACAGCCAGCTTCCCACAAGATTGTTTGTCATGGTAAAAACAACCGACCAGCTTCCCACAAGATTATTTGTCATGGAACTTTAGCTATGTTTAGCAATGTACACTAAAATTTACAGTGTCAAATTAGTTTAACTAAATCCGCTATAAAATGTATTGATAGTGTGTTTATTTCATATTGTATATGTTAATACAATTTATTATGTAAACTTGATTAAGCTTATAGAAATTGGTATCCTCCCAAAATTATGATCATTTTAGGTGTGCATGTTACAAGTTTGATTTGATTTATAGAAAATATGTATGATATTTATGATATTTATAATTTTAAATAAACGTATTAAAAAAAGTAGATTCAAAGATCTTTTCAAGGATACTAATTATGATACTAATCGATGATACTTATTATTTATAAAAAATTGTCGACAGTTGTTTTTCGGAAGCTTAAAAAGCGATAAAAAAATTTAGAATGAAGGGAGTACAGTTTAGAATGTAGAGAACTTTTTTCGGTCTAAATGGAGTTTGTCCTGCAATTCTGCATGCATGAAATGAAGTTTGATCTATTGTTTAGCAACAAGTAATAAGCCTCTTTATTTTCACTTCAAGCATATTTTGAATGGAGTGTTCAGCTAGTTACATAAGCCGACCGATAAGACAAGCCGGCTAGTTTTGCAAAAAAAAAAATATTATTTAAATAGTTGATAAACTCGACCGATAAGACAAACGAACAGAGTGGTATACCTTGGCAAATTGCTAGGTGAGCCAAGCCAGGTGAGCTCAGCATTATCCAATGGAAGGTTCAAGCACTCTGTTGGGGCCCAAGGCGCATGGAAGCGAAGCTCCGCAGCCAACACGTATCAGTTTGGCCTTTGGATGATTCCTTTGCTTTGTAGATCATGGGATATCCTTGGACACATTTGAAGCGCCACTTTGGATGAGAGAGCATCTCTTCGTGGATCAGTGATACTCTGGTGACAGGTGACAGGTGACAGAAATTATTAAGCTTTTTTACAAGTCGAACAATTTTAAATGTAACTAGATTTATAAAGTACTATTGAAATTTATATTTTAAAATTAGTTTATCTCTATCTCTACAACTAAAAAGAATCAAACGGACCCATCTACCACTAGGATGGTGAAGCCGGCCTCTTCACGGTGCACTGTAAAATTTGGCACCGATAGGTGGGCCCACGTCCACTCCCGGTCTCCCCACTCGGCCGCTCGTCCGCTCGGCCCTCATCGACCCCCCAAAAAAAATCTTGCCCCTGTCTTGCTACTCGCGGCGGCCTCCACCGCAACACATCGCCGGCCTGCCCCTGCCTCGTGCTGCGTCGATGCAGCGGCGAAGCTAGAGCGAAATGATGGGGGGTGCACCACCGCTGCCACTCTGGGACTCCGCCGTGGTAGGATCCGTCGGGGCGCGTGGACCCTGGCCGGAGCGCCGGAGAGGCCCACTCGCCGAATCCATGGAGGAGGAGCGCCACCGCGACCTACATCGGGCCGTGCGCCACCGCGCTAGATCTAGAGGAGGAGCCGCCGCAGGCGAATCTGGGATGGTGGGAGGGATGGGCGCCGCGCTAGAGCCGCCGCCTTTCCTGCACCAGGCGTGGGCTGCGTCCATCGTCGCCGGGCTGCGCACCGCCCGCTCAGGGGGTGCAGCGCCGTGTGAGCCGCACGCCGCTCCCGTGGGGGCCGCTGCGTCTCCCGCCCGGCCCGCCCGCGCGCCCCGTTACTGCCGGTCCAGGCTCGTCGCCGCCCGCCACCAGCCATGTCGTGGAGAGAGGGTGGGAGAGAGGGGAGCGAGTGGATGAGGGGCGCTGACGGATGAAGGAGAAAGAGGATGGGTGAGAGAGTGCACGGGCCGTCCACGCCCCGCCTTGCCGCTAGCCGCGAGTGTGAGCTCCGCCCGCCCGCCGCCGCTGGCGTGCTCGGCCTTGCCGTGGCCTCTGCGCGAGCCACGGACGCGAAGCTCCGCCTAGCCGCCGTGCACAACGCTAGCGACGGGATAATCCCCGGTCTCGCACGTTTTCCAAGCAATTTTCTCTCACAGCTGAGCTGGTTCAGCTTTGAGCTTCCATGTCCATTTTTATTGTTTTCGGAGTTCAACTAGCTAGCGATTTCATTTATGCCGTGAGGACGCCCCTAAGCCTGCATAAACCCTGCGCTAGGCTGTGCTGCTCGCGAATGTAAACCTCTCTCATTATAATGAAATGCTAGACAAGCGAGTATTTAAAAAAGGAAGGTATTGATGTTAGATTTTGACATTGGCTTCAAAGAAGGCGTTTAGCTAAAGTGAACTGCATGTTGAGCTTACAAGATGATTGACCATTTTGTTGTGGTTGTCTATGCAATGCCTGAACTCGAATGGACACCATAATGCACACAATACATTTTTTTCTTATATATGATAACTGGAAAATATAAACGACGGTTTGGATTTTAACCCCGTAGCAACGCACGGGCATTTACCTAGTTATAATAATATATTGTATGATTAATCTAATAATATTTATTTGATATCATAAATATTAATATTTTTATATATATTTAATTAAACTTGAAATGTAATATACCTGGTCCATTTTTGTGTGTACAAAATTGTATGGGCATGTTATAGTGTAGAGAAGATTATTATGACAATACCTGATAAGCCATATATAATATACTTGGCATCATATAATTTATTGTGTGCTTAAGAGTCACATTGCAAATGCGCCTGAAGTAGTTGTTTAATTTGGGACTATTTGGTTTTAATGCATCATAAGTTATTCCATAAATTTTGGTTGAATCACCACATTTGTCATGCTTAGTTTATAAGGGAAACAATTTTTTTTAAAAAAAAAGTGACGAGTGGTAAGGTGATAGACCATCCAATTCATATCAAAACCAAACTCACACTTTGTGTTTAAGTCTAATTTGATTATTTTGACTTAGATGGATAAAGAGATTCTTAAGATTGAGGTACCATATGGCCAAAAAATCTAGACTTTTTATTTGACAAGGAAAAGGAAGAAGGAAAAATGAATTGGTTTTCTTTCTAAAATGAGACTACTAAAAAATGATTTTCAAAGGCATCTTTCTTTTTCCAGAGATGGCTCTCTCAAGAACCATCTTTAAAATTGGTTCAGCAATGGTCTGTCTCTAGAAATTGATTTCTAGAGGAAGGATGTACTTCTAATAGTGCATCTAGGCCAACTAGTAGGTTTTGGTGGTTGAAGTACAAATCCTTGATTTACACTGACAACAAACTTAAGATAACCACCATTGTAAGTTAGATCTATACTAGCGGCGGAGACCTTAATAAAACTGCAGGTAATTTTTTGGAAATGTGCCATTAAAGATTTATCTCCACTGCTAGGTTATAGCCGTAGACCCACATTTCTATTTCTGCTGACACCTGTTCTTTATGAACTACCAATAAAAAATAAATCCTCTAGCTTCAATAAAAATCATTTCTGTACTTAGTGCATATTGTTATTTGTTATTTTCTATTGAAAATCCTACATCTTTATATGTAACCAAAGTATTGAGCATTTGGCTATGAAACACAAAGGTCGGGCATTGCTCCATTGAACAACAAAATTTCCAATGTAAGCATAAATTTGAATTAGTGTGTAGTATATAGGGCAACCAAAGGTGTTTAATTACCTTGATTATATTTGGTCTGCACTTGCCTCATGGGATAGCTAGTCAAAACAAGTTTTAGGGAAATAATACTTTTGGAAAAAGAAAATCTTTGAAAAGTTTTGAACAATTTTTCCAAAAGGATATAGATGATAAGGGAAAAATGTTTTATTTTTTCAAAAATTTAATTAATTGTTTAGAGAAATATTGTTGCAAATTTTCTTAATGTCTTAATTTCGACGAAGCAAATGTACATATTTATTTAAAAATTTTCAAAAAGAAGGAGAGACGTCGATGAAAATTTTATTACAAGATATGAAAGGGGAGAAAGGTGTCGAGATCATGTAGGCTTATCACAGCATACTCACTCTATTCCATAAAGAAGATCTTATATACTATTTATATTTATCTAAAGAAAACTCTATAGCACTGTATGACATTATGTTCACTATTCAGCACTGCTTATCACTGGCCACTAGTACTTTTGAAGAATATTCAAGTCATTTCACACTCCTGTCTTGGGAAAACCTCAGCAGTCTACAGCCAGCCCTTCAAACTACCACCGAGTCCCTAGTCGATTGATGGGGAAGTGATCTTTCAGACTATTCAGATAGAGGAGACAGAATGGCCATTTACATCATGTGGAACCTATGGAACGAGCGCAACAGTAGAATTTTTTATAACAAATACTGTACAGCTCTTCGGGTGGCTAGACCAACCAAAAAGGACATAGAACAGCATAGAAGAGCCTTCGGAATTGTGCACCCTTAGCTCATTGCCGAGTCCGGACAACCCTTGTTGTGTTAGTTTTGTGCTGCTGCTTTGGAGCTGCACCTGACTTTGGCCTTAGGACCACGTTGTAAATATAAACTGCTATCAACTTAACTGATTAGCAGAGCTCTTGCCTTATTTTCAAAAAAAAAAAATCCTATGACACTTTTCTTTCCGGGGCTGAGGAAATATATGGTTGAGCAGCGAGCAAGATCCTGCTGGGCTTGTCGTGTCCTAGTTCAATGAATCAATAAATTCCATTCCATTTTCAGTCTTGTTCAGATCAAAAGTTTCTTCAACCGGAACTCCTGTAGCACTTTTATTTGTATTTGGTAAATATTGTCCAATCGTAGACTAATTAGGTTCAAAAAATTTGTCTTGTGATTTACAACAAAACTATGTAATTAGTTATTTTTTTACTAACATTTAATGCTCCATGCATACGGGTAGAAATTGATGTGATGGAAAGAGAGTGGAAAAATTTACAACTTGCAGGGGAACTAAACAAGGCCTTCAGTAAGGACCTAGCACTTGCAACTTGCAACTTGCAAATGTACGTGCCAAACCACGCAAAACAGTGACGCATTTGCAATTTGCATTTTGCAACTTGCAACTTTGCTACTGTTGGTGGAACCTACGGCTTTCAGATAGTGTGTAGACGACCAAAGGGAGATAATATATTGCGCAAATTAGTAACGGCTCCTCGCTGCAGGGAAAAGATGCTAGCAGTGACCCCCTATATATATATAAATATAAAATGGAAATGGGAATCTTTTTCAAATGACCTACCTATATAAATGTGTATCTTTATGATTCGCAATCCATTTGCATGCATGGATGATTAGATTGTGAGCGAGGGATGAGAGAGGGATCGGATTTGGATACGATGTCGGCAAAGAAAAGAAAGAAATATGGGTAGGGTAGCTGAACCTGAACCTGAAGGGGAGGCTGCCAAGCGGCCAGCAGGTCTCTCGATCTGTTCCGTTCCGATCCAGAGTGAGGTAGCCTAGGACTAGGATGGGCAGCAGTAGCAAAAGCATGCATGCAAATGCAAATCTGAGCCACAAGAGCTCTTGTATAGAGCTTTGCATTGGCTGGAGCCTGCAGAGCCAAGGATTATGTTATATACATTTATATTACTATAATAAGTCCTTGGTTGTTGTTCCTGCTTGCGGCGGAGTTGCGTGACCGCTAGCTAGCACACCATCGTGTTCGTGGTTTGGGATGTCTGGCTTTCCCTGTCGCGAATGGCCACGCTTTGAGCATGCATGATGCCGATGGTGGGAGCAGGCGCGATGATCTCGATGGATCCAGCCAGCGTGTACACAGCACGGATTCAGCTCCAAGATATCTTTCTTTAGGGGAGGCTGGCCATCCAGAGTGGCCTAACTGCTGTGCTGAACCACTCCAGACTCCCGCTCGCTTTTGCTAGACTACGCCCTGCCCCGAGCCCGGGTTCTGAATCTTTCATTTTGTGGCTTGCAGTTCCGCCGGCCCGAATCATGGTTGGGCCTAGCCACTCATGTGTTTTGGAGGTTGTCCGATCCGCGACGCCCGTGCCCACGGCCAGGGGCGAAGCCAGGATTTATTGGCACTGGGGTCGGGACAAACCCATAATACTAACTTTAAGGTTACAATAACACAGGTTCATACCTAAATTGAAAAAAAAAATGTAAAATGACATTATAGCAACCAATAAATTATACTCTCTCTCCGTTCTAAATTACAAGTCGCTTTGGTTTTTTTGGGTATATTTATTTTGCTATAAATCTAGATATAATAATGTGTCTATGGATGAATAAAAAATCAACGACTTATAATTTGGAACGGTGGGAGTAGCAAAGTAGCAAAAAAATGCTTTCACAATAGTAGTTATCTCCTATAGACTCTCAATTAGTCATATAATCGATTGGAATTGTGGCTAGAAATTCTTTTCAAGAATCGCTACAACGTGCTTTAATTGCTATCCAATTAGTCACATGATTAACCACTAAAGTAGATAGATAGCGATGTGCTCATGTGCAAGTAGGAAGCAGCCATACATATGATTAAAATAAGTACCTGACATAGTTGCGGTGCTGTCTCCAAATGGACCAAATTCAGAGTTGAGAGAGCTAAGGCCTGACCGCCTGAGAGCATGACGCCGTGCTGACAGCGGCCAGCGAGCGTTGCGGACTTGCGGTGCACGCCGGCGAGTTGCGACCTGTCTGCTGCTGCGGCCTATCGATCGCCGCCGCCCGCCGCTCGCCGCCTGCCGCTCTAGGTGCAGCCTATTCGCAATGGGAGTCGTAGTGTCGGAGGCGTCGAGGCACGAATGCACGATCTTGGACTTCTCATTTGCTGCTGTAGAGTCGTGGGCAGTGGAAAATGGGCCTTCAGCTTCAGGTCTTTAGGGTGGCCTTATTTAGTTATTAGCCTGAACGGATGCTGGACAGGCAGCCGGGGTCTTACCATTTTTTTAATGGGGTCTTCCACGGTGAAAACTTGCTACATATAACGTGTTCGTGAGAAATCGTCGGTGTCGGCTGACACCAGCGGCTGAACGTAGCTTCACCACTGCCCACGGCTGCTTCCTTCGTCCTATCCGGCAACACGCGCACCCGTCTCGTGCCCCGTTCTGGTGGCGGCTCCGCCTAATGTCGTAGCTAGGATTCTATAAATTTAACATATCAGTATACAAGTATATGAATGACAAGAAATTAAAGAAAAAAATAAAGAAAAATAGCATACAAAGTTCATAAAATAAATGTGCATAGCTCTGTTAACATTGAAATATTACATACCTATAATAGTTGTTGACGAAATATCGGCGGCAGTCTACCACGAGTATACCGATGACAGTGATTTATGGTGGAGGCACGCTATTAGACTACAAGCGAGATGGAACAGGAAGAACAGCGCACACGGTTTACCTAGGTTCGGGCCGCTTGATGCGTAATACCCTACGTCCTGCTCTTCTGTTATTGATGAAAAAGATTGAGAATGTGTGCCCAGATCCTGACGATCCAAGCTGTGTCTAGATGAGTTGTCCTCTAACAGACCTCTGTCCCTCCTTATATACTCTGAAGGGACAGGTTTACAAGTAAAATAGCCTATTTGGTACTATTACAATGTTTGTGCGGTGCATGTCGTGTGCCGCACGTCTTCATCTTGTGGGCTGGGCCATCTCGATGGTGCGGTCCATGTATAGCCGCGAGGGTATATGGGGTCATATCCCCACAGCTAGTCCCCGAGCACCATGTATCTTGAGAAAAACGCCGTCTTGACGCTTGTCAACCAGTGAGGCTTGAAGGCTTGCATGGTTGATCCAGTCACTTGAGCGGTTGGAGCTTGTGGTTGGTCTGCCGACCAGTTGGCAAGAGCACCACGGGAGTGTACTGGTTCACCATCCAGTTCGATGAAGAGCCGACCACTGTGTCAAGTGCAGGCTTTGTTGAAAGATGCATGTTGCCCTAGAAAAAAGAAAAAAGTAGCCCGTGTCTAGAGACGTGGGCCTACGACAGCTTATGATATCAGATATCATTGGCGTTATAGAAATCCGGCTTTTCAGAAAAACCAGAACTAAATGGTAGGGGCCAGACCCGCTTTAGAGAATGAATAGGCCCAGTCACTGCTAGGTGACGTGGGCCCACGTAGTCCCCAAGGTTGGTAGAAGATGAGCATCATGTTGTGGCAAGCTTTTAAGAAAAAACTTGACTTTTGTTGAACTGGTCGATCAGTCGGAAGCTATGCCGACCAGTGTATAACCATGGTAAGCAACCAGTCTCGCACGCATCGGGTCGACCGGTTATGTGACTCACGACCGGCCGCGAGCCCAATTCCCAGCATCGATTAGTCGGCCGGTCGACCAACTGGTCGGTGATGAAGTCTTGGATGATGACCCCCTCAACTAGTCTAATCCCCGAGCGTAAATAAGCTCGGCAACTGAACCGTGCACCTGAAAAATAAACATGAAGAGCGGTAGTACACGATGTACAAATAATTGATCTTTAGAGAGAAAATCAGCAGCTGATGTATTATACTTAGTATAATTGTTATGCGAAAAGATGGTAAAAAACTTTGTTTTTTAGCTAGTAAGCCATTTTTAATCGGTAGCGAGTAGTGTAGTTCATCCTAGAGACACATCAGCTCGTTAGGTGACTAGGTGACCTACGTGGAACAAAGACGGTGCGGTCTTGAACGCTTAGGACCCTAGTACCGTTAGAGAGCGACTGTGTAGCTCAGAGCCGTAACACGTGGTCGGAGGAACTAAGGATAGCGCCTTTTCTGATAGAGTCGAATAGGAGGACATAACTATTCGGCTTATGAGGAAAACATGCAGACATGTTGAAAAAGTTTCGAGCGCACTCTGGCAGTGGTCGGTAAAAGTCATGAAGACGCATGTATAGCGAAGATATATGTAGAAGGAACGATGAAATATTAATTAAAATATTAATACTTAGCTTGTTCGATTCCGTAGTCGAGACGATGATGACGAGGCTGTGCGGTGTGTGGCACCGAGCCGAGGCGACGTGAGGCTGTGTGGTGCGCAACACCGTGCTGAGGCGATGATGACGAGTCCCCGAGCAACATGTGGTCGGAGACAAGGCCATGGAGGTGTGGGACACCGAGCCGAGGCGACGCGAGGTTGGGTGGTGGTCGATGCGTGACCATATTTGGATCTGGTCGGTCCGAGTGGTCGGCATGGCTCGTACGTCCGTGCCGACGGTGATGAATCCGTCCTTGGCAGATCGATCTTGGATCGATTCCACTAAGAAAGCTGCCGACGAGTCACAGACGATCTCGAGAGAGATCACGAGATCAAACTTATCGGTGAAGTGGTCGATGATGTTGGTGCTGGAGCAGGCCGCACCGCCTCCACGGTTCCGGTGGTCGTCGCTACGCCGGACGCCCATGTGAACACGCCGATGGTGAAGGTCAGACCCGCCTCGAACTCCATGGAAGTGACGAAGGAAACCATCTTGCTTGCTCCTAAGTCTGCACGCGCACCCCCTACCTAGCGTGCCACTGTCGACGAAATATCGGCGGCAGTCTACCACGGGTATACCGATGATGGCGATTTATGGTGGAGGCACGCTATTAGACTACAAGCGAGATGGAACGGGAAGAACAAAGACACACGTTTACCTGTGTTTGGGCCGCTTGATGCGTAATACCCTACGCCCCCGCTCTTACGTTATTGATGAAAAAGATTGAGAATGTGTGCCCAGATCCCCGACGATCCGAGCTGTGTCTAGATGAGTTGTCCTCTAAAGGGACCTCTGTCCCTCCTTATATACTTTGAAGGGACAGGTTTACAAGTAAAATAGCCTATTTGGTACTATTACAATGTTTGTGCGGCGTATGTCGTGTGCCGCACGTCTTCATCTTGTGGGCTGGGCCATCTCGATGGTGCGGCCCATGTATAGCCGCGAGGGTATATGGGGTCATATCCCCACAATAGTTGAAGAACTATATGTCACTACTACTTCTTCCTATCAGGGCCATGCCTTTTAATAGCCATGAAAGTGTTGATGATCTCCTCTTCACTCAATTATAAAAAGATATTCCGCTCAATAAAAGTCACTAGACAATGATCCAAAAGGTATCGCCCATGGAATTTCTCAACTTATTCTTGATAAATGTCATTGCAGAAAATATTCTTTCAACACTTGCGGTAGCCACTGGTAGAAGCAATACCATTTTGATAAACTTTATCTTCTTAATTTAACAAGTTTTACTGAGAGGTCAACAATATTGTTTAGATCTTTGAACCTTTCATCTTTTCTCGTGTCATCAGGAAAGGTTTGAAGTTGCAAATCAAGTCTTAGCAAGTCAGAGCTTGAAAAATCATTGGAGTAAACTTCAGCAAGTTCATGTGCCTTCTTTGCATCAAAATTGTATAGTTCATGGGCTAGTCAGAGTGCAATTACCTAGAGCATTCTTCAATACAAACTTGTCCACCCCTTCATTATTTGTTGCAAGCCACTTGAAAGCTCAATGAAGTTTCCTCTGTTGCTAAGACTCTTCACTTTCATCATGCCCACAGAATGCTAACCCTTGCGGCAAAAGAAACGTCAAACATCTAAGTGAATAAGTCAAGCTGATCTTGTAGAGACACGACTCCTCATTATCCACCTTCACAATTTTATCGTCAATTGCTCCATGGGGAGTCATAAATAAGTTGTAACTTTCTTGAGCTGCATTGTAAGCACTTGTTACGCCACCTACATGTAAATCAAGTGCATCATTTCTATTCCAAGTTCTCCAGCCACCTTGAACAAATGCAGAATTCTTAGTTTTATCCTTTGCAAATAAGTAGGAGACAAAGCAAAATGTTGCTTCCTTCTTGATACTATATGCCAACCAATGATATTTATGAAACCATAAAGGATTAAATTGCCGATCCCTATGTCCAATTTTTTCTACTTTCAAATTCATGAGCATAAGGTTGGTATGGGCCTTTAATGATATAAGATTGTTGATCATTGACGAGATAATTTGCAATGGGTTGTCTTTCCCTGAATCAAGTGGAAGTCGACTAATATCATAAACTGGTGGACTTGGAGTTGGAGGTACATATTCTTCAATCACACTCTGTATTCATCCGGTCCATCTTCCTATTCTTCCATTTCATCTTCTGGAACAGCTGCAGCCAACGAAGGAGATGGAGAAGAAGAAGCTTTCTTCTTTGATTCATATTTTTGAAATATAGAGGCGATATCACCACTTCTCTTCATTTTCAACAAATCTAGAAGAGAAATAACAAGCCCAATGTTTTAATTGAATATTTAAATTATTTTGGGGCTATAAAAACCGTATGCAGTGGACTGCAAACATTCACACGCACTCGCATATATATAATACTATTGGACTGGGTTAATGCGCGACCCATCGCGCGATTGCGTGAGCGCGCGACCCCCTAGCAACTTCCACTGCAGAGCATTGCATGCAGCGCGCCGCGCGCGACCCTTGCAGACTGATCACTTCCACACATGCACAAGCAGACCACCGCCCTGCTTGATTGTCTCTAGCACGTTTTCCCACGCAACTGACAAAAAAGCAAACTATTTTACTTAATTTACAATAACTTTTGAATAATGCATTCGTTTTAGTTTTATTTGCACCATAATGTTCTATGTGATGAGACGAATAAAACTAGACCTCATTTGCCTATGTTTTAAAGTATTTTATTTTAGTTGCAATTTATATGTAAAAATATGCTAGGAAATTATGAAAGGAGTTGCTACTATGAAATACAAAACTTGCTACTCAAAAATATACTACATGATATGCATATCGATTGTCACTATAAAAGTTTAATAATTTTTTTATGTAGTATTTGCAGGTCCAAACCCCTAAAAAAGGTAACGGACCATAACAAAACAATCTGCTATTTGTAGGGACAAAATTATTAAAATAAATATTGTATAACCTACAAATTAGGAGGATACATTATTATACAGCACATTACAAAAGGCAGAAAACATGACTTGCTATCAACGGAGGCATTAATTTAAAAATGTGGGTAGAGATATAGAACAATACAAAATGTATAATGATGCAAATTATTAGAACAAGCATTGTATAAGCTACCAATTAGAGGGGCAAGTGATTATAAAACTCATTATATAAACCGGAAAACATAACTAACTAACTAACTTACACAATAGGAGAGACAATTATTGAAATGACAAGAGTAGCGATCCGAAATAAGACAAGCTATATCTTAAGGGGTAAATTATTAAAAGAAGTATTGCATAAGGTGCCAATTTAGAGAGTAAGTCATTATACAACTTATATGAAGGATTTAGGAATGGATTCGAACCTAATAGAGAGACTGAAGATTGAAACTAAAATATTAAAAAAAGAAATAATATTGAAACTAAAATATCTAAAAAAAATTTGACTTGCTGATTAGGAGGACAAATTATTAGAAGAAGCGTTGTATAAAAGTACTAACTAGAGAAGCAAGTTATTATAAAGCCCATTATATGAGCTGGGAAACATGATTAATTGATATTTGGAGGGGCATATATTAAAAAGAGACGAGCTGCATCTTGAGGGACAAATTATTAGAAGAAACATTGCATAAGATGCCGTCAATTATTATACAACTAATATGTAAGATTTAGAAATGCATTTGAACCTAAAAGGGAGATTGAAAAATGAAACTAAAAACATAAAAAACTAGACCGAAAACTGAAACTAAATGAATATGAGAAAAATATAGACTAAAAACTAAAACTAAAAAAATAGACTAAAAATGAAACAAAAAACTAAAAAACATTATAAAACCTCATACAGCTAAAACTAAATGAAACAATAAATAAACAGAATGAAATGAACACCGAAACTTAAAAAAGGAAAATAAATAACTGAAAACTGAAAAGAGGAAAAAAGATCATTAAACTGAAACTAAATAAAGAATAAAAAATGAGACAAAAAACCAACACAAAAATTGAAAAAAAAAATAAACTCAAAATGTGGGCATTCCTTGCCTCCCGCACCTTAGCAAACAAAGGCCAAGTTGCAAGTGTTGTAAACAAAAGGACCAAGTTGCAAGGCTTCCACTGAAAAATAAGGGGGCGTTTGGATAGAGGGGATAGGGATTGGGATAGGGAAAGGGAAATAGATGAACGGCTAGGATTAAATGAGATGTAAAGAATGAATGACTAAGATTCAATGATACCCTTTGGGGGTAGGGATATCCCCATCCCTATCTCTATCCCGGCGTATCCAAACGCCCCCTAACAGTAAAAAAGCCAGCCTACTAGGCAAGTAGCATGCAAGTCGAAAACGTCATGGGCCAGAAGAAAAGGCCGGAGGAATCGTGCAATCGTGGGCTACAAAATCACGTGGACACAGGCCACTCTCAAGGCTCCAAATTGAGCGCGACCCCACGCAGCGATAACTTTTCCGAATACTATTTGCATAATATATGGTGGGAAAAAGTCCATATTGCGTCCCTCAACTATTGTCAAAGTCCGCATGTCGCCCCTTAACTCAAAAACTGGATACAAAGGCTATCCTTCATCTAACAAATCCGGACACAAGACCTCCTTTGCTGGTATTGAGGCGGTTTTTGCACAGCTGGCGCCACGTCGGACTGGGCCCCACGCTGACTCAGCTCTTTTAGGAAATGGATGGAGGCCGCAGCTATTGACCGACACAAAAAATCGATCCCCAAATCGGAACCCTAGCTCGGTGGCACGGCGGCGGATTAGCAAGACGGGTCGCCGGCGTCGAGCTTCGGCGGCAGCGTAGGTGAGTGGACAAGGAGAGCCCTCGACGCCCCTGCTCATCCTAGTCCGCCGCCGCCGTCTCGTTCCAAATAGAGCCAGCGGCTTCTCCTCTCTCGGTTCTCCGACGGCCTGCGTCGCCTTGGCCGCGCCTGCTCGGTTGGAGATCCAGCCGGCGCCTTCTCCTCTCTCCCTACATCGGACGCCTCCATCTTCACCGTCAAGCTGCTCCTTCGTCCGAGCGATGAACAACACCGCATCGCCGAGCTCGAGCGGTTGGGTGAGCTGCCTCGGATCGACCGCCCCAAGTGCAAAGTCAAGGTGATAAGATGCGGGGAGCAGGGGGCAACGATGTGTACTACAAGTGCCCTAACCACTTCAAGGTATGAACCTCCAAAGCAAATTTGCTTCATATGTTGTGCAGTTTTGGTGGTTTGAGCAATTTTGTTTTCAAGCGAGAATGATGACAAGTCGTGCCCATACTACTGGTATGAGGACTCATATCTGGAGTACCTGCGCTCGAATCACCCTAACCTGCTGAATCCAGTACAAGCAGTAGAAACCATTGAAGCCAAACCAGTTGCAGAAGAGATGAATGGTGACCTCAAACTCCAGATGTGTGAGATGAAGCTACAAATGACTGAGATGAAGGTCCAGCTTGGTGAAGTGATGGTCAAGATCCTGGAAGCTAAGGAAGAGATCAAGAAAGAAATTGCTAAGGGAAACAAGTCTGCACCAGTGGTTACATGTCACATTGTGTAGGTCTGGGTTATTTGTCAGTGTAGTTTGCCTCGTTGTTTAGCTTAATTGGTAATGTACTAAGTGTACTTGGGTACAATCCAGCTTGTCCAGTTTGGATTAGGCTTTGTAATGAATTTAGATGGCATGAAACCAGCTTAGTTCTGAGACTTGTATTGAACTGAATTTAGCATGTTCAGTCCTACTTAATTCAGCTTTTTCAGTCCAATATAGTGTATCATTCTGCTATCTGTGTTTTCTATATGTTTGAAGAGAAATATGCCAAGTCTGTGTTCATTATGGGATGCATCCAGAGGATGAGCTGTGTCATTGGAGATGAGCCTGTGCATCCTGAGATCAATGATATGGTGGTTAAGCCACTGAATCCCAGATTCTATTTTGGTCGAGCATGGGAGGTGTGCAGTTTTGGGGGTATGCAGCAAGACTGGAGGACATATGCATTTGATTATATGTGAGTTTGCAAAATAATTGGGAATTAGATAACACATATAATTGGGAATTAGATAAGGCCAGCTGATTGACAATACATAAAAGGTGGCAACAAATGCCACATAGTTTGGCATACACATACTAGGTAGCAATACATAATTGTCTTACACATCAGAACCACTTCATAGTTGCCGAAACACAAAAGCAAAGTGCAGACTTCCCATGCTCTGGCATACATAATTTGGCATACATAATTGTCTTAGATAACACACACACACACACACACACACAATAGTCTGGCCATGACAAACACATTACAGCTTAGCAGATTGCCATGGAGGAAGCATGAGGATAGGTGCAGCTGTAGGTTTTTTTGGATGAGGCTTGGACTTTCCTGGTTCTTGAGCTGAGACACTAGCGCATGCACTCCCACCCGTTATCCGAACATGCACACCGCAATTAGCATTGGATCTTGGTACTTTGGCTTGCAGGTTCAATGTAGCCGACCTGAAGGAAGTGTTGAAACCCTTGCTTTTGCACTTGATTTGATGATATCTTTTGAGTATGGTTTCTACAAAAAATCAGTTCATGAAACAATTAGTTTAAAGGACAAGTAACATAAATGAAATGAAGATGAGTGTCAAATTGAAATACCTTTTGATTGCTCCTTGCACCCGATATATCGCTTGTGGAATTCCTTTTCCTAGAGCTTGTGCTACTACTTTGTGTCTTGGATAGCACAACAATTGCTTGTGAGTTTGCCGCCCGAGAGTTTGCCGCATGATAGTTAGTCGGCCGTGAGTTTCTTTGCCTCGTGAGTTGGGCCTCGAGAGTTAGCCGCATGTGAACCGCTACCACCCTCCGTGGTCCTTCCGCCGGTGAGTTGCCCATTGTTTGTGATGCACCCGCTTGTCTGCGTGAACCGCCACTCCTCTTGTCACATGTGGACCTATTGTGTCCAGGCAAGTGGCACTTTGTGCATCTGATAACTGTACCAATTTTTGCTATTTTGGTGGCCTTTCTTGGTTCTGTTGGCTCCCTCCTCCTCTCTGTCTTTGGTCTGTCTGGCATCTTGACATAACCAGGAGCTCTGAGGGGTACCCTATCAGATTTGGGCCAGCTGTTCATACCTTCTACTGGGTTTAGGCAGTGACTGTATGTTTGTTTGAAGTGTTCCACAGAGTAGCAGTCAGCCACATAGGCATCTAAGCAGTTGGTTTTGAACAATATGCATGAAATGGCATGGGAACAAGGGAGACCAGACAGCTGCCAATACCTACAGGAACATGTCTTTGCCACAATATCCACAGTGAACCTATTATCAAAATGTTTCACTTCATATTTGTCTTCCCCATTGCAAATGGCATGGCAGTGCGCAGACAAAGATATATACTGATTTAATTTTTTATTGATGTTTGGGCAGATAACAGTTGTCCACTTTTCAGATTTAGTTCTTTGCTCTTGGATTCTTACCATTACCTTTCTCCTAATTGTTTCAAGCATGGTGATTATAGGGAAGAACCTAGCCTCAACTATCCATTTATTGAATGACTCACAAATGTTATTATCAACTGAGTCATAGTTAGAACCCAACCTGAACCAAGCTCTGCTCCAATGCTGAGGATGGGTGTTCAGGATAGCTTGTGCACCTTCTCTAGTCTCTTTTGCAAGTCTAGCTCTTGCCAGGTTGAAAAGCATGATGCAAGGTGCTTTGGCACACCTCCAAAACTTCTTCTGGTACTCCTTTTTGTAGAACTCCTTCTTCCAATTTGCATAAATATGTCTGGCACAATTCACGTGTTCAAACCTTCGGTGCCCATTTGTCGACAAAGATTAATAATTCCCCCCGCAAGAAAGCATTATCGGTTCAGATGTGAGAAAGTTGTGAGAACAGGGAAACAAAGACAACATGCAAGCTGGGACATACCTTTTGCTGGTCAGATATAAAAACCCAGTCCTTTCCTCCTTCAACACCAACATCTCTAGAGAACAGATCACAAAACCAATCCCAGTTTTCATTGTTCTCCTTATCCACTACAGCCCAAGCAATAGGATACATCTGGTTATTTGCATCCCTACCAAGAGCACATAGAAGCTCACCATTTGTTGCTCCTTTAAAGAAGCACCCATCCAGCCCAACAACCTTCCTGCAGCCTGCTTTGAACCCTTCTTTGCAAGCAGCTAGACAAATGTACATTCTTCTAAAAATAGGAGGCTCCACATTATCTTCTTTGTTAACAACCACAGTGCTTCCTGGATTGCTTCTAAGAAGCTCTAGCTGGTAATCATACAGCCTAGAGTATTGCCCTCTAGTTGCATCATAAGCCTTCTGCATCACTAGTGCTTTTGCTCTCTTCAACTTAGACATGCTGATATTGGCAAACATTTCTTCTTGGACTGTCTGCAGCATATGGTTAAGTTTCCAGCCAGGATTGGCAAGAATGAACTTCTCATATTTGCTAGCAATTCTGGGTGAGGTGACAAGTTTGTTGTCTCTTCTAGGTGGACACATGTGAATACCATTATATGTAGATATTTGCCAGCTAGCACTCCTAGAAGTATTTGACAGCAGACAAACCCATGGACAACCTTTCCAGTCACATGTGGCCCTCACCCTCTTGTTATCATCCTTAGCAAATTTAATGACTCTTCTCTCATCCAAACCATGTTTAACAGCAGCCTTTTTGAATTGCTTCTTGGAACTGAACTTCATTCCCAACTGAAACTTGACAACTGGATTTTTCTTGTTGAATCTTGGATAAATGTCACCTTGCCCTCCATCTCCTACCTCATCAATAGACTCTGCATCACTACTGTCTAGATATGGAGTGGAGTTGCCATCATCATCATCATCATCTTGTTGCTCGGCCGGGCCTACATGTAACACCCTCATATATCACATCATCAAAACTTGTTGCATGACCCCTCTTCGCCTTCTTCTTGTAATCCTTGAATTTCCTATAAATATTTGTTGCTTCTTCATCATCACCTGAACTAGATGAGTCTCCAGGCATGTAATCACTGTCAGTGTCAGAATTCTCACTTCCAGCAGGGTCACTTGCTACTCGGTATCCAAAGCACTTGTCGCTCCCCGATATCCATCACTTGTTGCTCCCGACTGTCCAAATGCTGCTCCTTCCCTTTGCTTGGACTACTATAAAATTGTTTAACAAAGGCAATTTGCTTCTCTACTTGTTCTTTTGTTTCAATTTTCCTTATGCAAACAGGCTGCAGATCTTCATCTTCTATGAAAACCTGGTGATTTGGTTCCATCTCTTGCAAATAGGCATTGACATCATTTGTTTCAACGAACACATCGGCAACACCACATTCCGCAATGCAATCAGACATGTACTGGCAACCCTGATCATCAAACAAAGCTCTCAGACCACTAGCCATGTCTTTCCCAGGAAACAGCCAATGCAACTTTGTTCCTTCTTTGACCTCGCAATGATCACGGAGATGACCATACACTTCAGGCATCGACACCTTGTCACGGTCTATAAAAGACATAGCTCGAGTCCCTCCAATATAAGATGAGACCCTTCTTGTTTCCTCAAGAACTTCCCATTATAATGAAATCGAACCTGCGCGAGCACGTCTAAAACACCCATTGATATGAAGCCTACATGCAAATCAATCGATGCATCAACAACGCATGTACCAGATTTGACCTATCTTACACTACCTCCAAGACATAAACAACTCGGACATACACGGATCCATCCAGCGTGGTTCGAGACCATACCTTGTTTAGCGAGAGGGCCGAATCTACAGCGCAAGCATGCCCCCCAACACGCGCGGGCGACCGGTGCTCCGACACCGTCAAGGAGGTCGTCCGTCGCCGCTGACGACCGGTCGGCTTGGCGCGCCGTGTCGCCCGACCGTGAAGCCGAGTTGTCTACGAGCAATCGGCGGCGGCGCGGCCGCGTGGCGTCGGCGACGCGGCTAGGGAGTCGGCAGCGCGGCAAGACGGGCGGCGAGGACGCGCAGCCGCGGAGATGCGGCCCTTTTGCGATGGGGGACGGGGATAAGCTGAGCCGGCCCCCTTCTTTTTGGTTTATTGCTAAGCCGAAGTCGGCGTGGGGCCAAATCCGACGTGGCGCCCGGTGTGCAAAAAACCGGTCTCAATACCAAACAAAGGAGGTCTTGTGTCCGGATTTGTTAGATGAAGGATAGCCTCAGATCGGGTTTTTGAGTTAAGGGACGACATGCAGACTTTTGACAATAGTTGAGGGACGCAATATGGACTTTTTCCTATATGGTGCAGTACTGTGGTTGGCCCGTAAGCATTATGGGACAAGGCCCATGAACCGGGAACGAGCCCGTTGCATGTGCGTTAGGAGCCCGGCCGGGGAGCGGCAGCCTGCACAACTCCTGAGTAGAGAAGCGCACCGCACGAGATAAGTTGCCAACCCGTATTATATAACAAAAATAATAATAATAATAATAATAATAATAATAATTAAAATTAAATTATGGTACCATGTTAACATGTACGTAAGTATAATATACGTACGTACGTAATGATCTCGGACGACGTCGCTGCACCCGTATGGTCGTACCACGATATATACGGGGCGCGTGCTGCCATGCCTGTGCTCATGTGCTGGTAACAAAACCAGCCAGCCATCGCCTCTCAGTTCAGTTGGAGACTTGGCTACTGGTGTGACATCAGTCAGAGCGGATGGGCCCCGCTGTGCAGTGCATGATGCATGTGCGGGCCAGCAGCAGCACAGGAGACAGGATAGCGCCTGCTGCTACTGCTACTGCTACTGCCGCTGCTAGTGGTGGTGGGCTGCTCGGGTCGAGAGCACGCTCGCTCCGCTCCAGTCCAATCTAGATTCCCTTCCACTGTATAAACGAAACGGAACCAACATGACTATCCTGACGCACGTGGGCCTAGGCCCATTCAGGGGTGTTTCAGCAAATGTCCGCCGTAATAAATAAAGTAGTAAAAAAAATAATTAATTACACAGATTGCGATAACTTTCCGAATCCCTAATTAGTCCATGATTTGACAATGTGGTGCTACAGTAAACATTCGCTAACGACGGATTAATTATACTTAAAAAATTTGTCTCTCGAGTTCTGTAATTTATTTTTTTATTAATATTTAAAACCCCTTCCGACATCCTCTCTCTCTACACTATCCAAACCAGAATGTCCGCCGCAACCGTCCGTCCCTACACACAACCCTTCTTTTTTTTTCCTCTTTTCTACTATGGCAAAATTTTTTTTTGACTATGGCTATTTTTCATTTGCCTTTTATTATCAAGAGACTATATATAGCCGTGTTGATCCTCTTTTGCTAAAAATTAGCTCATCTTATTATAATATACAAATAGGCTACGGCTAAAGGGTAATAGTTAACTCTTATTACCCTCTTATTAGCTAGGCTATAAGATGAGCCCATGTTTAGCCTTTTTATTTAGCATCTACAAATAGTGATTAATTATTCGCTCCCCTAGATTCAAATGTACCATATGACTATCTTCTTTCTACTTCTTTCTTCACAAAGTATAGAAGACGAGAGCTTCACAAACACACATATCCCCACCTTTATATAAAACCACATGTGCGGATGACATCTCATGTTGCACATTATGCAGCCTCTGAGAGCAGGATTGGAATGGTAAATCTTGAAATTTTTTTATGATGAATAAAGATATCTCTTTACTAGCTACAAATTTAAATAGGTGGAGTCCGTTTCGTTCAAAATGAGGTATATAGTATGCACTAGCTAAATCAGATAATTCATTTGATACCCTATTACATTTTCTCTTCACCTCAATTAGCTTCCACTCCATTATAGGAGCTATACCAAAACTCCTTCAGCAAACACAAAACCAATTTTTTTCATTGAATTGGCTACCATAGCACAGTTTGATTCCAGTATGATATATAGGGTAATGACACCAATGGCCACTAGCTCCACACACCACATAAAAAGTAACCAACTAAACTACACTTCGTGCTTTGGCTATCTATATTAATTACACTGACTTGGATGTTTCAAAATTAAATGCAACCGAAGGTTTTGGCATATAAACTTATGTATTCCATTTAGTCCCTTTAGAATGAGGGGTTGTTTTCCTATTATCTATGTTTTTCTATAAAAATCAAATGACTCTTACAAAATTTCCTTACATACACGGTAATTTGCTGCATTCTAAAGGTGTTCTTATTGAGCTAGACAAAACAAAAGGCGTGGAAAATAAAAACAAGCATAAGATGCCATGAATGTGGCGACTTTGCCACTATTTAAGGAAAAATTGAACGTTTTCATAAGGAAATAATCTCGAGGAGAGATGAAGAGATGGGGCAGTAACTAAAAACTTATCATGACCGATTATAGATTATTATAAATTATAGAACACATATATCTATAGTGTTTTGAAAATAATAGAAATATAGACTATGCAGATAATAGTTGTAGGTAGCAAAAATGAACTCTAATGGTTATGCCCATTAGATTCTGGTCCATATAGGAGCACACGTTCATGGACCAGTAGAACATCAAATTGATCATAATAAGAAATAAAATTGAATATGAGCACACCCATAACTTGTACTTCCTCCATGTAGGTAAAAGAAGTCGTTTTGGTTAGGGTTGAATCAAGTATGAATATAAATCATGAATAACTTTTAAGTTGTTGAGTATGAAAAATGTGAAAACCATATCAATAGATTTGACTAGAAAAATACTTTCATAAAAATATATAAGTATCAATTTTTAATAAATATTTTTATAAAAATAAGATATCAAAGTTATGCTTTCAAGACCGTGTCGTAATCCAAAATGACTCCTGTTACCCACCTAGAGGGAGTATCTCATTTTTATTTAGAAATTAACCCTACTATTCAAAGCTAAAGACGCCGTGGTAACACTTGTAGTAATAACCAATGGATGAAATAAGGAAAACAGTGGAACGAATCCAATTAAGATTCAGCATCCTATGAAGAATTCTTGACACGCTGCCCGAGGAGTGCAAAAGGCAGGCCGGCCTGTTTTTGTTGCCTTTTAAACAAAGCGCTGGATTGAATGAAAAGGGAAAGGGAATGATTCCTTTACGACCCTTTTGATGCAGTGTGCGTGTCTGTGTTCCTCGCTCTCCCGCCTGCACTGCAGCTTGCCCAGGCCCCAGGCACAGGCAGGCCCTGTCTAAAAAAGCTCACCCGAGAGGCCCGCCGGCCCTGACCGGTGGGGCTCGACGCACCCGCACCGGCATCTCGGCGTCGCCGTGCGTGACACGAGGCTCCCTCCGTCGTCGTCCTCCTCGCCTCGGCGACGCCATTAAAATACCATTAGCACTTGCTTTATCGTCGTTGCTTTTGCTTTGCTGCCTGCGCAGAGGGCGATGCCTTCCGTCCCTCCGGTCGACGACGACGATGACGCCGCCGGGAAAGCGAGCAATGATGGCCCTATCATAACCTTGAATCACCTTTGCTTTGCTAGGGTTTTTGCACGCACGCATGATGCACAAATATTAAGATCACAGGCGCAGGAAGCAGCAGCAGCAGCAGCTTAATAATAATGCGTGTTAGAAAGGTGCCATGATGGTGTTTGGAGAGTTTGCAAGTACGACCTGACGACCTCTGCTTTCATCTCATCTCATCTCATCTCCATTTGGATCTCTGGACTTAGAAAGCTTGAGCACTTGCTAGCACACACGCACTGGAAAGCATGCGCAGCTTTGCATGGATTCATGCACGCACATGAAAAGATGGAGACGACTAAGCTGCTGCTTAGACTCGATAACCCTAGAAAAGCTGGTTCGAAAAAGGCGCAAACTTTCCAAGACCTTTTCCTTGTGCTCGGCAAAAAGGATTTTTAGTTTACTCTCATTGAATCTCCAAATCAAGTTTCAAGACTTGCATGATGCACATGCACAAGGATTATTATTGATTTTTTCAAAGAGAGATACTTTTATGCTTATTAATTAAAGAAGGAAAACAGAGTTTATAATGAACTAGCAGCTAGAGTAATTAATATTAAGCCATCTTGCATCATCATCCTTGCATTTGATTGGTTCTTCCATCATCGATATGATCATCATCGTCTACCTAGTCTTTGAGTCGCTAATAATGATGAAACACATCATAAGATGGATGGTGATGCACATTGGACAAACATACAAAGAAAAGTTAACAACAACATGCGTCCGTGCGTGTTACAAATCTATCATTTAGTTCAACTAAATGACTAAATCAGCTGGTCGATCAAGGCCTCCTCGTAGGGTTTCGCCTGCTGCTGCCGGGAAGGCAAAGGCCGGCATGGCAGCGTTGCCATTATTGTTGTAGCTCAGTGATGACGACCCAGCAGCAGCAGCAGCAATGGCGGTGGCGGTGGCGTTGCTGGCATTATTCGCGGCTGCACCGTAGTTCCTGCGGTCTAGGGTTTGCAGCTCCCGGACCTGGGACTTGAGGAAGCGGAGGTAGTTGGCGGCCTCGTCCAGCATGGAGGCGGTGTCCATCTTGGCGCCGCCCGGGACGAGCTTCTGCAACACGCGGAGGCGCTCGCTGATGCGCTCCGCCGCCGCTGCCGCGCCGCCACCGTCTGCGGGTCGGACGAGATGCGCACGTTGCGCCGGCGTGGGCGCTCGCCGGCGTCCTCGGAGCCGAGGGAGACGGGGCGCATCGCCGCCGCTCGGTAGATCATCTCCTTCACCTGCGCCAGCGCCTCCGTGTCCGGCTCGTACATGGAGTCGTCGACGCCACCGCCGCCGTTGCCCGCGGTGTTCCGGCCGTCGAAGCTGATGCTCGACGAGCCGCTGCTACTCAGCGACGACGGCTTGGCTGCTTTCTTGTTGGTGGCCGTCTGCTGCTGCTGCGCGCCTATGCTGAAGGCGATCTGGATGCCGCCTTCGCCCGCGGTGGTGGTGGACGCCAGGAGGCTGCACAGGGTGCTCTCCTGTGCCGCCGCCACAGGTGACCGCTCGGCGGCGGCCTTCCTCTTCTTGTTGGGCCGGCGTTGCCTTCGGCCACCACCGCCTCCGCCGCCTTGTTCACAATTGAGGCTCGTTCTCGTTGCGGTTGTCACGGCCGCCCCCGCCGTTGCTGTCGTCGTCTCGTTGGTGGCGGAGAAGACCGGCGGCGATCGTCCGACGACGAGGCTGCTGTCAACCGCGGCGGCGTTTGTGAAGGCAGGCGGTGGCACAGCAGTTACCGCGACAGCGGGTGTTGCTGGTGTGAGGTCGTAGTCGGGAGGCATCCCCATCGCGCCCTGATGGCGATGGTGATGCTGCTGTCGCTGCAGGACATCCGCGTCAACGTCCGCGTAGGCGGGCGTTGGCGTCGCCATCCCCATCGAGGCCGGGAAGGCGACAGCGACCTCCTCCCCAACCATGCCACCGGCGGCGGCCGCTTTGCCGCCGGCGCAGGCGGCGGGCGCCTGCTGGTGCTGGATGCCCTGCAGCTCCAGGATCGCCGCTGCCAGCGCCTCGTCGAGCACCAGCCTCTCCAGCACCGTCATGCCGCTGCCGCCTTGGACGACGTTCCCCACCACCTCCGGTGGCAGCAGGACGGCCCCGCCGTCGCCGGCACCCACGCCGCCGCCGCTCCATGCGCTCTCGCGCAAGATCATATCGCTGAAGTTATGGTCCATCTTGGAAGCAGAATCAGAGACCTACGGAGAAAAGATGGATCGGCGTGATATGTTCATATGTACTTGCAAGTTAGCTGATCTGATCAGGAACGAAGCACATGATGTGAGTACATGATGCATGGATGGATCAAATAAAGTGCCACACAGTGGATCGAGACGCCATGCATTAACACACCAGTATGTATATATGAAAGAAATAGTATTATTGCAACGTACAGTACATACCTCTTGATTAATGCGCGACGCAAAGCTCGATCGATCTAGCTCTGCTGCAGGTCTGATGGAGGTTGTGAGTAGGATGGCTGGCTGCCACTACACTTTCACTGCACTGTTCATCTACTAGTGTACTCGCGCGAGGGCGATCGAGCTGCTAGGTAGGCAGGTAGCTGCTGCTGAATGCTGATGCAAGCTGCTATGGTGGCAAGTGAGGCGCAGGAGGAGCATTCATGCACTACTATACTAGCTAACCGCTATAGATGGAGATGGAGATGGAGGGGGAGCCCTGCTGCAGCTGCAAAAGCACCATGCACCATGGTCCATATGCCTCCATGGATGGATCAAGGAAAGAGCAACAAGACAAGAGGCCTGCCTGCCTGCGGCGAGCTACAACTTTTGGATTTGCATTTGCTATGTGGGAGCAGTTTAATCATCTCTCTCTCTCTCTCTCTCTCTCTCTCTCTCTCTCTCTCTCTCCTGTGTGTATGCAGTAGCAAAAGGCTGCAGGGAAGAAAAGTATGCTCTTATAAAGAGGGCAACCAAGGGATAGGTAGGGTGGATTGATAGATGTGTGTGCACCGCATTTGCATAAGCATAGGGAGGGAGGGAGGGAGAGAAGGAGGCCGGAGGAGGGGGCTACTACTATAGCTACATGCACAACACACTTACTTTTTCCAAACCCCCAAAAAAAACATGCACACACAACAGTAGAGTACATGGTCCCTCACTATGCACACTTGATACTTTGTGCAGTGATATAGATGCACACACGCATCTAGCTAAGCTAGCTTGATCAAGATATATATAGCTGCCTGCTTGCCCCGGCCTTTAATTGTAGGAGTATCAGTCACTTTGGTATGCTCCTCTAATTAATGTCCTCAATAACTGGGTTCTGAAAGATAAGCTCTAGTAGCTAGCTACTTTAACTCGGCAGTCAGCACAGTCCTGGCTACTCGCTGCCTAGCGAGCTAGAGGACCCTAGACATAGATAGATAGACAGATAGGGGCAGGCAGGACTCAATTATATGGTGCAGGCAATACTCTCCAAGTCATGAAAGAGATCCCTTTGGACTCTGACGACTAAGTAGTGCAAAATATCTATATGCCCCCAAAATTAGTGAAGGAATTAGTAGGTGAAAAGTTTTGGAGAAGGAATTAAACTCCTCCTTAGTAAACTTATATTATATATGCTTCTAATATCATCATGGAATGTATATCTTCAACAAATAGAAATATAACTGTATATAATACCATGTTTGAAACATTCAATTAAAATATTGAACAAGTTTATTTTGAAAATCTAAACGTGTGTTTGCTTCAAATCAAACAGCCTAAAAAGACACATTCTTTCCTTTGTGCGAGGGAGAAGAGTGTATACTTTGTTAATTAGGGAGAGAGGGACACACTAGGGCCTGTTTGAATGCACCAACTAAACTTTAACTAGCTAAATCTAAATTTAGCTGCCAGACATCAAATAACCCAGCTGAAAGACTAAAGTTTAGCTGAATTTAGCTACTTCAACCTAATTAAAGCTACCTAAAATTTAGCTGGGTCTATTAATTAGCTAGAACATCCAAACACCTTAGCTAAAATTTAGCTAAAAAACTTTTAGCTAGCTAAAGTGTTGCTTTAAAATTTTATCTAACTAAATTTTAGTTAGGTGCATCTAAACAGATCATGTACTCCAGTATATAATCGTATACATCAGAATAGCAGTGCAGGGATCTGCTGCTTGGATTACTTTAACTAACTTGAATGATATTTCTATATAGTAGTACGTCACGAAGATATGTAGAGACTAAAGAGAGCCAAAAGACTGGTAGTATTAATTAATTTGGCGCATCTATCCAGTTGCAACGCTATGATTTCATTATGATTAAGTGCGAGAAAGGGATTGATCAAAGTGTACCAATGCTTCCCTTTTTTTATTTGAGCTAGGAGTATGTATCTTGCAAATGCATGCACGGTGAGAGGGGAGCTCATGAGCACCACTGCTCCTTGTCTCAGTATGCTATGCACAGATGTATGCTCTCAATGCATATGCCACACACATATATATACGTCAAGAGTTTGACTACAAATAAATCAATCTCTAAGAGGCTAAATGATCCACCGGTCAATTCTTTTCACATTTACTGTGCACCCCTCTCTAGTCTCTTCTTTCTCTTTTCCACCAGTCGCAAATTGTATTTATGCAGTTGGACGAGTAGAGATAGGTAGTCTTTTCTCTGTATGATATAAAATGAGCATATTATGAAAATATGTTCTTTGTATAATTAGGTATTAATTTGATGTCAAGAATCTTAATGTCTTTTTTCTAAAAAAAAAATCAAAATTAAAGGAATCTATTTGAGGGACAGCGTGTACTGGATGTCTGACAGCTTAACTTTGGGCACTTTCATGCATGCATGTAATGTGTGTGCTGCAGCTGCATGCTCTGTGTGCTGACCTACAAGGCTACTCCTAGTTGAACCGAACTGCTGAAAACGCATGCATGCACGCACATTATATAGCTCAAATCATCGATCAGGCCGTTATTGGCCACGACGACAGCTACAGCTCTAGCTACTATACTGAACCAGCATGTTAGCTAGTAGGTGGTATTTGTGACTGGTGGCATGCATGTATCCTCTCCCTCCTGACACATGGTGATAGTGTGCTACAGTAGATGGTAGTACTCTAGTCTTCAAGAGCACTATAGTACACTCCTATATGGTAAAACCAGAGCTATTAGTGCATACTGGCATGGCCATGGGACGGGTGTTGGTACGGTGGTAGGCGCGCAGCTAAACATTCGTACTGCCCGAAGCCGTAAATACTCCATCAGCGAGAGATCAGCGACCAGAGGGTGCAGATGATCCATGGATGGAGATGGCGCGGCCGGCCCGGCGGCCGGCGGCCATTGACGGCCTGGATTGATCGTGCCATGCGTGCGTGGTTCCTTTTTAAAAGATATTTTGTAGGTTATATGTATCCTTGTTATACAGAGGTCGAAAGTGTCAATAATTTCTTTGTGTTATCTCAATGTAACGATCTTAAAATTAATAAAGTTTTATTATCAAAAAATATATGTATGTATATGTATGTACTCCCTCCATATTGTAAATAGAAGTTGTTTAGGACAACAACATGATCTCCAAAGTATAACTTTAAATTCATATTTCTCATCACAAAATGATATATTTATATTTTTATGAAAGTATTTTTCAAGACAAATCTATCATATGGTTTTTACATTTTCAAACTTAATAATTTTAAAATTATTCATGATTTATGTTCCTAATGTTTTGTCTAAAATAACTTCTATTTCCTACATGAAGGGAGTATAGACTAATGTATGTACGTATATAGCTTATAAATTATCTGATGATCATTTAGATTTACAATAATGATTTATGGTTTATTAGAATAATTTAAGATATTTTGAATTCTTATTTATGATACAACGTGCTATAGTGTCATAGTAAATCACTTAGACGGGAGTTATAGTAAACCTCAAACCAAATATGTGTATCATGAATATGTATGCTTAATTGTATAAAAAAAATCATATGGTGGTCATACAATAAGTTATTATATACTCCTACCTTGCACTGTACATAATAATACATCAATATATATGTAACTCTTTATCGGTGAAAGAATCCACGCTCTTTCAACACTCCAGGCACTATTTACACAGGGCCACCACTGTTCACATGGGCCCCGTATACATAGTTCAGTTTTTTTGCCAGCTTCGTTTTTTCCCCTCTTTTTAAGCCGACGCATTGGCGTCTAATCTACCGCACGACCATCATGTGAATGTTTAGAAAAGTCCTCCGTATATATAGGAGGAATTCACCATACCGAACTCCTCCATGCATCTATCTTGCCGTCGCCGCTAGCAGTCCTATTGTGCCACTATATTTAAAAGAGGATATATTGTCTTGAAAAGCAAAAGGCTATTTAGTGTAAAATTCACCAGCTTCACCATTCGATCGTAGATTTTTCTAATTTCACGTCAGTCGTTCTTAGAGATAATCTTGAGTATTTATTACTGTCTTTTACATGTAGATGCGTATACCATACGAAAAAAGCACAACCATATACACAGCTCTAGGCTTATTACCGCTACAAACGAACGAGCCTTCAGAACACTAGTTCACCACAACACATAGGCGCGACCACCAACTATATGTGCGGCATCACGCATGAACCCTCCTAGTATATAAGCAGTCAGCCTAGCTTTGGCCGTATGACAGTGACACATGTTGCTCCTATGATGTAACTTACCAGTACCATTTCGGATGGATCGGAGTTCCTTCGTCATCCCCTCCCCTCCTTGCGTTATACCGTGCATGCGCGCGGATCGGAGGGATCAGTCCAGCAGTAGACCCCTTTCCTTTCTTTTTCCGAATTGTACATGCACGCTCACAAAACACACACTTATACTTGTCTCTACAAATGTATACGTACAAACCTTATTCTTATGAGTATCTTTGAAGATTGTATCAATAATTCCTCAAGATTAATAAAATCACCACAAACAAGTTGTTGTCGATGAGAAGAAATTTAGTGGACGTTAGATGACATTACTCAGGTCTACTACGCTGCCGTAGGTTTGCGGAATTGTAAGGTATAGATCAGTTACATAACTAATGTATATACGTTTTCTCCGATCCGTCGTCAAAGCTGGCAGTAATATAATGTTTTCTTAGCTAGCTATAGGTTGAGGGCAGAGGCGGAACCAGGGGATGGCAGGGGCCGTGCCCCCCCCTAAAAACAATGAATTTCTTTTTTTACCATAGAAAAGAATAAGTTTTTCATAAAAATTCAATAAAAATTCAATTTTTCATCCAAAAGTTCAACAAAAATCTAATTTTTTTTATCAAAAATTCAATGATATATCATAAAAAATCTTCTTTCACCTATTTATGATGTGTTTTTTTATTGCTTGGCCTCCCTTATTTAAGAGCGCTGGTTCCGCCACTGGTTGAGGGGCTGGAGCCGGAGGTTTGCCGTAAATACTACCACCTCCATGCTCCAGTCAAGCATACAGCTAGCATTCCAATCGACCAGACGTTGCAATTCAATTTTCTTGCCAGGGAGTATTTGGTGATAAAAAATACCCTAAAAATCACTGTTAAAAATAGAAAATAATAATGCGTGCTGCGAATTTGCAAGGATTTCTATAGACTGGTTGCGAACGACGTTTTTTTCCGGTTTGTACCATGCACCAATGCATGCAGGTGTTTGTTGTGGCTGCCTCGTAGCAGGCAGGAGATATTTACAGAGAAAGTTACTTAGAGGGGGGGACCAAATTATCAATATATAGGGATAGAGGATAGGGAGGGTTTGTATAGCCCTGCTGCTCCTGTGTCATCATTTTGTAGCTACAGTGGTAGATCTGAATAATAACTGCGGGTCTAACTGACAAATAAAATACTTCAGCTTGTTCTTGCGGGCTGCAGCTGTATGCACAGTGCCATGTGAGAGGGGTTGTATCAGCCACTAAAGCCACTGCAGTCTTTTTAAGATAATAAATCAATTGCTAGAATCACGTACTATCGTAAATTTAACTAAGTTTGACTTAAATTTGACTTATGACATCTTTAAAAGTTGATTTGATAGAATGGAGAGAGTATAGTCTTTATGTAAGAGAATACAGTCTTTATGTACTACTACTTTTCAAAAATTGACACTATATGGTTCATACTTTTCTAAATTTAACTAAATTTGTAGAAAATGTTAGAAATATTTGTATCTCCATGTAAGTTTATTACAAAAACATATTCCATGATTCATCTAACTAATGATACTATTATATACCATAATATTAATATTTTTTATATATATTTGGTCAAAGTTGATTTTTTACTTCTTGAGAAGTGAGGATAACATTCTTTCTTGGACGAAGGGAGTATATATATGGATCTATTTAGATCTTATGGACAACAATTAGTAACTAAAAATAGTTGTACTTCATCTTAACATGAGAGTTAATGGGTGATTAATTTGTTGGCCAAGTACAACTACCTAACAATGGCTAATAGCATTGCTAGGAATATATGCACTATTTAGCCTAGGATTCAAATTTGTATGGGCTAATAGTTAACTAGATAGTTATTTTTTAGTCTCGAATACTAATTATACCTACCTAATCCAAACAGACACTAAACCATATGTTCATTTTTTTTACTTCCATAAAGTTGAATTTCTTCCATTCTCATTTGAGAATGCGAATACAATTAAGGAGATCTGTGTTTGGGAAAGTCCGAAGAAAAAAGGATTGGAATCTATCTTTTCTTTTGCCTTTTCCCTTAGAAAAATAACTCAATCAAAATCAATTATTTACTCTACAAGAATGAAATTCTTGTTATGCCTAATATACTTAGCTTAACATGTACCTGTTTTAGTTATGTTCTTTGTCCGACTACCTTTTTCTTCGCCAAATTACTTGAAGCTATTGGAATCTACCTTTTCTTTTATCTTTTCCCTTAGAAAAATAACTCAATCAAAATCTAATTATTTACTCTACAAGAATGAAATTCTTGTTATGCTTAATATACTTAGTTTAACTAGTTTTGTTCTTTTTCTGACTACCTTTTTCTTTGCCAAATTACTTGAAGCTTATGCCATTTTGAACCCAATAATGGATATTATGTCTGTCATACATGTACTCTTTTTTAATTAGTGTTTGTTTGATAAGGTATTGTAAGTTTTTGATGAAATCTTTACCATTCTGCCTACCAACTTGAATGATGTATTCATTCCAAAAAACGGATAAGTGCTGAGAAGTAGTATATTATGAGCCTTTGATTTTAAAATTCAAATTCTTCTACATTGAATGTATAGCTGCATCAATAAATTTTGATCAGCCTTTCAATCGACAATTATATTTCTCCAACCATTTCTCAAAGTGACTTCAATCACTGATGAGTTTGATCCATTTTCTTATGCAGCAGCTTTTCATAATTAAAGGAAAAATTATGGCATATACATTGCAAAAATATACCCCAAACTGAACAAATTATCGGTTTACCAACTATGACTAAATATCTTGATACAAAATGCCTCAATTTAAATAAAATCATTTCTTCTTTGAAGAATAATCGATGGATTGAGTAGGTTCAGTTCCTAAACCTCACTATAGATACTATATATAGATCTCAGTGATTCATTGATAAAGGACTTAAGACTAGTCAATCAAATTAATAATAATAAAACACGAGGCAGACACATGTGATTAATTGAGGAAACAAAGGAAACGGCCAATGTGGAGAATTAGACAAGAAGGATAGGACAATGCTGCCTTGGCTATCACATTGTTGCAATGTTTGCTAGCTCTCCAGCCAGGGAACGTGATGACAAAGAGAGAAAACAACAATGCACAAAGAGGCTGCTGCGCCCTGCTTCATTCCATGGGAGCCGCCTAACGCGTCTGATATGATCCAAACAGTGCGTTGTCAAACTGGACGTCTAACTAACTGCAGCTATATAGCTGCTAGCTAGTCATCTGCAGACAGCAGTACATGTACATATATACACCAACGAGAAAGGCCCAAGAGTGAGATTTGCATAGTAGTAGGCGCTCATTTTTATGTTATTATTATTATATATAGTACAAAATGCACATAGTAAGTAGCAGCATATTATATATGCTTGCGAGTGGTAGACGACAAGTTTGGAGCATGTTGCCATGGCATGGAGAGTTTGCGTGGCGCAGCACCAGATAAGAATCAATTGTCTGTGTATGCGCCGCAGGCAAGAGACAAGAGCTGGGTGGAGTGCAAGTGCAGTTGTCGTTGAAAAGGGGGAGTATGAAATGTTTTCTCCATTATTCTACAACTGCGCGCTAATATTTTAAGTGATCTCTACTTTTTTTTTCGAAACCTTAAGTGATCTCTACTAGACTGCCTTCCTGCAGTCACTACACATATCTTAAAATTCCGTTTGAAATATGCTGTATGCAGTATACGTGGTACGGTGTCTGCGTCCGTCCGGTACATGCATGTCAAACATACTATTCCAGACTAGAAGTAATACTTATATACACCAATAATATATATATCTATTGTAAAAAAATTCAAAGCTGCCTATTTTTTCGTTTCACAAAGTTGCGTACATGAGAAGGTAGCTCTCATAATGGCTTTCGTAGCTAGCAAAATCAAATCATTTTTTTTGAGAGGGGGGAGGGGGCCGGGGGAGACAATGCTATGGTACTCCTTTTGCTTACTCGATTTTTTCAAAAAAAGAAGAAGGTACTAACTCAAATAAATCTGATTCATTAATTATTTTGAATTTTTAAAATCATTTAACCTAAGAAAAAATATTTATAAATCCCCTTATCACAAGAGTAGAGAGCACGACCCCTTCCTTTCATGCGCAACCGTCCTTTTAGCCTCTATGAGTTGAAGCCATATCAATGACGTTTGGCATGTACTTCCTCTGTCTTAATTAAATAAATTTCTAAAATTGTCTTAAGTCAAAATTTTTATTTTAACCGGATTTCTACAAAAACTCATCCAATTTTGATATCAAATTAGTATAGATATATAGTATAATATACTTTCAAAATATGCTCATTTTGTATCATAGATGAATTTTAGAAATTGATTTATTTTGGGACGGTCAGAGTACGTATGTATCACACACCTACATATTGGGCACGATGATGTGCATAGAAATAGGCAATTGACACTATTTAAATTATGTTATATTCAAAGTTGCAAAAATAAAAATATTTATCACATCCAGTAGGTCACACATGAATCAAATAGATAAAGAAGATGTTTATATCTAAAATTTTTCTTATTATCCTATTCTATAAATTTAAAGAATATAAAAACATATATTTCACATACACTCTCCTAATAAAAAAGAAATAGTCATGC